>JACEFZ010025108.1:27500-47829 GCA_014155875.1 Cepaea nemoralis
TGTCGGCTACACTTCAACTCCATCCACCACCTGCATCCATAGCAGTACAGATATTTTGGGCATGTTATGAGAAGAAATAAACTAGAGAAATTGGTGACAACTGGCAAGATTGGGAGGAAAAGAACAAGGCGAAGACAAATGTAGCCGAAGGGAAAAGATAAAGGAAAGACTGATGTTTCATTTGCTACGGTGCTAAGAGGTAGAGAGTAACTCTGACTTCGTTACGGCCAAAGAAGAAAAGGAGTAACAAGAGAGGGAACCTCACACCGCCCTCAACTGACAAATAAGATAGTAATTAGGTAAGAATATACGAGATCTTGGACATGGGCCTCAACTCTGGACAATAACTGTCATATTTGAGACCCAGACAGTGGATTAAGGTGTTAGATTGTGGTAGAAATAGTGGTTGTAAAAACTAAAAAGAGACCGAACAAACAAATCATGAACAGTACAAAAAGCTCTTTTATTTATCAACTACTACATCTTCAGTGACAATTTGTGTTCAAACACATTGAATAATACATTCAATAACAGATGTCCAATAACAGCTACAACAGACAGCTGCATATATCAAACATCACCCAAGGGTGGTCCCTATCCAGTCACCAGAACCTAAAACAACAGGGTACACCAAGTACCACAACACAGGTGTTCCAAACAGTAGCTGAGTGGAATGACACAATAAAGGACTTTGACACAAGCAACACTGCACAGACAATTAGGCACTACAAAAACATAAATTACACAACATAAATCCTAAGACGCGACATAAACAAAAGAGTTGTGACACAAATTACTACCACACCATAAACCCAGGCTTGCTGACACTAACTAGTCAGCCACTACTGTAACATTAGAAAACACAATCTATGATTATCATTGTAAAGAAATCATATTAAACACAATGATATTAGGCAAAGACAAGTCAAACATCTCAACATGATGACCCAACATTCATTGGCACCTTGCCGTCTTGACAGACGATAGTTTGTGCTTTAAAAAGGCATAATAACTTTTACCTATGGCGGTAGCGAGTGTGACTGATAAGGCCAATTTGCGCTGTAAATGTCCGTTCACAGTGGGTGCATGTGAACACGTGGTCATTTCCACCATCATGCACCATCTTACGTCTCAAACGCTTGGTGTGTGACTTTTCTGCAATAATTTTCTCCTTTGACTTTAATCCATTTCTGATATTTGCCCTCCATGCAACACGTTCAGCGGCGACTTGCTCCCAATGTGCATTATCAATGCCTGTATCAATCATGTCCCGCTTACACACATCTTTGTATCGTAGTAGAGGCCGACCCTGAGATCTCTTACCCATCTGTAATTCACCAAAAAAGATATCCTTTGGTATTCTACCATCATCCATCCTCCTAAGATGTCCTATCCATCTAAGTCTACGAAGACTGAGCATGGAATAAACTGTCACACAACCTGATCTTTCCAATACTTCAGTATTTGTGATTTTGTCTTGCCACTTAATACCAAGAATTCTTCGCAGACACCGCATATGAAAGCTGTTTAAGTTGTTCTCTTGGTGTGAGTAAGTTGTCCAGGTTTCACTGCCATAGAGAAGAGTACTAAGGACACAGGCTTGATAGACAAGGACTTTTGTTTTGGCAGTAAGCTTCCTGTTCTCCCAGACTCTTTTTCTTAACCTGTTCATTGTTGTTGCTGCCTTACCAATCCGGATGTTGATTTCCTGATCTAGGGATAATTTGCTATTTACCACTGATCCTAGATATGTAAAATGGTCTACTATCTCTAGTTCGGCGTCGTCAATAAAGATTGATGGTACCCCATGTGCACCTTGTGACATAATCTGTGTCTTCTTTTTGCTAATTGTTAAACCAAATTCAGAACAAGCATTGGAGAATGCAGATAGTAGACATTGCAATTCTTCCTCAGAGTGGGTCGTAACTGCAGCATCATCTGCAAAAGCAACTCTCTGATCAGTACCCTCCTAATTTTGGTCTTAGCCTTCAATCTCTGAGCATTGTAGAGGCCGCCATCTGAGCGTGAGTGAATGTATATACCACCATCCTGATCATGAAATGCATATTTCAGTAGAAGTGAAAAGTATATTCCCAAAGAGGGTGGGAGCTAGTACACAACCTTGCTTAACTCCACTCTTGATTTCAAATTCTTCAGAAGTTGCACCATCAAACTTGATTATACCCTTCATGCCTGTGTGGAACGATTCCACAATGGACAGAAGAGTTGGTGGGCAGCCAATCTTCTTTAGTGCCTTGAACAGACCCTCACGACTGACCAAATCAAATGCCTTTGTGAGGTCGATGAAGGCAATAAACAGTGGTTGATTCTGTTCACGGCATTTTTCTTGCATTTGTCGCAATGAGAATATCATATCAGTGGTAGACCGGTTCTGTCGAAAGCCACACTGTGATTCGGGGTAGACTTGATCTCCTAGGACTTGAAGTCTGCGCAGAACAATTCTGGCAAATACTTTTCCAACAATACACAGAAGTGAGATACCCCTATAGTTGTTGCAGTCGCTCCGATCGCCCTTGTTCTTGTACAGTGTTATGATGCTTGAATCTTTGAAATCCTGTGGGACTTGTCCTTCACGCCAGCATAGCTCTATTAGCTGGTGGATCTGTATAGTGAGTGTGTCTTGCCCACTCCTCATAACCTCTATTGGAATCCCATCCTTACCTGGAGCCTTGCCAGATGCAAGTTCATTTATAGCACACTTAACTTCTGTTATGGTGGGAAGTGTGTCCAGGTGGTCAAGAGTTGGTAGAGCCTCTATGGCGTTGAGGGCATCATCCGCTAGTTTGGTCTCACTTGAGTAAAGCTCCAAATAGTGCTCTACCCATCTGTCCATCTGCTGTTTCTTATCAGTGATGATTTCTCCAGTCAAGGTTTTCAATGGTGCACTTCTTTTGATCACTGGACCGCAGGCTTTCTTTATTCCTTCATACATGCTTCTTATGTCTCCCTTATCACTTGCGATTTGAATGGACTCACATAACGTGATCCAATAATCATTTGCACACTGCCTGGCAGCCTTTTGCACATCCTTCCTAGCTTGCCTAAGCTCACCCAGAGTGTTACGCGTTGGTCTTTCCTTGTTTCTTAAGAGAGCTTTCTTCTTCTTATCAATCAAGGGCTGCAGAGTCTCGCTGTTGGCCGCAAACCAGTCCTGCCTCTTATGATCCACAGTGCCGTAAACCCCTACGGCAGTTTTATAAAGAGTTTCCTTAATTTGACCCCACTTTTCATTTACTGTACAATTTTCTGGTGTATCAGTGAAAGCGTCTTCAAGTTGCTGTTGAAACTGAAAGCACTTTTCAGGATCATGAGTGTTAATAATATTAATCCTGAGGCTAGATTTGTGTTTAGCTGTGTAGATTCTCTTTGGTCTCAGTCTAACCCTTGCAACAACCAAAGAATGATCCGTATCACAGTCAGCACTGTGGTAACTACGAGTCAATGATATATGGTTCAGATGTTGTCTCCGTGTGATGATGAAGTCCAGCTGGTGCCAATGGCCGGATCTTGGATGTTTCCATGTGACCTTATGCATCTCTTTTGTTTTAAAAAAGGAGTTTGTAATACATAGGTCATTACTGGTGCAATGCTCCAGCAGCCATTGCCCATTTCCATTCATGCGACCGATATTGTATTTTCCAAGGCACACTGGCCATGAACTCGAGTCCTTGCCCACACGAGCATTGAAATCACCGAGCATATAAATGTAGTCAGATTTTGGAACTGCCTTGATCACGGAGTCTAACTCCTCATAGAACGAATCCTTCACATCATCAGAGGAATCGAGTGTCGGTGCATATGCAGTAATAATGGTGGCAAACCCACAAGAGGTTGCCAAGCGCAGGGATAATAGTCTTTCATTTCCTCCTGCTGGAATTTCAATCATTCCCAGTAGCGAATTCTTCACTGCAAAGCCCACACCGTGTTGCCTTTTTTCTGCCTGCCCTCTACCCTTCCAGAAAAAGGTGTAGTTGTTTTCCCTGAGTGACCCTTCCTCAGCGAGGCGAGTCTCCTGCAGGCCAGCAATATCAATGTTTAGACGATTGAGTTCGGCATCAATCACAGCCGTTTTTCTCACATCGTCAATATTGGTCAAGTCAGTGGAAAATCCTGGACACATGGTTCTCACGTTCCAGGTTGCAAGCCGTAGCTTGAGGTTTCTATTTTTATTTTTGTTTGTACCTGGTGCATTGGTTTTACAGCCTGCGATTCAGATTTTGTCCTAGCCCCAAGCACCCATTGAAGCAGGCAGGCTGTGGCGGATCAGCACCCAATTGGCTGGGGGCTGCCCAGCTTGAGGCGGGCGGTAGCTGATCAGTGACACCTATAGGTGTCTCCCACCGTACAGAGGCAACGCGTGGCGCCCCATGTCTACGCCAACTGACAAGGACTTATAACCCGTAACAGTTGCCTCTCGCTTTGATTCCGAGACCAGTTAAGACCAGGGATGGAGTTATTGCCTCTCCATAGCACAAAGCCTGGGCTAAAATATAGAGATCATGTGTTGCCCATGCAGCATGATCCCTCTCTCGGCCTGCCTAGTTTACTCCAGAGGAAAGGTAACACCCCTACATCTGGAACAAGACAAGCTGCAGAAGCTGCCGGATCAGCAAAGCAATGCTCTAACTGTCCGCCTGTCGGAGCTTCGATCCTAGACCAGTCGCCAACCAAGGCTTAGGGCCTGGTCTGCCCTGCCATGACATTTTGTCTTTAGCTTGCATTTCCTCGCACCAGGGTAAGGCTTGTACCCTCCCAATTGCGCTCTTCCGCCCGAAGCCGTTGGCACAATGTGGGGTGTCAGGTTTGGTAAGCGCCGCCCAACGTTCAGCGCTAACAGAAACCAGGTAGTACCGTCTACTGTTATACGGTAGCTCAGTCATATCTGACTAAGACCTGACACCAGTCAAGTCCTGACACCCAACAAGACAACACCAATACCGAGTCTTTCTACGTAAGACTGACAACACTCTTGTACTTGTGACGAATAGACGCAACAAGAAACAACATCTTGACACTTATTGATTAGATTCACTTACACCAGACATCACTGCATTCTGGTAACAGATGTGATACCAGACTTCAATTGCTGCTAAATGAATTTTTTTACAATACAACCATATTGTTGAATCTGCCAAATGGTATGTAATTTTAACATTAAAGAACACTGCAGTGACTCATTCAGGCTGTCCTAGTTAACTGTGTACCTACTAATAAGTACCATACATCAATTGAGTCATTTATCTCCTGCGACCTAATCACGTTGCTTAGCCATAAGTCCATTTAGTAACTGATACATCATTGCCGCATATAACATGTAAGTACTCTTCTCTGTTTTACACATGTTATAACTATTCACTATTACTTAGCAGTGTTCATACTCAACAATTAACCCGACAAACTCCTGAGTGCAGTGATGTCGGTTCTTAACTCAACTCAACTCAACTTAACTCCACACAAACATTCAATCCTATGGCTACCATGGCCCCATGTGGCATTATTTTAACTATAATTTATTACTATAATGTATATGCTCTTTTAACTATAATTTATTACCCCATACATTGTATATCTTGGTGAATCTCTCAGATGTCTATGTAGCCAGTAACATTTTATTGTCATATGATAATCATGTAAAATGCATTTCCAGCAAAATAATCTTGCACCAACATGGCTGGCATGACATGACATCAGTCTCTATGATACTTAATCACCACCAATGACCTATTCTACATATTTCACATCACCATGTCTGATTGCTTACATCTCTATATATTAACCTGTTAACTCTTATTCTCGTAGGGACGCTAAATCATTCTGTAGAACAGCCCATTTCAATAGCATCTATTCATATTATCTATTTATATTTCTTTGTTCCTACCATATCGCTTAACAGCTTTGTTCACACACATCAGTTTTCCCACGCCAACGCTTTTCAAGCCGGTAACATGGCGTGTGCTGCGATTTAATAAATCTTTATTAAATTAAACATTTTACACTTACGGCTTTCTCATAGGACATAGGTTGTTCACCGATGAACAGATGGGAAACCCCACATATATCGTCTCAAGGCGGGCTGGCCACAAAACTATATACACAAGGCCAAAGTGCCTGCCTTCACAAACCGAGCTGGCTGCTACACTACAAATGGCATCAGATCTCATTGTTTCGCTAGAGTTCCGGCAGTTGCCAGAGTCAAACTGCTTTAACAAGCCAAACCAAGGTGCGCCGATTTGGCTCTATTACACAAAGAGATAAACATCTGGATGGCTTGGACACTTGGCATAATCCAGAAAAAAACACAGAGCTGATTCATGACTCTAGTAATCGCGTGAGATGGCGAGACATGACCACCCACGCTGTTTGGCACGTGATGATGATGATGATGATGATGATGATGATGATGATGATGATGATGATGATGATGATGATGAGGAGGAGGACCGGGGTCCCAAGACAATTAAAAAAACATTCACCCCAATGAGGATCAAACCTCTGACAACCGGGACATCAGGCGAATGTCTAACCATTACGTTAACGCGGCTACCTTCACCTTACTTCCTGAAAGCACTTCCCTGTTATGTAGACCGGAGTGCACGGATGAATAGGTGATCAACTTTTCCCTCACCTAGCGAGACGACGAACGCAGGCAGGAACTCTCGTCCGACCACGCTCTAAATTATAATCAGTACAGCTTCGTATAAACTACGCCAACTCTTCCGCTGCACTCTTTTCCAAAAAAAACAAAAGGGTTAATTATCACGCTACTGTTGGCAACAAGGGTTGTGATCAGTCAGAGCTGTGAATTCAGGGAAGGCGGTCGTGGCGTTCTTCGAGCCGATTGGCCAAACAAGTCCTCGGGTGTGGAGGACACGGGCAAGAAGGCTAAGAGCTGGTTGTGCTCTCATATGGAGAAAGCTTCTTCGCGCCACTACATGCAGGTTTAAAACAAACATGAGTACTGTGTGATGGGTAATCTTGCTGTCAAACTCCTTAGAAACAAACATAATTTTAAAGGATGGAGGAACGATGTCGCTGCACCGAGTTTTATCCCGTATAGCTCGGTCTCTCTCCAACAAAGCAGCTAACTCGGTAACTGCCTTCCGAAAAAGTGTCGCACAGAGCACGAACTACGTTGCTCTGGGGGTGACGCCTAGATGTCTTCGAAAAAAAATAAAAATAAATAAACACACTCAAAAATAGTATACGAACCCGAAGACAGCGTAACCATTCGCCACGGATCTGTCTGTCTGTCTGTCTGTCTGTCTGTCTGTCTGTCTGTCTGTCGGTCGGTCGGTCGGTCGGTTGGTCGGTCGGTCGGTCGGTCGATCGATCGGTCGGTCGGTCTGTCTGTCTGTCTGTCTGTCTGTCTGTCTGTCCATATTTCTATCACTCTTCCCCCCCTCCTCTCTCTCTCTCTCTCTCTCTCTCTCTCTCTCTCTCTCTCTCTCTCTCTCTCTCTCTCTCTCTCTCTCTCTCTCTCTCTCTCTCTCTCCGTAGAGAAGGTACACTTAATGAAGCTGTTTAATGATGCCAGAACATTATTTCCCTCAGGAGCTGTTTGGGTGTTATAAGAGTAATGGATTATTTGCGATGGAAGTCTAGATTATTTATCCCGAAGCCGGTTTTGATTTTGGTTAGAGGGACTATACATGATTCATAATGTATCTATCATTGTATAATCATGTCTAGACACAGGGCACATGAGATGATGATTCTTCTTCTTTTTTCCTCCTCCTCCTCTCCCCTCTTCTTCTTCTTCTTCGTCAAAGAAAAAACAAAACAAAACAGACACACACACACACACAAACACACACACACACTCACAAACACACAAAAAGATCCACAAAAAGTCTATGGGTCCGTCAGACGTGTTATTACCATAGCAGTGTGCAGGTAGGCCTGTGTTCACAGAGCAATAGGTGGTTAGTCTTTCTCTCCCGTAGCGAGCGACGATCCCACGAATCTCACTTTCGTTCGACCGAGCCTTTGCCAACAAAACTTTCTAACGACTGGGCCAACTCGCCAGCTTTCATTCGACTGGACGCTCACTCATCATGTCGTTATATTCGTTGAAGCATGTAGAGGCGTCTTGTGAAGATAGTCACAGATGGCAATGGACTGAAGAGTTACTATGTTATACAAGTTCATCATAATCATATGCCACGTAGATAAGCACGGACAGTCATGTTTCGCCATCTCACACGATCACCAGAGTCGTGGATCAGCTCTGTGGTTTTGTCTCCAGTATGCGATGTGGTCAAGCCATCTAGATATTTACCCCTCTGCCTGCCTTCCCCTTGTTCTTTTCTCCTAAATCTAGCTAGCTGTCACCAGGTTCTCCAGGTTCACATAACGTGTCCCAAAAATATTGTGACTGTCTACGTCTAATTTGTATAATCATTTTATGGTTTTCATTTGTTTCTTAAAGGAAGTAATCTTTGGTGTTTCTGTCTGTCCATGGTATTATTTGTGGGGGGGGGGGGGGGGGGGGGGGGGGAAGGGGGCGCGTTCGGCGGCTATCCTTGGTGCTTGTCTGCTCTTGTGAATCTCGTTGTTGGTGCAGGCTTCTGGCTCGTCTCGGTAGTCCTTATAAGGACTTTTCATTTGTTGTTTTTGTCTCCTTTTTTTGTGTAATTTCTGTAGGAGCTTTTCGACGTTTCCGTTGTCC
The DNA here is from genome assembly GCA_014155875.1 of Cepaea nemoralis. NCBI lineage: Eukaryota > Metazoa > Mollusca > Gastropoda > Stylommatophora > Helicidae > Cepaea > Cepaea nemoralis. Next base: position 36,190 of record JACEFZ010025108.1, read on the forward strand.
TCCTTGCGCCTGTTTTCACTTTCGAGTTTGAGTTTCTGCTGCCTTTCGATTTGTTCCTCCGCGGTCAGGAATGGTTTTCTCTCTCCGTCTTCTATATAGTACGAGTAGTCGGCAAAATCACGTTCCAAGTATGTAGTTGGGTATTCTACCGGTCTCCTGAGTTTCTTGGGTTTCTTCTTTTCTCTTTCGTCCCAACACCTTTTGAATTCCTGGCGCCTGAGTTCCTCCACTCTTGCATCTGCTAGTAGCTCCTTCAAGGTAGGTTCCCGTGATCTCTCCGTGCCGTCATCAGGGTGCTCATCTCGATTTTCTTCGGATGTCTGGCGGGATTTTGTCGTGGCTGGGCTGCTGGCTTGTCTTGCGGTTCCGGCTCGGTCTCTTGTTGGATTTCATCTTGCGGTTTCTCTGCGTTCTTTTCTGATTCTTGTGCTGGTTTGATTTTGGTTGGCTTCCTTTCAGTTGTTAGCATTTCTCTTACCGCTTTGATGTCTCGTAGAATCTCTTCATTTATCTTTATCATCTGCCTCATGTTCTCCACCTCTTATTTGATGTCCCACTGGATCTCCTTTATTTCAGCAAGAAGTTTCCCATTGACGCTGGTTGGTGCCGATGTTTGCAGTAGCTTGACTTGCTTTTTTAACTAATCAATCTAGCTTTGCAGTTGCTCTTTCTCTGCTTGTGAGATGCAGGTTGCTCTCTCGCACCTACGCATTGTGTCGTTATATGGTGTCTTTGTGGTGATGGCGATCTTTAAGACGTCTCTGTGTCTTTGGAGGTACGGAGAGCCTAAGTATCTTGCTTCATGCTTGCCCAGGCAGTTGGCGCACTTTCTTTTGTTGTTGGGTGCTCGGAAGTCTGTGTCCAGCTTGGCCAGCGGACACTCCTTGAATACGTGGTAATCGGCGCAGTACCGACAGCTTATAATGTCATGAGCGCTGTTCGTGGAGGGTTCGAATACTGTGTTTGTGGCCTAGGAGGACAGGAAAAGACTGGCCAACTATGCCTTTGTTTATTCAGACGCATAGCTGGTTCCTCCTTTTTAATCTGTTCTTTGGTCTGTTCCAGGACTTGTCCTTCGGAGCATGGAGTTCCTTCTTTGTGCGACGCTTTCGGTGGGCGGTTACTGCTCTGCGGAGAGAGACCACGTTAGAAGGGATTATACACGATGCAATTAAATCGTCCCTCTTGTCTTCTTTGAAGCTAGTATAGGGTGTATTTTTAATGACTGTGCAGTGTTTGAAAATATTGCCGGTCCAAATGTTGTGTTCACCCTCTGTAAAGTACATGCAACATAACAGGTAAATACAAAACTTGGCCCGGCAATATTTTCAAACACTGCACAGTCATTAAAAATGCACCCTGTATTTGCTTTCAGCTGTTTGGCTTACCTAGTTTCCTGGACAAGTTTGGAGGAAGTATTAGTATACTATAGAGATGAGTCTAACCCGAGTTCAATCAAGTTCTTGGGGACTACAGTTTATTGTTACAAACGGCATACAACCAGGATCAGTGACCAAGCAGGAGTTACAACATATAAGTACAAGTTAAATAAAGGACCCTTTGTACACTTTATGAGGCACTATTGGCATATGGTGTTAGCTTCATATTTTTGAAGATCAGTAGACATTGGCCAGGTGATATGGTTACAATCGTATCGGTCGCCTGTACGTCTGAAATCATTTCTTGGTTTTTTTTTTTTTTTTTGGTCTTCTTCTCTGTCGTTAAAACTCTGAACAGTTTTTGTTTTTATTACAATACTACAACCTACAACTCAACAAAACAAGCCACAAAACACACACGCACGCACGCACGCACGCGCGCGCGCGCGCGCGCACACACACACACACACACACACACACACACACAATTATAAACAAAATGTATATATCACGAAAAAAGTTACTTAATCTATACGACATGGGTTTATTATGTGACGTAATTTGCGATGTTATCTAAGGAATTGGGTGTTGGTATGTAAACAATTTGATCTTTTTATGTAAACAATTGGAGTTTGGTATGTAAAGAATTTATCTTGTATGTAAAGAATTGTATCAGAAGAAAACGAAGTAGGAGGAGGAAGGGAAGGAGGAGAAAGGGGAGAAAGGAGGAGGAGGAGGAGGAGGAGGAGAAGGAGGAGGAGAAGGAGGAGGAGAAGGAGGAGGAGGAGAAGGAGGAGGAGGAGGAGAAGGAGGAGGATGAGGAGGAGGAGGAGCAACAGCAGCAGCAACAGCAGCAGCAGCAGCAGCAGCAGCAGAAGAAGAAGAAGAAGAAGAAGAAGAAGAAGAAGAAGAAGAAGAAGAAGAAGAAGAAGAAGAAGAAGAAGAAGAAGAAGAAGAAGAAGAAGAATACGTCACATTTGGTAGTGATTTTACGTGTTAAATCTCATCGCACGCACTCAAAAACTGTAAATTTACAAGCCTGAATTTTTAAAACAAAAATGCCTGGACATGATTTGTAACAGTAATTTGAAGCTGATGGCTTAAGACTGTCTCGTAATTAGCAATCCCTCAACACGTGAGCACACAATTTATTAGATGTGTCTTGCAGAAACACTGGTATGAAATAACTAAAAGCAATGACGGTCTTTTCAGTTTGCATCCAACTAGATAGCAACAGTACAACACACGGGACGCCAGTGTGTTACTGTGGCTCACCGAGGAAGCAAAGAAAAATGACACTATAACCTACCATGAAGTTCATAACAAATGAATGTTGTCGTTACATTAGCTGCCTCTACCCGTATACATCTCTAGCTACAGATTCCCCGAAATCATTAACGAGTCTACAAATGACTTGGCGGGAATTGACCGACGGCCTATGTACCGTTGGGAAAAGATAGACAGAAGAAAAAAGAGACAATACATGGAAACTGTTATTTACAACTTTGCTTTATTAAGTTCAACAAGCCGTAATACTCCAGGGAAATAACGGCGCTCATTATTTATAACAATAGTTAATGGGTATAGCCAGTCAGCCTCAGCCATTCCTCTGGAGACATGCATTGAACGGTTTCCATTTCTCAAGAACTACTTGCGTGTAAATACTCGTATTTCAGCACCCTAGGGCAAACGGTACATTGTAGTTGCAATGATTGAATAGTGATTGTTCGTGTTCTACAATCATATTCATCATCATCTTTATTATTATCATCATCGTCATCATCATCATCATCATCGTGTTATTGCTCCATTGCAGAATGTTGCTCTCTTCACGGATGGCCAGTTCTCCTCCTGCCTCATGTGCCCTCATGCCCGAGGTGTCTCCAGTGTCCTGTGTCATCTTCGTGCCAATTGTTTACTCTATAATATTTCATTTTATTTATCACCTACGTTGTTTATCCTCAGTGGAACACAGTTTTAACACCCCATGTGCCAGTTGTGGAGATTTTTCTGGGTGAAAGAGAGTTAATCAGTGATTCGGAATTCTTGCGGCTTTCTCGTTATCGCACCATACCTCTTTTAGAAGATCCTACATTACTTTTGCTTAACTGGTTTAACCTGTTTTCTTTATTTGTAGACTTGTTCTTGACAGACAGACAGACAGACAGACAGACAGACAGACAGACAGACAGACAGACAGACAGACATAATACAGGCAGACAGACTCAGACAAACAACTGACGGACAGACAGACAGACAGACAGACAGACACAGACACATAGACAGACACAGACAGGCAGAGAGACAGACACAGAAAGACAGTCATGCAGACACAGAGAGTTAGACACACATGCAGACAAACAATTAAATAGGCAGGCAGGTAGGTAGCTAGGTAGGTAGGTAGGTGGGTGGGTGGGTAGGTATGTAAGTAAATAGTTAGGGGATGGGTAGGTAGGCATGCAAGTAAATAGGTAGGGGGTGGGTAGGTAGGCATGTAAGTAGATAGGTAGGGGGTGGGTAGGTAGGTATGTAAGTAAATAGGTAGGGGTGGGTAGGTAGGTATGTAAGTAAATAGGTAGGGGGGTGGGTGGGTAGGTATGAAAGTAAATAGGTAGGGGGTGGGTAGGTAGGCATATAAGTAAATAGGTAGGTGGGTGGGTGGGTAGGTATGTAAGTAAATAGGTAGGGGATGGGTAGGTAGGTAGACTGACGGATGGACGGGCGGGCAGACAGACTGGCGAATGAACGAACCAATCGACATGAAGGGGTATCATCAATTGAGCTGATCCAGAACACCAAGGCCAGACATGTGTGCAGATACACGGACGCCCACACTAATCGCCAGGGCGTATGATGACGATGAAGAGTAATCCACCCGCACAAACACATCCACACACGAGATTGTGATCCGGAGCTGGGAAGTGAACATCTCGTAGAATGTCTGTAGGTGTATTCTTCCTGCTCGTTGGTAATCCAGTAATCAACACCCACATAGGAAAATTCACACATACAGGCTTACCCCTCACACAAGCTCTCGCACATAGATATATGTAGGATATATGTGTGAAAGAACATTAGATTAACCTCAGTAGTGATGTTTCCAACACGACAACGTGTTATCGAGTTGATGCCGACACAGACGACGAGGATGATTAAGACGACTATGACAATGATGCATCTAATGATGTTGATGACGACTTTGATGATGATGATAATGATGTTGATGACGATATTAATGATGATGATAATGATGTTAATGGCGATTTGATGATGATGACGATAATGATGTTGATCACGATATTGATGATGATGATGATGATGGTGGTGGTGGTGGTGGTGGTGATGATGATGGTGATGATGATGATGATGATGATAATGATGTTAATGGCTATATTAATGGTGATGACGATAATGATGTTGATCACGATATTGATGATGATGATGATGATGATGATGATGATGATGATGATTATGATGATGATGATGATGGTGGTGGTGGTGGTGGTGGTGATGATGATGATGATGATGATGATGATAATGATTTTTTTTTTTTTTTTTTGGGGGGGGGGGGGGAAGTACGTTCGCTCCTTTTCTTTAAAAATCTTGACCGTAGTCCACACAAGCTGCTACTACCAGTGGATGCCCTGGGCTGATTTTGTATGAATTTTAGCTTACTCTATTACCAGTGTACCTCGCCAAAAGACTAAAAGACTTTTGGGGTACTCGTATTTAATCTCCCCCCCCCCCCCTTCTCCAGCCTTAAGTCCAGGACGAGAAGCAAACAGTTAAGTCAAACTGACCGGCGTGTGGAATAACCAACACAACTCCGCGGTCAGCAAAGAAAGTTTAGGTGATTTCGTGTTAATCCTGTCGGTCGCGCCGATAACGATGATGACGATAACGATAGTGACCACGACGATGATCACGATGACGATAATGACCCCGACGATGGATTAATTAATGCTGAAATATGGACGACACGAAGAAATAATTTGCCTGACGATATGTGTAAATTGCCGAACCAATCCCACTTTACAGAATCACGCATGAATATAGCTCTTGACGAAATTGGGTTTCAAATATGTCTTTTACATAAACATCTATAAAGAAACAATCTGGAATTCAAAGTTATGCAAGTATCTTCAAAAGAGAGAAACTGCTGTCCTGGTATCCTCAAGTTGTATCCATCGGGTGGTTTCCTCTATGGCCCAGAGCTGAAAGCGCGGAGAGCAATCAGACATTCAGATCACGTCTGCTGTACATTTAGTTTAGACGTGTCCGTTAACTTGATCGCGATCAGTTAGGATAACTAGGTTCGTTTACCGCTGAAATCTCCTCATCATAATTTCAGACATCTTTCTACCTGTTTCAAGGAATGAATCTCCCACTCTCCCGCCTCACCCCCCCCCCCCCAAAAAAAAAGAGAGAAGTAGACGGCAAACTTTGATAGAACCCGATCACACGTAATAACATGGACGGTCACAGCCTTCGTCAGCACACAAACAAACACACTCCGATACAACTACTTGTAACACACTACATGAAAATATAAATATACAGGCTACTCATCTGTATCGTTGTTGTAGACTGGCCACGTGTTTCATGACATCCGTAGGTATAATTACAACAAAGCGACTGTAACGAAACATAAGCGCGTCTCGCTTCCGTCAACTTACTCCCCACCTGCACTACCCCTTTTGTGGCATTACCTCAAGGATCGCACTGTGAGCGAATGTTCGGTTCTACTTTGTCTATGACGCATTTGAGCACACCAAGGAGTACGTAGTGTCGAAAGTCAAGTTATCTCACACTAGCGTTTAGTTATGGGTGCAGGATCATATCCCTTACACTCCAGAAGATCGCCAGAGAGAAAACTCAGATGTCTCTTGTTAGCTGGTTGTAGAAACGCTCCCTGCGTGCTGAAGACATTAGCCTAGACATGGCTCCTTAAAAATAAAGATGTAGCTGCTCTTTGTCGGACTCCGTGGCGATGACGTTGCGGACGCGATTTCTTAATGCCGCTTACCCGAGTTCGAAACACAGCGGCGACCGATTTGGCAGCAGACCGTGTCGCGCTGGTTTTAACGTCTTGGTATGGGAGCCGGTCGTTCAGAAAGCAATGGCAAACTACTGAACGAAAACATTTGCCAAGACATCAACAAAGGCAGTACAGCGTCCTGTAAAGGATATGCAACTTTAAAATAAAGCTGCTCTTGGTACCGCCAGGAGTGAGAAAGAGGCGTTTAGATATGCAGGATAAGCTTTTTTGCATACGCGCTGCATAGAGTAAGTTACCTACCTGACTTACCCCTCCTGGAAAGATATAATTTCTCCCCTACTAACTGCGATTTTAACAACGGGGGGATCCCGCATCCATACTGTTACAGCGAATGAACCGGCTGACTACTTGATTCAAGTGATGATAAATGGCTGGCAATTTCCCTGTTTCTGATTTAGATAAATAATTTTATCATCGTGTACAGTTCCTATAAAGAATGTACATGGATGTGGGGTTTAAGACACTTGTTATTCATCTTCTAGTGCGCATTGACTTGGGAAAGTAAATTACAAGTAGCTCAGAATTCGGAATGGGTTCGCCTGATGGCGAGGGACACAGTTAACAGGCAAAGCTGTCCAACTCAGAAATATCAGTCCTGTACACTCACTAGCAGTGGCAACTACTAGATCTAGTAGTAAGCAAATGGACAACTCTTGAACTCAAAGCCAGAACAACGCAAAATATAAAACAAACAAAAAATCAATCGTGATGCAGATGGCGACACTTAAATCCAACTGAACTCATATATCACAGAATAGTGAAGGCACACGTTCATCTTGTCTCTAAATAATTCAATCTTGAAAAGGAATTAATTTGATATAGCACCATCGGTATGTTTAATCTGAGAGGGAGGTTACAAATTTCACGTTCAAGGACAGTCTAATTATTCTCATTGCGCATTTATATCACTTAGAATTCTCAGGCTACAGTTTAAATTGAATTCTCAGGTTACAGCCGTGTGCAGTTGTTTTAGCAACCCATCAGCTGAAGTTTGTATTTCATTAACTGTTTCATAATTCTTAAATTGTTTATGTGATTAAGGAAACAAAAATGTCGATATGCAAATAATGTGACGTGCAAACACTGTCTGTTATGTCACAAGAGCTAATGATTCAAGCTGGTCACGCAAGAGGTAATTTTATGTGGAGTTTCCTGGACTGGAACACGAGTTTGTCATTATTCTTTAACGTAAGAGGCTGTTGCATTTTGCTTCAAGTGTAGCACACGTTTAGAAGACAAGGAGATGGATCGACGGGGAGAGAGGGGGAAGGGTCGAGAAGAATAGAAGATAAAGAAGACATCTCAGGGTCGACCCGACCGTCTGAGCTACTAGTCGACATGCACGCAGCAGAACGGAGAGACGGGTTGACAGACAGACAGACTGACAGACAGACGCATAATCACACACACACACACGCACACACGTATATTTAAACTTATAAACACAGACATATAATTATACATACATTCTTATACATACTCACACACATACGCGTGCACACACATGCACACACACACACACACACACACACACACATGCACACACACACACACACATACACACACACACACACGTCATGTTTGATCTGTGAAAGAAAAATGGACGCTTCAACGAGGACTGGAACACGTGACCACAGGGCAGACAGATACGCGCGCTTGTCACCGCGCCTCCACAGCTCACGATGCTAATGTGAAACTGAAAAATATGACCACTGTGCTGAGTTATCAATCAATCAATAAATAAATAAATCAATCAATCGATCGATCGATCGATCGATCGATCAATCAATCAATCAATCAATCAATCCAATAAATCAATCAATGCTTCTTTGCTTGCGTTCGCTGGATGTGAACTCAAGCGCGAAGTCCTGTATGTCGGATGAAGACATCCTATTGTCCAACATCAGTGTGATGTCATACAGGACCTGAAGTTTGCGTGAGTATCCGTTGTCCCATGTCTGGCTTATTGGTGTACAGACTGGTGGTGCCTCGCCATACAGGCAGACACTCTCCGACTTCGGAAGAATCAGCAATCCTACTACGTTAGCCAGGACCCCGAAGGAACCTGTTGCCCAGGACGCACGACTAGGACGTGTTCAAGGTGGTAGGTCTTGGCCAGAATAGAACATGGCCCTGGTGTTTGGAAACACCTCTGCGTCCCAATCAATCAATCAATCAATCAATCAATCAATCAATCAAACTATCAATATGTCTACCGACCCACCTATCTGTCTACATACTTGACAATTTACCCATCAGCGGGGAAAGAAGACCATCCTGAGCTTGACTCTAGTCCGACTTTGTGAAGAAGACACATGAAGGGTGTAGCATAGGTGGGAGCGCAAAAGCAATTGATATACCACTACTTTTATCGTTTTATCGTTTGAGATTTATTCGTAGCGACGAGCAGTATCTCCGGCGGGCCGATTTTCGTTGGTCGCGGGATCCGCACAGAATCAGGCGGGGAGTCTGACGGTAGTACACGCTTACATTGGTCCGGACACTTATGATTGACAGGTGTACACGCTCATACAGGTCCAGACACTTGATTTGAGATCCTCAGCTGGAGTATATGGCTGAACGTCTCTTAAGTCAAAAGTCCCACGGATGTGAGGGTCTGGCCACCACTCACCTCCTGCTCTTGGAGGTGAGACTCATCTCTGGTTCTTGGAGATTTGATGCTGAGCCGCCAGTGTCTGCAGCCTGTCTTATTCCAGACGTCCTGGTTATCCTTTCCTCTGGAGTAAACAAGGCAAGGCCGAGAGAGGGAACATGCTGCATGGGCAACACATGTTCCCTGAATCCATGCCCAGGCATTGTGCGATGAAATTTTTGCCAAATTCCAATCCACGTCATTTCGTCTGTCAAGACGGCATGGTGCCACTCACATAATTACCTATACTAGCTATCTACATACCTACATGAATACATACCATATCTATATTGTCCACAGATCTACCTATTTGTCTATATGTTAATCTGTCTGTCTATCTGCTTACCAATCTGTTATTCTACCTGCTTATATATCTGGCTATCTCTGTCTACCTCGGCTTTAATTTAATTTTGTTTGTTGGGTCTCTTTCGAACAGCCTGACCTCTGACTATGCTTTTCTTTATTCTTTCAAATTGTCACATGGTTTCGTGTCAACAATTGTTTCTGTCATTTGAAACAATCGGCATTGAGAATACTTTCTAGTGCATTTAAGAATGTTGATAAAAGCAATTACATAGAATTATCAGCCCACAACCCACCCACCCAACTTCGGCACAATCTTTTAGCGGTAGGGGCTAGTCTGTTAATGGCCACATTCCATCAGTTTAGTGTTTCTGATCCACGAATTCTGGCTTTCTCTTCCGTCTGTCTGTCTGTCTGTCTGAGTCTTTTTCTTTCTTTCTTTCTTTCTTTCTTTCTTTCTTTCTTTCTTTCTTTCTTTCTTTCTTTCTTTCTTTCTTTCTTTCTTTCTTTCTTTCTTTCTTTCTTTCTTTCTTTCTTTCATTTCTCTCTCTCTCTCTCACTCTCTCTCTCACTCTCTCTCTCTCACTCTCTCTCTCTCTCTCTCTCTCTCTCTCTCTCTCTCTCTCTCTCTCTCTCTCTCTCTCTCTCTCTCTCTCCAACCTTCTATCTCCCCCTTTCTCCGTAAATATTCCTGGTCTCTCACGTTTGACACGAGCACCAAACGACCTGAGCCAAATGCCCAACATAAACTTGATGGCTACACTAACGTCTGCCCAAGACACCAAGCATCAATTCTCAAGTTTAAAAAAAAAAAGACGAGAGTAAAACTAGTACAGTTTATTTGTTCACGGAAAATGTTCTACACTTGCCGCCTCCTGGGATGGCCGATGTCACTAATCTATCACACGGGGGTTCACGGCGGACATTGGCTGAACATTTTTGGGATGTGCACGCAGTGCGGAGATGTCTTGGGGACAACAAATGCACACAACAGCAAGAAAACTGTCACTGATATTGCCATGCAACTAAGATAGCCATAGCGAAGGGACAATTAACACATCGAGTAGTTGAACATGCAACATACCAGAGTTAGTGTAAAAGAGAGTTAATCAGTCTTCATGAATCCCTGTGACAGGGATTCATAAAACGTCTAGCTCGGCCATCTCTCAACAACTGCCAATTTGCAGCCATAAAGTTCACAGTGAAAAGGCATTTCGTATAATATATACGATAAACTATAAACCATTGCTAAAATAAAAATACCGATGCTCTATCAATTAGACAATTCCAATCAATGTTATGCAGACAGAAAGACTTTATTTTAAATTTGCGATAACCGTGGGGATAAAACAACTGTAGGGTGGTAAATATAATAAAATAGAATAAGGACAAGTTTCGCTAGGGGTATTCAGTATGAATGGGGTCTAAAACCCAAACACGCCCTCTATAGGAATGAATATATTGGCTCGTAACCCCCAAGTATTGAACAAGGCAGAAAAGGGTGCAAGTTCAACACTAACATAGAAGAAATGTTTCCCATAGAAGGCTGGGAGATCCGGGAAGTTCTACCACAGACACCCGAGTACTAATCACTCTACCCAGAGGGTGTGTCCATGTGTAAGTGCTCCGCCCCACATTTAATCTCCCACACTATATATATATATATATATATATATATATATATATATATATATATATATATATATATATATAAACAATGACAAGTATCCACTGTCATGCACATCCACAGTATTATACAACAGAGGGACAACAACCAATGTTAGATGCAACAACTGGATTACATGACAGAGGAAAACAGCCACTGTTAGACAAAAACAGTACAATGACTCACTGTATCACATAACAGTAACAATAACTGGACTATAAACATCAATTTTGGAACAACAGGTTAACAATGAAGTAACTGCAAGGCTTGGTTAAACCAAACAAACAAACAATTGTATTGTGGAAAACATTTGGGTTCTGGAAAACCCTGTTGGCTACAATATGACATATACATGAAAGAATTATCATATTTCAGGCAATGCACCCAAAGTATACAACCAAACAGAAGTCCCCAACATTATTTCCCCAAAAAAGGTTCACATCAAATACATGTGTCAAACACAAAACAAAGTAAATAATCCATTCAAAGAAATAGATAAAGAAAATCTATCTAATCTGTCTCTAGAAATATCCTAGGGGTCTGATGATGACTCCCTCTCCTTCAATATCCACTAGAAAAA
>JACEFZ010025109.1:0-22500 GCA_014155875.1 Cepaea nemoralis
CCGAATTCCGGTCCCAAATAGTTCCGCAGTGAATAGGTCAGGGGTTAAGGGTTAGGGTTAGTTGTTAACTAAACACTGACCCTAACCCTTACCCCTGACCTATTCACTGCGGATCTATTTGGGACCGCAATTCGGAAGAGTGCCAAAAAGTTTTTTTGTTTTTTTTTAAGCATCTAATCTACTTTCTGAAATTGTATATTATAAAAGCTTAGTTTTGTAGCAGGGACAAGATACAATGTATCATACATCAGCCTCTATATTTTCAACAAACTATGAAGTTACAATATTATTATTAACTAGCTACTCATGATATACATTTGTATTTGTAAATTATTTACAAATGTACAGCTATTTTAGAAGGGAGACTTTATACACAGAGCGCTGGGAATAATGACTCCGCATTATTCACAGATTCGGCTGGTCACGTGAGATCACTGAGCGTTTTTCTCAGTGCGACCAATCGACGGTATCACTGTGATAAAAAATGGGCACACTTCCGAATAACGGTCCCAAATTATTTCCCTGTATCTGTATCCCTTACAGGGTCTAATTAGGTGATTATGCCAGTTGTGATATGCTGATTCAGGGGCGATATTTTATGCTTTCGCCAGTTTTCGCCCATATTTATGCAATGTTGGGCGCTCACCCCAACTCTGCTCCCCCGGCTACATACCAACAACATTTAGAACACCCTGAGTGCACTGATATCGGTTCTTAGCTCAACATCATCATCAAGCGCCCTGCCATCTGGCGTAGGTGTTCATGGCTCTCCACAGATCTCGGTCTTTAATGTTCTGGATCAACTCCGCTGTTGATAATCTTCCATGCCACCATCTCAATCCATCCAGTATCATTTCTCTTGGTCTGCCTCTTATTTGGCAAATAAAATTCACGTTAAAAACAGACATCTATTGGATCCTATGATTCCAACACTCGATCACTCTGTCGCCTTGTTTTACAGTAATGCATGTCAGTTTGGATGACGACACAAGACATATTCAGATTTGTACGGAAGTGGGTGCAATGTGTAATATTAGTAAAGACAGAAAATTTACAGAGGCATGGGGTAAATAATGTGGAATCAAAATGGAAATGGACAGGAAAGAAGGACCTTATTATTTATTTTCTTACCTTATTTTTAATTTCCTTCTTGTTTCTTCAGCTGCTGGTTAATAATGTGTGCACAAGGAGTCATGTTACTAGGATGCACTTAGCTTTTTATATAGAGTTCGTGAAAGTTTCCAGACAGCTGTGCGTTAATGTGTGTATGGAGTGACCAGAGATGATACTGCAATTTAGTCATCATGTGATAATTTTTAAGGATCTGTTCAGCTATCAGTGTAGTACAGTAGTTTGTTCACATGTGCATGTGGGTGACAGAACCATTGTGAGTCTTCGTGAAAGATTGTCTACTCTGCTTTTACTGTTCTGAGACGGAACATGATTACCTGTTTTGCACGATGAATATAGTTGTGAATGTCTCTGTAGAGGGCTTCTTTCTTAACGGCCAAGATGTTGGTCCTCTTTTCATTGAAGTTTATAGATTGATTTGTATATTCCTGTGTTGTCCCCTCATTTGACGTGTTTGCTCTCACGTTTCTTGTTATGCCACAATATGTCAGTTTCCATGGCAATATTACTCTTCTGTTGGTATTCACTGCGTTTAGTTTATATTTTCGATGTCAGTTTGTCACAATCTCCTGCAACAGGATGAGATTGGCCATTGTCTAAGGTCCCGATAATTTTCAGATACTGCTGTAGTGTAGGATGGCTCAGCCACAGGTATAACAACACAGATCATTACTTTAATCAACAACTATGAGTAACTAGAGAACATCAATGTTGCGCACACAAATTTGTTTAATCATAGATGAACACAGGTGACATGCAGAACATTATTCCTGGAAGTTTCGTCGTACAGAATACATCGTCCTTATTAATGACTCTCTAATATAACGATTGCCTTCTCCAGGCCTTATTAACATAGTGCACATAGACAGTTACACCAGGCTCTCCAATAGCCCGACCAGAACTCAATCCTCCCCTGTCTGCTCAAGACTCCTGACTGACTGCTCTCGCTCAGTCCAAACCACACTCTACCACTCTACTGGCTGGTCTCCTTCACTCATGCCCACAACTCAACTGTCCAGAACTCAGACCTCTACTGCCTGGCTCAAGACTCCACTGTCTGCTCAATTTTCAGACTTGTCTATTTATTCCCTCTTCTCAGACCTCCCGCGAAATGCCATTTAACCCTAATTTACCTTACATTTCTAGACTTCCTTTGTCTCCTGGTTTCCAATCACGTTTTTGCATCTCTGTGACGCCATTAGTGATTCCCTCTTAACCCCTACGTGTTCTAACAATCTAACATTTCTGAGCTATCACATTTTCTCTATTGTGTTTTAGGCCCACCTTAGTTTTGGAATTCCTTAATCGACTTCTCTCACCTCACATCCGCTCTAATTTCCTCTTAACATCTATGACCCTTTGTTGTAAATCTCACATTCTTAAGTATGACAATCATCCCCGTTATGCCTAGACCCACGCACGTTTCACAGTTGTTTGTCACCATTGAGGGCTTGCGGAACTGAAAATTCATCACTGTGGAATACAAACTGTTGCCATTAACAAGTTGTATTGTTTGTGCCGATGCTGTAATGTTTAGGGCCTACAATTCTTCTGAATAGTTGGAGCAAAATATCCCAGTAGGTGTGCATGTGGATTAATGTCTGCGATGTGCCCAGACCTTAATCTGTGTCAGACAATTCCAGGAGGTTGATGACTGCTTTTGATTGCATAAAATTCAATCCATCCTTTCTCCAATAGTCATCTTCCTCTTTCAGCACATGGTCCTCACATTTTTTCTAGTAACGTTATCAATATTTAATAATGCGGACTGGGTTAGTATCTTTATGTCAGACAATTTGAATGTAGTATTGTCAGCTGCCACCTGTCCTTTAATTTTAGCCCACACAAGTTCTGTAGGGTTTAAATGCGAATGGTGCGGTGGAAGTCTCCACACACCTATGGCCATGCTCTTCTATCAACTTGTCGATTTGATATTACTTGCTTTTTCGCGTTTGTTTTACAAGGGACAACAATTCTTGCTTTTAATACGTTTCTGGAAATGGTATGTCTTCCCTTCGGAGCCATATTTTTATTGCTTCCTTTGCGCTCGATGCCGTAGGTATTTTGTCTTCTTGGGCAACAACATTGTGATCTGTACAGTCTCCAGAACATATTTTCTTCTTTGTTGGGTGGACATAATGGTAAGGTTATATGCTAAATTTCATCATTTTCGCTCAGTTAGTTACTGAGATATGGATTTTTATATGTGGGCAAACAAATGTAAGACAAACAAGGCAATCAATTGTTATCCGATGACCTTCAAAAGCAACGATGGGCAGAACATTTCAAAGAAATATTAAATAGACCGCAGCCTGACACTGTTCCGAACCTGGATGGAGAAATTACTATGCCCCCATTAGATGCCTCCTGCGAGTTATTCACCATGGAAGAGATTAAAGCAGCCATCAAAAAATTGAAGAACAACAAAGCTGTTGGTGAAGATGAAATCTCAGGAGAAATGCTCAAAGCAGCAGATGAGAACACCTTACAACGTTTGTTACAGCTGATCAATGACATCTGGCAAAGCGAGTCCCCACCACAACAGTGGAAAGATGGTGTAATTTTCAAACTGCCTAAAAAGGGCGATATGTCTGATTGCAATAATTGGCGTGGTATCACTCTATTGTCAGTACCAGGAAAACTTTTTTTGTAGCATGTTACTTGAGAGATTGAAAAAGGCGATAGATGAAAGACTCAGAGAAGAACAAGCAGGCTTCAGACCAAAACGGTCATGCATAGACCACATTTTCACCCTCAGAATAATCATTGAAGACTCCGTAGAATTCCAGTCGAAATTAATCACCAACTTTGTCGACTTTCAAAAAGCCTTCGACAGTATCCACCGTCCTTCACTTTGGAATCTACTTAACATCTATGGTTTTCCTACCAAATATACCAACGTCATAAAATCTTTCTACAAAGAAACACGTTGCTGCGTAAGAACAGAAACAGGCAACTCTGACTGGTTCTCAGTCGAAACAGGAGTGAAACAGGGTTGTGTCTTATCACCGATGCTTTTTGGAATAGCTATCGACTGGGTCATGCGCAAATGCACAAACAACACAAATATGGGTATCCATTGGGTTGACAAAATTCTAGAAGACCTGGACTTTGCCGACGACATAGTGCTTTTGAGTTCAACACACCCGGATGCCCAAGAGAAAATAAACCACCTCCAAAATGTTTCAGCTTACCACCAGTTCAGATGACACCAAATTGAACAGCTACGTTCTTGAAAAAGTCAACAGCTTTACATACCTAGGAAGCAAAATGACATCTACAGGGGACTCAACACCAGAAATATCATCTAGAATCGCACTGGCATCTAGTGCCTTCAATAAGCTGTCAAACATCTGGAAGTCAAAGACACTCAGCAAACACACAAAACTTAAAATCTTCAACTCTTGTGTGATTCCAGTGTTAACGTATGGTTGTGAAAGTTGGAAATCAACGGTAGCTTTAGATAAAAAATTAGACAATTTTGAGAACAAATGTCTTAGAAGACTTCTAAACATCCACTGGACAGACTTCAGAACCAATTCGCAAATAAGACAAGAGACTAAGCAAGATACAGTATCCAATTTCATAAGAAGACGCCGTTGGAACTACATCGGCCATGTACTCAGAATGGACAAGTCAAGACTCCCCTACCAAGCCCTCATATGGTCACCAGTAGGGAAAAGAAAACGGGGAAGACCAAGAGAGACCCTGCGTAGAACCATCATTAGAGAAGGCTCATTCAATGGCCAAGTAAATATCCAAGATCTACAACAGGTAGCAGCGAACCGCCAAGCATGGAGAGACAGGACTTCTGCCCTATGCGCCGCCTTAGGCTCAAGAGGAAAGACTAACTAAACTAACTAAACAAATGTAAACGAACTAAAGTAATAAACTGTAATTAGCATCGAGCAGGTGATTCATTATTGTCAGAATAGTAAACCAACACCGAATTGGTGTATTCAGCATATACTGTGGGAGATTCCGAGAAAGGGAATCTGAGGACCTATGGACTAAATAGGTTGATGTGCAGTGAGAATTATCTATTAACTACTGACTATTATTGATTGTCCTGTAAACGGTTTACATTTGGCAATATATAGCTGTAAACTCCATACAAACTTTTTATCTTTACACTTGATTATTAACTTTCTCTGTATTTAATGATTTATACTTCATCTTTAGGATATCTGATATGATATTCTTATTCTCATTAATTATATGTATATTAATATATTTACAAATGCATAAATCATGTTAATGATTTGCCAAATTTAGAAATCGTAGTATAAATAGCGACACACTAAAAGTACACATTATATTATCAGAACACGTGGATTACATTGTAGTTCTAAACAAGAACAGCAAAGAACCTTTATTACAAGACATCAAGGCATATGTTGAGAATGGTATGCACATTTTTTCATTGACCAGCATCACTATATTGGTGATGTAGCCAGTATAATTTTGGTCACCTTACCTCCCAGAATATTTGCTGGTGCCCATTTTATGGTGATGGTTGGCCATGGGTCTGTGTGGTCATGAACAAATTCCTGTTTTGAGAAGGGTGTAAGTAAACAATGTAATAGAGGTAGTTTTATTTACCTTGCAGCAAATTTAAAATAAAATTTTATTTTTCAGAAAATATTACAAACAACGGCTAATTTCTTTACAGTCTTTCTTCAATTTCATATGTTGTTACTATTCCATAATTCCCTACTCTTTTCCCCTTGCTAATGTTAGCATTCGTATCTCACATAACAATCAGAAAATCTGCAGTCTTGACAGGAGATTACAGGAGTTTTTCATAGTATTCTTCATTCATGTCATTGAGGTCTGCTGATTTGCGCCTGTGTATACGATAGACAAGTTAAAGGGTTTGCTTTTACTGTCACTATATATATATATATATATATATATATATATATATATATATATATATAATATATATATATATATATATTTCTAGGTCTTCTTGATCAAAATCCCAGTGTCACACTTGTGTTAAGAGCATTGAGAGTGTATTGGTGTCTCATTTTCTTTTTTGAATGTAACCAACTTTTGTTCATCTGGTCTCTGACATTCCTAAGATGTTGACCATCATATTAGCGGTCTCTATGGTTAGATTTTCTAGCTTCTCCACCTTATAAATGTTTGAATGTTCTATGTACCAATTTTCAAATGTCTTTGTCTAATTTTAAATGTCTGCTCTCAGCATGCTCCCTTTAAGATGAATTTGAGGAACTGTAGTCATTGTAGAGTATTCTACTCATTACAGGAGTAAACCTTTCCCTGTTATTATATACATCCCAGCTCTGTAGCAAAGGAATTACAAATACAATTCATAATCCAGCATACAACGTTCGAAACACAGCTGCCGGCAATTTGGAAGCAGACCGCCTTGCGTTGTTTCCATACAATGGAATGAAGTGCTGATAGTTCAGAAAGCAATGGGGAACTGCCGAATGTAAAACTTGCCTTTCTGTCTGTTATCATAGACAACAGAATAATTACCAGGGAGATAGGAGCCTTTTGTTGATTTTTACTTACTTTGCTGTGACACATTATATAGAGTGTATGCATGGTAAGGTTCCAATCTCTTCCCTGGTGGCTAACTATTATCTGTTATTGTGTCCTGATGTACTCCTAATATACCCCAAGTGTGTCACATTTTGTCATTTTGCTTTAATAGTTTCTGCCACCTCCTTTTCAGTGTTTGTTTTCTAGAGATAGATATTCCTTGATTCAGGATTTCTCCTGAGTTCACACATGTAGTTTTTCCAGTCCACCAAGAATGTTACCTGAGGTTAGGCCATTGCCGTACACACACAATATCCATGGAACCTTGCACACACTAGATATATAGAGAACTAATTTGGATCAAAGAGTAGGAACAGTAACCAATGGATGTAATTTGCTTCCTTAATGGTTACCCATTCCTTTCTGGGTTGTTTTTTTTTGTAATTATTGATCATACATTTGTTTTATCATTTCTGATAATTTTATAATCATGATCGTGAACATTGTTTATTATATTTTCTCTCATGTTAGATCTGACGGAGGAAGAAAAGGAGTTACTTCGGAGCATTCAAGAGAAGAAGAAGCAACTTCTTTTAGAAATACAGGTTAGTTGTGTTGTACTTGTGATCAATTTATAGTGATGTGGTTAATGCCTTGGAAGAAGTGTCAAACACCAGCATTAATTACATACAGGGAGACTATAATGACAAAATAGGGAAATACATACAGTTTAGAATATCTCAGTAGTACAGCTTGAAATGAGAACAAGCACATAACAAAGATCTGGAAGGCAAGGGAGATGTGATTTCTCAGAGAAATATTGTTAATACCTTGAATGCCAGAATAACTAGTAATGATTGGCTGACTGAAAGATGCTAATGGAATTAGAACATTATACACAGCTATATGAAAGAGACAGAAAAGTCTTGTTATCTCATGAGAAGAAAAGCATTGTAAAACACAGTGATAACCTGAGATATCAGCAGTAAAAGAGGCATAAGCATACCGAGGGAAACATTGCAGCATGGTCTAACACTGACGTATGGAAGAATATCATCATTTATCATCAGTAGACATGAATACTTACTCCATTTGGCAAGGCAAATGATGATGATGGTGACTGGGATCCCACAGAAGATCAATTTAGTCAAGACAGCATATAAAGACATTGAATGCAGAGTTCTTCATGAGGGAAAATTCATAGATATGTTTGAAATAAGAACAGGAATGCAATAAGGATGCCTTTTGTTGCCTTTATTATTCTTACCAACTGCATGCTTTTTTTTTTTTTCTTCATATCCTTTACAGGACATCGCTGTCTAGATGATGAAAACAGTAACAACCACCACAAGTGGCCAGTCTCCGTGGCAAAGGCACTACTGACATGGTTCTAATTCCACTTTTGCATTCAAAACACAGCTGCGACCAATTTGGCAGCAGAGTTTCTAATTCCACTTTGGCATTCGAAACACAGCTGCGACCATTTTGGCAGCAGACCTTGTCACACTAGGTTTTAATGTGTTGGTATGGGAGCTGGTCGTTCAGAAAGCAATGGCAAACTACTGAATGTAATCTTGCCAAGACAACAACAGCAGTGCTGGTGTTGATAGTGATGTCCTGTAAATAGGATATGCAACAACAACAAAAATACTGCAGGCTAGATTATGAAAACAGTAACAACCACCACAAGTGGAGTTCAGTTCATTCTGACAGAGCAACTTGAAGATCTGGGCTTCGCTGACAACATTGCCCTCCTGCCCTACATATGAAATCAATTGCAAGCTAAATTAAAACTCCATGAGAGGTCACAACAATTAGTTCTGGCAGTTTATATGGCAAAACAAAGATAATGAGAATAAATCAAGTAAATGATAACCCAATCTCTCTTGGGTAAACTCCACTTCAAGGCACCACACACATATTTAGGTAGCAGTGTAGACAAAGATGGAAATAGGTTAGTTAGTTCATTTGCATATCTTTCACAGGACGTTGCAGTCAACCCCAGCATTTTTTGGCTGTTTGTGATTTCTTAGCAAGTTTATGTTCAATAGTTTGCCATTGGTTTCTGAATGATCAGCACTCATATGATTTTATAAAAACCAACGCAAGGCGGTCTGCTGCCAATTCACCCGCAGCTGTGTTTTGAACGCTGTAAGTGGGATTACAAATTGCATCAATAACCCCTTTGCCACTGAGCCAGCTGGGAAATACGTAGGGATATTAAAATGAGAATTCAAAAAGCAAGTCGGGCTTTCATAGCACTGGGAAATTTGTGGAGGCTAACATGAATTAAATCTAGTACCAAACTTAGAATATATGTCAAATCAGGTCTTCTGTTCGGAGAGCAATTACAAATTACAAATAAATGTTCATTAACTGTTGCCTGTGCAGAATAGGATTAAAAGTAAAACAGAATAGCTCATGCAGAGCTTATGGAGAGAGCAAGACAGATTCCAACAAATGAAGAGGTGAGGAAAAGATAGGTAGGACACACATTGAGAATACCTGTATTCATGTAACTAGAAGGCAGTTCCAAAATCTGACTACATTTATATGCTCGGTGATTTCAATGCTCATGTGGGCAAGGACTCAAGTTCATGGCCAGTGTGCCTTAGAAAATACAACATCAGTTGCATGAATGAAAATGGGCAAAGGCTGTTGGAGCATAGCACCAGAAATGACCTATGTATTACAAACTCCTTTTTTTAAAACAAAAGAGCTGCATAAGGTCATATGGAAACATCCTAGATCCGGCCATTGGCATCATCTGGACATCATCATCACACGGAGACATCTGAACCAAACATCATTAACTCGAAGTTACCACAATGCTGACTGTGATACAGATCATTCTTTGGTTGTTGCAAGGGTTAGACAGAGACCAAACAGAATCTACACAGCTAAACACAAATCTAGCCCCAGGATTAATATTATTAACACCCACGATCATGATAAGTGCTTTGAGTTCCAACAGCAACTTGAAGATGCTTTCAATGATCCATTAGAAAATTGTACAGCAAGTGAAAAGTGGGTTCAACTTAAGGAAACTCTTTATAAAACAGTGGTAGGGGTTTACGGCACTATGGATCATAAGAGGTAGGACTGGTTTGCGGCAAACAGCCTGACACTGCAGCCCTTGATTGATAAAAAGAAGATAACTCTCTTAAGAAACAAGGAAAGAAGAACACGTAACACTCAGTGAGCTGAAGCAAGCTCGGAAGGATGTGCAAAAGGCTGCCAGGCAGTGTACAAATGACTATTGGATCAAGTTATATGAGTCCATTCAAAATGCAAGTGATAAGGGAAACATCAGAAGCATTTATCAAGGGATAAAGAAAGCCTGTGGTCCAATGATCAAAAGAAGTGTACCACTGAAAACCTTGACTGAGGAAATCATCACAGATAAGAAACAGCAGATGGATAGATGGGTAGAGCATTATTTGGAGCTTTACCTAAGTGAGACCAAACTAGCGGATGATGCCTTCAATGCCATAGAGGCCCTGCCAACTCTAGACCACCTGAACACACTTCCCACCATAACAGAAGTTAAATGTGCCATAAATGAACTTGCATCTGGCAAGGCTCCAGGTACGGATGGGATTCCAATAAGGTTATCAGGGGTGGGCAAGACACACTCACTCTACAGATCCACCAGCTAATAGAGCTATGCTGGCGAGAAGGACAAGTCCCACAGGATTTCAAAGACTCAAGCATCATAACATTGTACAAGAACAAGGGCGATCGGAGCGACTGTAACAACTATAGGGGTATCTCACTTCTGTATATTGTTGGGAAAGTATTTGCCAGAATTGTTCTGTGCAGACTTCAAGTCCTGGGAGATCAAGTCTACCCCGAATCACAGTGTGGCTTCCGACAGAACCGGTCTACCATTGATATGATATTCTCATTGCGACAAATGCAAGAAAAATGCCGTGAACAGAATCAGCCACTGTTTATTGCCTTCATCGACCTCACAAAGGCATTTGATTTGGTCAGTCGTGAGGGTCTGTTCAAGGCACTAAAGAAGATTGGCTGCCCACCAACTCTTCTGTCCATTGTGGAATCGTTCCACACAGGCATGAAGGGTATAATCAAGTTTGATGGTGCAACTTCAGAAGAGTTTGAAATCAAGAGTGGAGTTAAGCAAGGTTGTGTACTAGCTCCCACCCTCTTTGGAATATACTTTTCACTTCTACTGAAATATGCCTTTCGTGATCAGGATGGTGGTATATACATTCACTCACGCTCAGATGGCGGACTCTACAATGCTCAGAGATTGAAGGCCAAGACCAAGATTAGGAGGACACTGATCAGAGAGTTGCTTTTTGCAGATGATGCTGCAGATTACGACCCACTCTGAGGAAGAATTACAACGTCTACTATCTGCATTCTCCAATACTTGTTCTAATTTAACAATTAAAAGAAGACACAGATTATGTCGCAAGATGCACATGGGGTACCATCAATCTTTATTGATGATGCCGGACTGGAGATAGTAGACCATTTTACATATCTAGGATCAGAGGTAAATAGCAAATTATCCCTAGATCAGGAAATCAACATCAGGATTGGTAAGGCAGCAACAACAATGAACAGGTTAAGAAAAAGAGTCTGGGAGAACAGGAAGCTTACTGCCAAAACAAAAGTCCTTGTTTATCAAGCCTGTGTCCTTAGTCATCTTTATGGCATTGAAGCCTGGTCAGCTTACTCACATCAAGAGAAACGTTTAAACAGCTTTCATATGCGGTGTCTGCGAAGAATACTTGGTATTAAGTGGCAAGACAAAATCACAAATACTGAAGTATTGGAAAGATCAGGTTGTGTGACGGTGTGTTTCATGCTCAGTCTTCGTAGACTTAGATGGATAGGACACATTAGGAGGATGGATGATGGTAGAATACCAAAGGACATCTTTTTTGGTGAATTACAGATGGGTAAGCGATCTCAGGGTTGGCCTCTACTACGATACAAAGATGTGTGTAAGCGGGACATGATTGATACAGGCATTGATAATGCACATTGGGAGCAAGTCGCTGCTGAACGTGTTGCATGGAGGGCAAAGATCAGAAATGGAATAAAGACAAAGGAGAAAATTATTCCAGATAGGTCACACATGAAATGTATAAGACGTAAGATGGTACGTGATGATGAAAATGACTATGTGTTCACATGCATCCACTGTGGACGAACATTTACAGCGTGAATTGGCCTTAACATTCACATTCGCTACCGCCATGGGTTGTAGTTATTATGCCTTTTTGAAGCACAATGTAACAAATTATCATCTGTCAAGACGGCAAGGTACCAATAGATTGTAACTAGAAAGATCTATTTCTGGAACCCACATGGCAAAAGAAGTAGAAGAAGACCTAAGAAAACATGGAGAAAAGAATTAGAGACAGAGATTATTATGAAAACATGGAGGGAACTCCAAGAGATAGCAAAAGATAGGACAATTTGGCATGAGTTGGTTGAGGTCCTATTTCCAATGGGTGTAAAGTTCAGATAAGAAGAGACATATACTGTGACAGTTGCATCCATCAAGCATATTGATCTTTCCTGTTTCATAGCCACAGTTCAAGTGTTCTTCTTGGGGGGAAGGGGGGGGGGGGGGGGGGGGGGGGGGGGGAGAGAATGGCTCAATAATATTCAGTCTAGGAAATGAACCAAAATAAGTATTTCATGACTGTCAGGTGAAGTTCTTATCTATTCTTCTTCCTCATGGACAAAAAAGAAAAGAAAACTTGCTTTCAGACATGGCTCATTTTAAATATTGTTCATCCCATTAATTGAAATAAGGTCTAATAATTAATTTACCATGACAGTTATTCTGTGTGTAATACTTGAATCTTGCTGTATGGCTTTTACTTTTTAAGTGATTGTTATTTTAATTGGATCTAATTGTTTGTGCCTGTTAGCATGTACTTGATATGTATATACTCATCTTATTTTTGTTAATTGTGTTTGTTTAATTGTTTGATGACAGGAACTGAAAAGAGAAATTGAAGATGTCACAAATGAACTTGAGGGGATGGACATGGGAGATGAAAGGTATGTCTTTGTTAAATTTAAGTGGCTGTTCTTGGTTTGGTTTGCCTTGGTTCTTGGTTTGGTTTGCCTTGGTTCTTGGTTTGGTTTGCCTTGGTTTTTGGTTTTAATATTGGCATCATAGCACTCTGGCCAAACCCATACATGATCCGTCACCTTTAGCAAGTATTGTAAGGCGGAGATATTAATCATTGACACGCTGGTTGTAAATGTGTAGGATTCGTCCCCTAATTCATACCTCCTTGTTGGAACAAGGCTTAAATTCACACTCAGGTATCCTTAAATATGTTGTTTCACGTGTTATTGTGTTCATCTTAAGCTAGCAGTCATTGTTATCTCACACTTCAGCATGACCCACATAGTATATCCATGTAAGTACTTGTAAGAGAGAGGTCTCTATCTTCAGTACCCGCACATGCCATGTCGTTTCTGTCCATTTTGTATCTAATACACGCTGAAAATCATCATACACTATGATTGCTCTGTTGCCTTGAATTCCCAATAGCCACCTCACAGTCACAATAACAACAACCATCTTTATCTTTATGCATAAGATATATAAGTTCCATTCTTTGAGCTACAACTGCCACTAATTATCACTCCTAGCACATGCTAGAATCATATTTTTTTAACTACCTCACTTATAACCAAGGCTGAGAAACAGGTTGATTGATGTGGAATTTGTTTTCCTTATATTGGATCGTATCAACAACCTTTCTGCTGACTGACTGAGAATCCACAACCGGATTTCTCTCTATGATGCATGGGACTTTCTGTGTATACTGTTGGGTCATCTCTGTCAGCACTATAATCTAACAGTTGTTGGACACCAAATCTTCCTATCAATTTCACCACTCTGCCCAATGTAATGATAAGTTGCTGAGAGCTGTTTTAGTGTCTTCTGTTGTTGATACATTCCTTCCCCAATGCATGCATGTGGCAAGTGCCATTCATAACCTCCTACTCTTTATTCTGCTTCTTTTGAGATAATTTAAGTTATGACAGAGTCAGAAATCATTGATGACCTTGTGTGTAGGTCATGGATCTTGCCAGTGAAAGTCTAGATTTCACTGATGTAATCTCAAGTATGGAACAATCATTCGTTCTGATGGGAGTATCTCATGTACAGCATAAGACAATTTGTATTAATTTATTCTGGATTAGTTCCAGTTTTCCACACTGAAGCAGGTAGTGTAAAAATATCCAGGCTGTAATCAGTTACAGAGAGGACCAAATATTGGAATGATAAGATAAGAAGTCTTTGTTGCGTGTGAGTAGCATCCAGCTAATTATAGTCCACTTTATATGATACTTATAAGACAGGCTAATATAAAATGTCCAACCTGGATATTTTAATTTATCACTTCTTTCACTTGCCTGTCCATTTAGAGGTAATCTAGGCAGTTCTACTTTCCCAGCGGCATTCTATGGTCACCACAAAATGCTGGTTGCCCCAGGGTTTACCATTGAATTGTTCTGTTCACACTCAGCCATCTTCTACAAAATCTTTTGTAAATCTCTGATCATGTGTCTGTGTGATACAGTCCGATAGCGTAAGACATCACATGCAAATGTCAAGGTTTGTCCTGGCTCAGCAGATTGTATTTCGGCCAGTTTTGCTGCGTAGATGTTGAACAACATTGTGATAATGAACAGCCATGAGGTGATAGGTTTACCACTTCCTGATGCCAATTTTATCCTAGGTCCACCTGGGAACCTAGGTCACATTTTACAAATCTGCTAGATAGGGATTTGATTTTGTGACCAGTGGGCCAGCAGTTAAGTGTACTAGCCACTGCACTGCCGTGGCTTCCTATGAAGCTGACATGTACATAAATTGCTTAAGATTGAGAATGAATAACATTAAGTACAGACATTAGAGACAGGAGACATTAAGCTTAAAGTCTCCAAAATGCTGTGTCTGTTGATACTACACAGCAGCTTGCTTTTGATTGAAATTTGCTTTGTTCTTGCAAACTAGTGACTTTACTTACTGTTTTACAGTATTGTGTTTTGCATTACAGTTTTAATATTTTCCATTATTTTTACTTTTCACGTCTTGCAGAATGTAGGAATTCTGGATAGTTAATTAGCTAGAGAGTTTGGCTTTTGTATTTAGTGTTACTTGCTTATAATCCAGCCTACACTACACTTCAACACCATCATCATCATCATCATGTGTATTGTCAATTGGCATGGGCAGTTTTGCTTCTCCACATCTTGCTATCTCCAACAGTGGGTTACTCTTCTTCTTACTACTTCTATTATTCTCTTCTGTTGTTAAACTGCCAGTTTGGCCTTTTAAGTCTAAAGTAAACATTCTTTACTTGATATTAACTGATGGTAATTCACCACTTGATATATTTTTGTTTTTAAACGTCCCAAAGTAAGAACCTGCCATGGGTCTATGCGATAGGGCCATCTCATTGTGTAGGCCTGAATGCTTGGGGGAATATTTGGCCAGTTTTTCCTCTCACTTTAGCAGGCAACCAATGCAGTCGTTGAATCCTTATCTAACCGCACACATAACATGATTAGCGTAACACCACTATCGAATACACTAATGCACCTGCCACCACTTGATATGCCAGATAATTATACCCAAAAAATCTGAGCAGCCATTCCAGATGGGGATTGTATACAATAAATGTGCTCACTAGTTTAACAAAAAACAATGCACTCATGTTTATAAAACTCATTTCATTTATGCTTGTTTTAATATATAAATAATGATCTCAACAAGAAACAAATGAAAACCATAAACTGATTAGAGAAATTATGCGTAGACACAATTTTTTGGTCACGTTATAAGAAGAAATAAAGTAGAGAACTTGGTGACAACTGGCAAAATCGAGGGGAAGAGAACAAAGGGAAGGCAGATAAGTAACTACCTGGACGTTGTATGGTCGAGACAAGAACACTGAGCTAATCTATGACTCTGGTGATCGAGTGAGATGGCAAAGCATGACCGCCCACACTAACCGGCATGGCACACGATGATGATGATGAATGATTTCATTTACACAATGTAGGCAGTTTCCCCCCATTCCCTTAAAATTAGTAAATACCTGTTGTCTGAATGTGTATACTAAGAGTGTATTCAGTGTTTTAATATTATAACTGTAGGGGTATTGACCTTGGAGTGTTGAGCTGAAAGGAGGACTTTTAACCACATGAATCAACATCAGAAGTTCGAATATAAACAATATTGATTTAAGATTGGAGTGGCTAGAAGAAAGCAGCACATCAGGCTCTCAGGTGGGCTGGTGAGTAGACACTGGACCGGGCACAACTAGTTACTGTACGGCACAAGTCATTGTACAATGAGGGATTTATTACGGAGAAGATTGAGGCAGCTACGGGTGTGTCCCAAGTACAATATTGATCATCTGTGCTGAACCAACACAGCTAGTGGATGCTGTGCTGGAAAAGATCAGAGCATCATGGACATGTCCGAGGTATAGTAATAATCCAAACTGAATTGGCACAGCTGGACGCTGTACTTGTCCAAGGTGCATTGATCAATCCACGTGAAACTGACACAGCTAGATTCTGTACAATGATGGATTTATTACAGAGGAGATTAGGGCAGTTATAGGAGGCATATCCAAGGTGCATTGATGATAATCCACATGGAACTGATACAGCTAGTCGCTGCAGAAGATGGATTTATTAAGGAGGGGATCTGAGCAGCTATGGACATGTCCAGGAAGGAGTAATGATTGTCCACACTGAACGGAATAGTGTAGGACAAAAGAGGTTAAAGTAATGTTTAGCATAGACTATGCGACATTATGAATATTATACCTATGTGGGCTGTTGATTTGTCAAGAATTCCGTCTGTTCCACTTTTCACATGGGGCTGTGAGGAGCATTTTGTGTGATATTCACTGGTACAGGAACGGAGCATAATGGGGCGACCCTTTACTCTGAAGTTGGAACCGCGATTAACTGATTAACTAGTATAGACTAAGTTCAGAAAGAAAGTTTATTGCGGCAGAAGTTAAGGTATTAACTGACACAAGGTGGATTAATGTTCAGGCTGGTTGAAACATAAATTAAAGAGTTAATGATGCTTCTCTTGGAGCTTAAAATGCTCAAATTGGAGAAACTCCTGGGCTAGTTTTTACCGCAGTGCTTTTGAAGAGTCTTTGATAAGAATTTAATTACATGTAGTAACTTTTATTGAGCAAAGAATGTTTATCTAGGATTTACCAAAAGGCCAAACTGGCTGCTTTCAAGGTGGAAGTAACTTTGAGGAGTGTTGAATAATTCTTGCCAGATTCTAGAGTTAAGTTTCAAGATATCTGTATCTGGCTATGTGACTGGTTTATTTAAGTAAACTATGTTTTTTAAAACCATTTTTCTATAAATATGTTTTATTTTTATATTTAATCTCGCGGGAATATTAGTTTCTGTTGAAGCGCATCAGATTAGAGATTGCTTTGCAACAGATCTCTCTCTCTCTCTCTCTCTCTCTCTCTCTCTCTCTCTCTCTCTCTCTCTCTCTCTCTCTCTCTCTCTCTCTCTCTCTCTCTCTCTCCAAACACACACACACACGCGCGCACACACAAATCGACATGTTAAGACTGGTTCATTTAGAGTACCCTCAGATCTAGCAACAGGTGAATGGCTGCAGCTTGAACGTGCTGTATACTGTGGGAGAACAGTTCTCCTAGCAATCTTGTTGGGAATTTCTCAATTCACTCAGCCCAAACTCTGACCCACTGACCGAGTATTATCTTGTTAGGAAACCTTTTCTCTCGGTTGGGATTCGTCGTGATTATTAACCCGTCCTAGGTGGAGGAATTATCATACCCCCTCCACCTCCCTAAGATTACCAGCAGAGTTCATGACGTTGCAGCCCTATCGCCTCGGAACTCGGTGCAGCACACGGACACCTGCCGTGACGCCTGTTTGTTGTTACCTTAGTTTGCTGTAGCATGTACAGGGAATAGAATACCTGATTTTAATATTGCTCGCAGGCGTGAAAACAAGGCCAAAAATAAAAGATAAATGTACGAGGTGTCGCAGAGTTTCCGAACCTGATACACATACACATGTCCTGTTTAGATATATGATGGCGAGATGTATGTGCCACGTCTGGGTTGGGTGTGTAGATTTATGTTTCAGGGGAAATAATGCATAAAACTAGTCAGTATTATATTGGTATTTAGTCTTGCGAGTATCTTGAGGATGAAGTTACACACGGTGGCTTGGTTGGGCATGGATGGCTAATTGTGAATCCTCTGGAAGATTGGGAGTTTTAACTCTGCGTTAACGTCAGTCTGATCTCTGAAAAGGGATCGCGGCTTACTTGGGCATAAATGAAGCTAAGAAAAATGTGTTATTGTGGTGAGCAATTTACAGTGACCGCCAATGCGGTTGAGTTCGTGATATGTGTGATACGTGGGAGGGGAACGGGCCATTTAGGAGGGAGGAGGTGTAGATTTCTGAGAAATAAAAGTTGTATGCTGCAAACATGACCGACGCGATCACTTTTACAATGAAGACTCGGGCATACACCAAAAGGATAATAGTTATACCATGGCAGTAGGGATGTGAAATTATATAGCTTATTATAATGTACTGGGTCACTGCATCATGAGAATGTGTATGGGCTTTCTTTTTGGCGTCTCGCTAAATCAAAGATGTCTATGGTGTCCATGTTATGAGACTGGGAAAGGAATCTCCTTCGGAGCTGAGTTTATTCCAGGTGGGTGGGGAAAGGATTTCTTCTTCTCCCTCCTCCTCCCCCTCCTCATACTTCTCCTCCCCCTCCTACTTGTATCACCCAGTGGAGCATAATAGGCCATCAACCAGTTTACATTTAATCATTTGTAGACTTGTTCGTGAGTGGCTGGATTTTGCATCTACAGTTTTTGTCGAAATGAGATAGCAAGCCTCACGCCAAGGGATTTTTCTGGTTATACATTAGGGCTTGGATTTAGAGCTTGCAACGTGCTGGGGCTCAAGGGTTAGACCTATCTATTGCAGATCCTTCAGTTGTGTATCCTTACTGGATCACGAAATTATGCGAACATAGACCAGTTATCATTCTCCCCGCCTTTTCTTCTCAGATAAACCTGATATCCGTGTCAAGAGTCTGGGTAGACTCCAGGGATGAATGCTTTCAGGGAAACAAATCTCCGCTCCCGTCTGGAGATTAAACCTGGTTCGCTTTGCTGGTAAGCCAGTGTGCTACTTCCACTTTACTAGCACGGCTTTCCATCTGGGAACAAAATGGACAGGTTACTGTAGCAGTTAACCCGGCACGTCTTTCCACCAGTTCCCCCTGTTATCGGGAAAACGTGCTATAAAACGAAATACTATCAAGGCGCGAATGTGGAAGGACACACTCTTCTTTTAAAACCGATGAGTAGACACACACACAGAGAGAGAGAGAGAGAGAGAGAGGAGAGAGAGAGAGAGAGAGAGAGAGAGAGAGAGAGAGAGAGAGAGAGAGAGAGAGAGAGAGAGAGTTAACCATTTGCTTAAAAAAGATTTATAACTGTTGCTGAAAAATGATAAGAGTGTTCAAGCATAAACAAAGGCAGCTTTGAGACCATGCAGACACTAGTGTAGAGACATTCCAAGGGTTTCACGTGTCTCATGGCAAGCCATTGTATAGTTCAGCAGCTATGTGAAAATTAGGTCCTAAACCCGAGAGACTGCACGGTGAAAAGTCAAGAACTGTTGTGCACGCCATAAGACGCATTGTGCATGCGGTGCTGTACTGACATGTTTAGTTTAGTTTAGTCGACGGATCAACATCACGACACATATGTTTGTGACCCATAAGTGTTCCGTGCTACTCCTAACTCAAGCCTGAGTCCGGAGAATTTCAGCTCAGTGCACGAACTCCGTAGCACCGACGAGGATCCTGAAATACTTTGGGTAGATTGTTAACTCGAAATTTTGCCCGGGCAGCGCCGTTAGCCTACTCTTTTTCGATTTCCAATTGCCAAGGGATTTTTTACGTTCGGAACTACACACGGGCGTCCGATCTCACTACCCCAGGGGAAATTTTGTTACTAGAAGTCCACGTGAAAAATCCCGGTCATCACCGGGTCATGAACCCGGGACCTCCAGCACTCGAGGCGAACACCATACCTCGAGACCATTCAGGCCCCCCCCCCCACCCCCCACATGTTACTCACTGTGGACTCACATGTTAAAGCCCAGTCGGCACTCGCTGGATGATTTGGTCAGTACCACGCCGGCCGCCTTTAGCTCCCAACACATTTCCTGGTGTCCATTTTAGGCCGGGTCGGCCTGAGAACCCGGGTCAATCTTACAAATCCGCCACGATGCTGATTCGAACCCATTACCCCGGGGCCGCGGATCAATTGTGAAGTACACCTGTGATATAATCTGCCCAAGCTCAAGGTATTTATCCAGCTAACCTTTCGAGGGGATGACGTAATGCAATGTCTTCAGGACCGGCTCATTACAGTAGTCGGCCGAACATTCTGTGCTGCAACTCCAGTTATTAGGTACAGAACCACACCTATTCCCACCACAGCAGTAAAAGTATCTACCCCTCTGTACGCCATATCCATTTTTTTCCCCGCGTTTCCATCCTGTTTCAGGATATTGCGGTCAACACCAGCATCTTTCAGCTGTATTTTGATTCCTAGGCTAGATTACGCTCACCAGCACGCCACGACTTTCTGAGCGACCGGCTCCATACTCTCATAAATCACTGGTGCGACTCGAACCACTTCTAATTCTCGTGCGCTCACGTCAACCACGAGAGTATTCGGGATTAACGGAGAAAGCTGCTAACCCTTCGGCCAGGGAGCCGGCCGCCATATCCAATTGCATTTACCAATTCACATATGCGAGTCTACCTACATAGGCAGAGCAGAGTGGCAGTTACACAGCAGGGTTGTTGAAGACATACCAAACTGGATTGACAAGATACTACACACAGGCGATGGGATCATGGGAAGACTGACACACCACAATTATAAACTTCCGGCGTCGTCCATTGCACGTCATGTATTGGAAACCCGTGATAGAGACAGCACTTTTCGCGTGTTGTTTCATACATAAAATAGTCATTTGTTAAATTTTGCAGAAGCCATAATGATTCTTCTACATAGGCCAATTTTGTGCTAACAGAAAGACATGATAGTCAGTTTAAAATTACCATGGTAAACAATAAATATTACTGTGCGAACATGTGTATATTACAGCTTGAACGATGTATCTAGTTATTTTACTCTGTTGTGTGACTTCTGCAGTATGTACCCAACGAGATGCAGCGAAATATGCCAGGCAATAAATCGTTCAATGTATGGTCTGTATCTTCGTTATTCAAATTCACTACGGGAAAACATTGTTTTGACCATATGTATCTGAAATAAATACACCATTGTTAGTCAACTGTCATCTACTGTCTACTATAGTACTTATGGTGTGGGACAAGGATGGTCGTGAGCATGAGGAATGAAAGCCGCCGGGCTAGTGCAGTCGCCGCGAACTGTGCAGGTTAGGATGTTTGCCATTGTTAGTAATTGCCATATAGTCTCCACCTGCCACATATGGAACACATCAGAGTTGGCGGAAAGAGATTTAGTGTTGTAATTAAAGAATAGCAACGCAGTAGACATAAGCTTGTCGTGAAAGGCGAGTAAAGAAGGTTAGTGTGAGACTGGCTAACTCTCGCGGTAGAAATAAAATCAGACATGCAGCCAAGCATAAACTATCCTACAAGGAGCTTGGCATGCACGGTTGTGGACCTGTACTCCACTAGGAGTAAAAGAGGAAGAGGGAAGTCAGTCTGAGGGCTGTGCTTTAACCACCACAACTCCCTACTACCCGCCCGCAGTATTACAGGGCATTAAGCTCACCATGCAGTAGGTAATCCCCAGCTACATGCATTTAATAACATATGGCATTTGCTTGGTCTTGCTGGTGTTTCTCCCTCGCCCCAGTCTCACCGTACTTCTGTACACCATCGCATGCCGCCTGTTGTCAGAAAACACAGGGTCTGTCCAATAGGTGCAGTAGACAGATAACGGTTTCGTGAGCGGGTACCAGGCGTTCGAAGCTCAGCTGCGACCGATTTGTGCAGCAGACCGTATCGCGTTGTGTTATAACGTGCTGGTATGGGAGCCGGTCGTTCAGAAAGCAATGGCAAACTACTGAACGTAACACTTGCCTAGTACATCACAGCAACTGAAAAATGCTGGTGTTGTTTGCAACGTTCCGTAAGGGATACGCAACAATTTTTTTTTTTTTTAAACTACATCCTTGTTCGCTAAATCTTACTTTCAAAGTGAATTCGTAGACTGTTCGTTGTTCGTGCACATCTGCACGTCATATAAGAACAACTCGGGACGATGGGGTTCATCTAAAACAATACAGACTTGAGTAATGATTTTTAAAAATTACCTAAGTTTATTGTTACTTGAAATATCAACTTTCTCGTTCAGTGTACGTTAAAGTCGTAACTGTCTGGAGCAGAGGTGAATGGAATTACCTGAACCGAGTTAAAGTGGTTAAGGGCGTTGCGTTTCATTGCACCGGGGTTTATCCCATATGGCTCTGTCGTCTTTCCGCGGAGCCGCCTACCGAAAGTGTCAGAGGACGAATTATGTAGCTACAGCAAGACCGCGGGGTCTCCGGGAAAAAAATTGCTCTCATGAACCAAAAACGAACACACGACCTACATAACAAGCAGGCGGCTTGACCATTTCACTACGAAGATTTCCCCATCAACCGATTTGGCGAATCACCATATCCAGTTTGCGATGAGTAACATCTTCGGGTCTGGATTGTAAGGATGCTCTGAAA
>JACEFZ010025109.1:25000-435000 GCA_014155875.1 Cepaea nemoralis
AATACAGATTACAGAACTAGTTGAATGCACGCGAGTGGTGTCTTTTCCCGCCTATAGTCCTTGTCAGACATTGCACATTACTGTTACAAGTTAGTTGTGTGGCCTGTACATGCTGTTACAATCATCCCCAGCATTTATTAGCTGTTTATGATTTACAATGCAATGTTAGGTCAATGGCTTTGCCATTGCGTTCTGAATGACCGATACCTCTTCCCTCGAAATCAACGCAAAGCAGTTTGCTGGTGATTTCGAACCCTCGACTCGGTATGTCGGGGAATTATTAAACTGCGCGTCTATCACTTAAGCCACAGCCCCGGTTGCAATCTACTGTAGACTTAATAATTATAGAGCTACATTCGCTACCCCCTACTCATGTATTTCGTCTTGAAAAAAAAATAATCGCTACAGAAATGTATTTATGCCGGTGTGTGGAGGTGTATATAAAGGCCTCTTGTCTCAACAGCAGCCATGCCACGCATTACTCAGATAAACACCATTCGTCTTACCGTGGATAATTAAGTGTTTATTTTTGTTTTATCCAATGCTGACTTGCCTCTGGACATTGGATTGGACTCTTGACAATGATTTATCTAAAACATCCGCAGGAAATGTAACAAACTGATTACTTTTCCTAGGCTGTCCGTTTGTACTGTACTGTACTGAATCTTGGCCTCGTTACATCCTAATATTTAAAGATTGAGCACAACCCACTATTGGCAACGCTGACTCGGTACGAAATCTAAGGCCTTGTCCACGTCAATTTGGAAGCACTAGACTCGAGTTTCGCTCTCATTTGAGCTCGTCAGGTGTGCATATCCTTGACTGGACCCGGATCAAATCCCGGATCACTGGCGTGTGAGGCGGGTGTGTAACTACTAGACCACGCGGCACACGCTAGACGCGACCAAATTATCACACTAGAATATCACAACTCCACCCCTCGTAGGCTATAGCTCAACATTTGCCCGATCGCGCGACTGACATCCGTCAATCGATGTGGCCTCGAATGATCAGGTCTTCTCGGCTGGTAAGGCACACCGGGCCGTCTAAAGTCCAGCGAGCAATAATCAAATTGGTTTATTTGGTTGTTTCGTGATCTCTCCAGAGATATGAAGCTAAAGCACCTGTCGTGCACACCCCGCTGGTTTTTATGCTTGGAGAGGGGAAGGCGAACTCTACAACAGTCCCCGTGGAGATGGTACATTGGTGCCGGACTAAAAGAAACGTGTCTGTACTAACCGTATCTGATAGATGCGAACTGAACGACAGTCAATCGAGTTTAAGAGTTGACCGGCAGATTTATGTCATGCACACATCCTCTCTAAAATATAACAGATATCGGCAGATTTATCTAGTGCACCCAGCCTCGCTAATAATATCACGAGTACCGGCAGTTATGACTATTACATCTAGCCTACCAATAACCTAGCGATCGTTAGTTAGCTGCGTTACCTTTACAGGTCGACGCACTCAACCTCAGCATTTCTTTGGTTGTGTGTGATTTACTCGACAGTTTTTGCGTTCATTGTTTGCCATTGCTGTCCGAACGATCGACACCAATCGACATACATGCAGAGTGATTTGATTCCGAAGTCGCCCGTGGCGGATATGGAACTCTCGATTCGGTATGTCGGGGAATTGCGTTCACCGCCCCTAAACAACTGCACCGGAACCTAGCAATAGTCGGCAGATGTATCTAATGTTATCAACCTCTCTATAATATAACAAGTACCGGTAGATTTATGTAATACACTCAGCCTCTCTATAATATAACAAATACCGATAGATTTATGTAATACACTCAACCTCTCTATAATATAACAAGTACCGATAGATTTATGTAATACACTCAACGTCTCTATAATATAACAAGTACCGATAGATTTATGTAATACACTCAACCTCTCTATAATATAACAAGTACCGATAGATTTATGTAATACACTCAACGTCTCTATAATATAACAAGTACCGATAGATTTATGTAATACACTCAGCCTCTCTATAATATAACAAGTACCGGTAGATTTATGTAATACACTCAGCCTCTCTATAATATAACAAGTACCGGTAGATTTATGTAATACACTCAACCTCTCTATAATATAACAAGTACCGATAGATTTATGTAATACACTCAGCCTCTCTATAATATAACAAGTACCGGTAGATTTATGTAATACACTCAGCCTCTCTATAATATAACAAGTACCGGTAGATTTATGTAATACACTCAACCTCTCTATAATATAACAAGTACCGGTAGATTTATGTAATACACTCAGCCTCTCTATAATATAACAAGTACCGGTAGATTTATGTAATAAACTCAACCTCTCTATAATATAACAAGTACCGATAGATTTATGTAATACACTCAGCCTCTCTATAATATAACAAGTACCGGTAGATCTGTGTAATACACCCAGCCTGTCTATAATATAACAAGTACCGGTAGATTTGTGTAATACACTCAGCCTCTCTATAATATAACAAGTACCGGTAGATTTGTGTAATACACTCAGCCTCTCTATAATATAACAAGTACCGGTAGATCTGTGTAATACACCCAGCCTGTCTATAATATGACCAGTGCCCGCATATTTATCTAATACTCTCAGCCTCTCTATAATATCACAAGTGCCAGCATATTTATCTAATACACTCAGCCTCTCTGTAATATAACAGGTGCCAGCAGATTTATCTAATACACTAAGCCACACAACAGGTTTATCTAAACACTCAGTCACACAACAGGTTTGTCTAAACACTCAGTCACACAACAGATTTATCTAAACCGCGCAGCCACACATCAGATTTATTTAATACACTCAGCCCCACAACAGGTGTATCTAATACACTCAGTACGCAACAGATGTATCTAATACACTCAGCCTCTCTATAATATAACAAGTACCGGCAGATTTATCTAATACACTCATCATCTCTAAAATATAACAAATCCCAGCAGTTTTATCTAATACACTCAGCCTCTCTATAATATAACAAGTGCCGGCAAAATGTATCTGACACACTTAGCCGCCCTACAGATTTATCTTTTGCACTCAGCCACGTTGTAATATACCAATCGAGCCTCACTATAACCGACAGATGTATGCTTCTCTACATTCTAGCAAGCACCGCAGCCCTCCCTCAGCTCCACTATATACAGATGGCGACTAAATCAACAATGGGATATTGGCAGACGTTGAAACAAAAAGTCTCATCGAAGAGCACCAAACGCCTCATAGTCATTAATAGAAAACTGTCTGGCTTCCCTCATTCTAACCCCCACTCCCTTCCTTTCTCGTCTTCCCTGAAGCAGGAAATATCCGGTAGATAAGGTGGCGTGTGGTAAAACGATGTCAAGTTTTTTTTTTTCTTTTCCGTTTCTTTCTTTCTTTCTGTTAACTGGGCTAAGATGTGCTGGAGGAGTTTGCAAACGTAGAATAGCAACTTCACCGTGGCAGTGGGGAGCTGGCGGTTCTCCCGAAGCAGTGCAGTGTTCGTTGATGATGGTTGAAATATATCTGTTGAAATGAATAAGTTGCGACAGTTAGTAGGCATTGCTGTTCTGTGGCTCGGTGTGTAAGACACAGAGGTTTCTTGTGTGTTGCTGCACGACCGTGAACCTTCTTTGAATTGATTCAGGATTTAACTGGAGTGTGAGTGCGTGATTACAGCTCGTGCGGGTTACTTACTGAGTGTAAGCATGTAGTAAAACGTGTTTGGTTTAGGGCGGGTACGCGCGGTGTGAATTATGTTGACGTGTTTAGGAAACTGGTGGTAGTTCGTTAGACTGTGTTGGTCAAGTTCACCCAGATTAAATGCACTTAGGATTTCCGTTAGAACCTGACGCGAGAAATGGGTGTGTGACCGTGAGCTCTCATTCTTCCGCTCTTGAATGTCAAAAATACCACGTTGTGGTTTTGTGCTTACGGTTACGGGAGCAGCGGTAGCGTAGTGCCTAGACACTTTGTCTTGTGGTCATGGGTTTGAATTCCCGGCGAAATTTTAAAATTGGTTTTGGGTCACCAGCCGACCCAACCTAAAAGACATTCGTTTGGGAAGTGATGGCGGCGTGCCATGTGTTGTTGACGACATCAACCCTGGCGTGCCGATTGGTCTACATAAATGCGGGTCTGTCACCGTATGGACAAGAGGCCTAAAGGCGTGACGCAGGGCCCTTCATTCATACACACACACACACACACACACACACACGCACACGAGTCTCCGTGGCGAAGTGGTCAAGCCATCTGACTCGGGCTCCGAAGGTTGTGGGTTCGATTCCGGGCCGCGTCCTTCGGTTCACAAGTGCAGTTTGTGTTCAGAGTCTCCCGGAGGTCGTTGCTGAAGCTACGGAGTTCCTGCTTTCTACGACGCTTTCGGCAGTTCGCTGCGGAAAGAGACGGAACCTATGGGATACCAAAAAAAAAAAACCGGTGGAATGAAGTCGACCCTGTCGACTTTAAGCGTGTCGCTTGCTTATAAGCGACACACACATACACACACCACGCGCGCGTGCACACACACACGCGCGCTCGCACACACACACACACACACACACACACACACACACACACACACTGAGATCTGTGTAAATCCTTACCAAAAAGACCAGGAGCAGTCGAATGTGAAGAATTTCGTACAATCAACTTGTTACCACGTCACCAAACTTCAACTCAGAAATATGATGAGAACGACGGGAAGGACGAATGTGCACGAATTCCTTTGACTACCAAAGTAACCAACAACGTTTGCCTGAAAGAGGCTAATGAAACTAAAACATTAATTACAACAATAAGAAAGAAAGAAACACCTTTCCTTGGTCATGTAATGAGAAGAGAGGCTTTGGAGAACAATTGTGGCAACTGGAAAGATCAATGGGAAGAGAAGCAAAGGCAGACCATGAGAAATGATACTGGATAGATTGAAACAGTGGCGTGGAGGAATATCATCAGCAGGGTTGATCCAGAAGACCAAAGACCGAGATCTATAGAGAGACTTGAACGCCTACGTCGGCTGGCAGGGCACTTGATGATGATGAATGAGAAGGAAAATAAGAGTGGCGATTAGTGAAGAATAGCATGGCTGTGTGGAAGGGAAAGGAACCCATAATGTAATATACAGATTCGGAACTCTAACAGAGATTAATTGAGACAGAACGCCCCATATTTGTGGTCTACAAATTACACAAAGGAATATAATAAAGTGAGACATAGTAACAGAATTAGTCAACGTGTTGGTGGATATTACAACTGATTGGAACGATTTCAGAATAATAAAACTTTTATTGGAAACAAGTAGCAGCAATTAATACGTGGAATGCAAGTGGGCAATTATGAACAGATAAAGCACTCATTGTTGTTCACTCCCACCCTCTTAATTTGTCTATCCTTACCCGCACTTTCTCACTCCATATAACGCAAGCTCTCTTAGACTATGTACGTATATACATGCACAAGTATCCTAGCTACTTCAGCAACACCTCGTCCAGACATACATACAGTTCTGGTTTCTGTTACCAAATCTACCAGAACCCAAAGGTAGCCTACATTGCTTGATTAACGGCATATGTTTGCGAAGTTTTTAATAAGCGATGATGATATAACTAATGGCATCGGTTATTTCTCTTGGCAGTAAGGGAGCCAGCTATTGGGTAAAGTTTCGGTTTTACGAGCTCCTAGGTCTGCGATCCGTTCTGCTTAGTTTGCAAATCTGTCGTGTTAAATGAATTGCTTCACTTATATCTCACACTAATTACAGGGCCGTAACTACTTATATATAATATGGACATTTTTTAGGGAGGCTAAGTCGCCAAGACAACTTACCACAAACATCAGAATGAAGCAGTCATCATTTTTTTTTCACATTATGAGAAGGAATCAAGAATTGGAATATGTTGTGACAACCCGAAAGATTTGTGGAAAGAAAAATAGAGGAAGACAGCGTGAGAAAATTCTTGACATTCTTGTGTCATGTCATGGAAAGGAGTCAACACACGAATTGATTCATGCCGTCGAAGATCGTAATTTGCGGAGAAGCATGATTGCCCACGCCAGCCGGCAAGGCACTGGATGAGACCACATACAGCATAAAGGAAAGCAATCCGGTCCACCGAGCATTTTTTTTTAACCTTTAAAAATGTTTGACGTTTTGAGATAGGTGGAGCTTTTACTTATATGGAGTGAGAAAGTGCGTGTAAGATAAAGAAAGAAATATATGTTAATGAGGAAATATTGGAGGTGGTGGACATTTTTGAATATCTTGGGTCATTGATTGCCAACAACGGTGACACAATGAAAGG
The DNA here is from genome assembly GCA_014155875.1 of Cepaea nemoralis. Classification (NCBI taxonomy): domain Eukaryota; kingdom Metazoa; phylum Mollusca; class Gastropoda; order Stylommatophora; family Helicidae; genus Cepaea; species Cepaea nemoralis. The sequence continues at coordinate 31,311 of JACEFZ010025109.1, forward strand.
AATTAAGCAACGGCTATCAATTGCTCTTAAAAGACTAAAACAACTGAATAAATTATGCAGTGGGGCAGACAGAACTACAAAAATTAGATTTTTAAGAGCATGCATCTTTACCATTGCAACATACGCCTGTGAGACCTGGACAATTACTAAACAAGCTGAACAGCGCATAAATGCCTTTGAATATCAATGTTATAGACAAGTTCTAAGAATATCTTGAGTAAAGAAAAGAACAAATGCATCCATACTTCAAGAGCTAAATATTGAAGAGGGATAGCTATTAAAGACGATAAAACAAAGAAAATTGAAATATTTTGGTCACTTGAAACGTCACGGAAATTTGAAGAGAACAATAATGGAGGGGTATGTGCCTGGGAAGATAGGAAGAGGAAGGCCAAAGAGAAGATGAGTGCAGGATGTGGCGGATGATCTCCAGATGGGTGTATCGGACGCGGGATATCTTGCTTGTGATCGAGAGGTTTTCCGGAAGATTGTTATGGGAGCGAGGTTCTGCAAAGGACATGCTACTGAATAAATGAATGAAGCTCTTACTTACATCAAGTTAGAGAATACACGTATCTGGACACTTGTGTTCACAGAGGATGAAAGATAGATAGAGAATTAGATACTATTAGAAACTGTTGCTAATGTCTGACATGGACAGCCCTAGAACCACACAGGCTTAAAATCACATGTGAGATGAGATGCATAAGAAACGCAGCTGGAAAAACAAGAAGTGACAGAGAGACAAATGTGAAACTGAACAAGCGTAGGGATAACACCTATTACTGATTTCATAGAACACTAAAGAATTAAATGGTTCGAACATTTAGCTAGAATGGAACAAGACCAACCAGTGGCTAGAGCGTTCTACGCGAGAACATCGGGGTACATGGCGAGATGACGAGCCTGGAAAGGCTGGCTAGGTGAAGTAAAAGAAGCATTGCAGAAAGCAAATATGACAATAGCACACTTAACGAGCAGAAAATTACATTGCGACGCTTCACGGTAACAGCAGTAGCACAAATGAAGAAGAAGACAGTTCTCTGGGTTCATAGCATCCAGATATCTGTTTTCTAAGAATGTATATGTCCTAGCCGGTCTCCCTGTGAAGGAGTTAACGACTTTCTCCGTAATTCCGTATATCCACGTGAGGAACACAGCTGCGCGAGATTCGGCAACGGATCGCATCGCGTTGGTTACTAACGGGGTATGTGAGCCGGTTGCTCAGAAATCAATGGCAAACTACTGAGTGTAATCTTGCCAAGAACGTCAACAGCAAGCTGAAAATGCTTGTGTTGACTGCAACGTCTTGTCCAAAGAGCGGCGATACTTTATTGTTTAAACTGTGCGCTGATTCCTAAATGTGTGTAGAGAGCTTGTATTTCCTCTTTCATTCTGTATTTTATTTCTAGCTTAAGGATACGTTGTTTTCGTGTTTATTTCTCCCGAGAATATGTTAGGGTTATACATGGTTGTAATGAGGTTGTCTAAAAAGTATAAATAAGGCGAAACGAATCAAAAATGTTTGGTAAAGGTTAGACTTCTGGCCTCCGTCCGTTAATATTTAAAGAAGCAGTTAATGTATTTTTAGCCTGGCTTGTCAAAGAAACGGGTCTGGTAATTAACTATTTCCTGTTTCAAACGGTTGATGTCCTTCGTACTTATTGATCATGCCCGGGTGTCTGGGCACTCTTCCTGGGTCGAATTTCTAAGGCAGTAAGTGAAGATCCCTGTCACACAGTTTATTCAATAGGTTGAAGAATGCCATGCATGTAGACACTGCCATTTGTATATATTGTTTCTATTTTGTTTATGCTTGTCACTAGGACTCCCTCAATCATGATCTGGGCCTTGCCAGATGGCGTGGGCATACATGTATCTCGGTCTGTCTCTGCTTCTTCTACCTCTGATTTGTCCAGTAACCATGTTCTCCAATGCCTCTCTTCTCATTTTATCGACAAAACAATGTTGTTGTTGTTGTTGTTGTTGTTGTTTGCAAATAATGCTCTATTTTCGTTAGCCTCTTCCAGGCAGTCTTTGTTAGTAACTCTGGCAATCCTAGGTGTGGTTAATGAGACGAATTTCGCCAACACCTAGGACTGCCAGAGTCCTAGGTGTTGGCGACATTCGTCTCATTAACCACACCTCTGCTGACTGCAAGCTCTTCCTAATTTGTTTGTTCACACTCCAAGATACACTGCCTATAACAGAGGTTCGTGTAATTTACATCCCCAAGTCAAGGACAAGAAGTCAACATTTTAGTCCCAACTGACCAGTGTAGGGGTTGAACCTATGTCACGCATATTCCGCCTGATGTTCTGATTTCCCTCAAACATTTGAATTTATTGAATTGGCTAAGCATTTTCCTTCTCTTGTAATATCACATTTTTGTGTTATCTTAATCTTTGACATGACCATTGTTTCTGTTTTCTTTAAATTAAATGAAAGTTCTTTTACTTGTACCCTCTATTACTTTAACATCCAACAGTTGTTGTAGATCTTTTGCGTTTTCAGCTATCAATGCCATATCGTCTGCATAGAGCAGCTTGTTTATATTATAACTTCCAACCCGTATTCCTGATATGTCGTCATTCATATCTCACATTATGATTATTATGATTCTCTTGGTAGACACCAATGTTTCTTCTTTTTCTTCTTCTTCTTCTTCTTCTTCTTCTTCTTCTTCTTCTTCTTCTTCTTCTTCTTCTTCTTCATTGTTCACACTGAGACCAATAAAGCAATAGTTTCAGATTCATTACATCCCGGAACAGTTTTAATGAAATGAAGTTAACTAATGCCATGTGTGTTTACGTTAGTTACTGTAAGCTTGGCAATCTTGTGGCGGGTCCCTGGCTGCCATGAGACTATTGTCTTAACGCACAAGGGTCCGGTAACTCAATGTGGAACCTTTGATATAGGTGAAACTTAAGTCTGTTGTATCCTTTCTACGTTCGGAGAAAAAAAAAAGTGTGGGTGGGGGAGGGGAGGAGACATTGCCTGATCTTTCATTGAGAGTTGATGACACGTATCATTTCAGCGTGTATTTTTGTCCATCTTGCCGTGTAGGAAGCTTTTATGGAAGTGTTTGCTGCTTTATAAGTTGCGCTTGAAATAATTTGCTGTAAAGATGCTCCCGACTATACCTTCTGCTGTAAAGATGCTCCCGGCTACATCTTCTTTCTTGTCGCTCGGTGTGCTTCAGTATTTATCCAAGGTGCCTTATGATCGGTTTTTATACGTTCCCTTTCAATGGTCAAACACACATACATGCATATTATTCCGTCTATTATATTTTTATTTCCAGAAAATGGAGTCCACATTGCTCTCTCAACAAATATTTCGTAAACCGCACTCGCAAAAGATCTGCTTATCTCTTCTTCCTAGCTAACCTACGTTAATGTGTTTATTGCTATTTAAAAGTTTTTTAAAAAAAACATATATGATTATCCCTGTTATCAGTCTACCTGCTGTTCAATAAACGGATGTGGCTGAGTGTGTATGTTTTGTTTTTTCTGGGACTCAGCATGTATCGCTGAACGCCATCTAGGAATACTGCTGTTTAAATCTACTTGCCGCAGGTGTTCAGATAGATATTTGTTCCTGGTCTCGCCAAGGGGAATAATACAGACCTGTTTTCCCGCTACACTAAAAGCGTCCCTATCATCTGTTATCACAGTTCTGTGGTCACGAGTTACTTGCAGCTGGGTGCTTTCATCGCTCTATCCAATGTAAACGTAGACAGGACCCGCAGTGGCGTTTGGTTGCGAGAAAACTTTGCTACAGACATGTTTTTTCGCTACACTAAAAACCTCCCTATATTCAGCTCTGTGGTCATTAGCTGCAGTTAGAATAGATGGCGAGACATCAGATTGGTTTGACATCAAGCAAGGAGTCCGTCAGGGCTGCGTGCTGTCACCCTATTTGTTTAACCTGTACGCCGAAAATATAATGAGAAATGTAAGAGATGATATAAACGGGGAGCCATATGATGTCCTAAATATCGGCGGTCATGACATACCAGAGATTCGATATGCTCATGATACAGTATTACTATCCACAACACAGAAAACCTAATAGCCTCAACACAATTGAATAGTGAAAATCACAACTTATATTTTAACATAGCAAAAACAAAGATAATGCATACAGATAAAACTACTATGGAGAAAGAAATATACATTAATGGGAGAAAATTGGAGGTGGTGGAAAATTTTGAATATCTTGGGTCATTGATTACCAATAATGGGGACACAATGAAAGAAATTAAACGACGACTATCCATTGCTCTTCAAAGACTAAAACAGATGAATACATTATGGAGTGGGACAGACAGAACTACAAAAATTAGATTTTTAAGAGCATGCATCTTTCCCATTGCAACATACGCCTGTGAGACATGGACACTTACTAAACAAGCTGAACAGCGCATACATGCCTTTGAATATAAATGTTATAGACGAGTTCTAAGAATATCTTGGGTAAAGAAAAGAACAAATGCATCCATACTTCAAGAGTTGAATATTGAGGAGGGATGGCTATTAAAGACGATAAAACAAAGAAAATTGAAGTATTTTGGTCACTGAAACGTCACGACAGTTTGGAGAGAACAATAATGGAAGGGTATATGCCTGGGAAGAGAGGAAGAGGAAGGCCAAAGAGAAGATGGGTGCAGGATGTGGCGGATGATCTCTAGATAGGTGTATCAGACGCGGGACATCTTGCTTGTGATCGAGAAGTTTTCCGGAAGGTTGTTATGGGAGCGAGGTTCTGCAAAGGACATGCTACTGAATGAATGAATGAATGGTCATTAGCTACTGCGGCTGGGTGCTTTCAATACTGTATCAGTTGTACACGCAGACAGAAGCTACATAATTCTATAGCTGCATTTGGTGGCAATGATACTTCGCTGTTTATGGGCCAGTTTTCTTGGATGCTCAGATCTTGTAGACTCTCATTGTTTTTCTTGTTTGTTTTTATACCAATGTATTCTGTTAGTTGTTTAGTAACAAGTCTAAGAGCCCCGATGTTCTTCTTTAATGATTGCCATATGTATTCGTATATGGCACAGGAACCACGTGTGTTCCCAACCACTTTACCCTTAACTTCGTTGAGGGACCCGCTGTATAGTTTAGTTCTCGAATTTAATTTCCACCAGGTATGAATGAATGAATAACATTTGACGGTTATCAGCACATTATTCTCCAATAAAGTTGAATAGATGTGGTGAGAGAGTGTATCCCTGTCTCACTCGCTTTTGCACCTCAGTCATTTTAATGTTTCCCCAGCTGATTTATTTATTTATTTATTTATTACTGATATAATAATTCAGTTAAGTTGATCACAAGTGCCGGAACTCTCTTGATGTTCTTCAATTTGTGACGTTGAACACAGTCGAAGGCCTTACTGTAATCTACGAAACAACTGTGATCTTTGTACTCTCTGCATTACTCAAAGATGCTTTTCATGTTGACGATATGGTCACTGTTTCCTTTGACATCTACCCGTACTTCCTGCAAATGCTATTCTAATTTATTTTTAATCCTCTTCATGGCGATTCCAAGGAGGATTTTGCTGACTTAATATTGTGATATTTGATGCATTTTTAAATGTCCTTCTGGGTTGAATTGAGTTGAGTCAAGAACCGTCATTCCGACCAATCCCAGCATTCCATATTCAATGTCCTTCTTTGGGAGAGAGATGTAGGTTATAACCGGAAATGTTGACGATGCGAATGGTTTTATTGTTCCCCTGTAGTCGCTGAAATTGATCGCGGCATTAAACGCGTTAAGCATGGAATCGATGGATATCAGTAGCTGTGTTTCCTGATGTATTATCTACCCTTCCCGCGTTCTTCCTGACCCTGTTCGCTAAACGCAAAGATAATTCGCCCTGATTAGAATAGTTGCCAATTAAGCCTCTCGGATTAGATTTCTTCGGCACAAATACAAACGTAACAGACATTTCTGCCTGCTAACATTACGTTTGTATTGTTTGTCGTATTATTTGTTGTTATTGCTTTGTTGAAGCCATGCTAATATATGTAAGGGCACTGTTTTATTGAACTTACGAAGCGTAAACTCGGCTTAATTTCGAACAATAAACACCAGCTGTTTCTGTTAAAATCAAAGGGAACTAGTCATCCAAATGAATAATGCCGTGGCTTATATGTGTTAATGTTGCATGTCCTTCTGGGGGACTTTGCTATCAACTCCAAACCCCAGGTTGATTTACTAGGTATTTTTACGTCCAGTTGTTTGTCATTGCTTTCTTAACGAAAAGTCAGTGTTGAAGTCCATAGGAATGAACCCAATACCCTGACCTCAGCGCACCGGTAGCTTCCGTGCAAACCTCGCGGCCAAGTATACCTCTCGTTTAAGTATATACACAGTAAAGCTCATACAAGAGACATTGCAGGTATAGACAGATTTCAAGCGAACGAAAGATGAAGAAATATATACCAATCTACACATTTTAGCACCAAACAATTCGTGTGTATTTATTTATGAACTGTCTTACTGGCCACAAAGGGATACCCAAGTGATACAGGCTATGTTTTTAATGACTATACAGTGTTTTAAAATATTGCCAGTCCATGTTTTGTATTTACCTATTATGTTGCATGAACTTTACAGAGGGTGAATACAAAACTTGGACCGGCAATATTTTCAAATAATGCACAGCCATTAAAAGTACACCCTATAGATCGTGTTGGTTGTCCAGGCCTGCGAGATCGGTCAATGATGACACGCAGAACCAACGCAGGCACCAGACGACTTAGACTAAAGGCAGTAGTGGCGACACAGCAACGAAATTTCCCAACGAGACCAAAGACTTAATACCCTGATGATTGATGCTGATCTTATTCAACCCTAAACGACAATGTCCAACATTTGATTATCTTTTTTATTGTTTCCAGTGAGTTGAGTTGAACCGAGAACCAACATCAATACACTCGGGATATTCCCATACACGCTGCGTCCCTATTTTCAACAATGCTAAAGGTATCAGTAGCAGTCTGATTATGTGTCCGTCCGGCCTTTCCTCTGGGTACTGAATGTCAGCCATATCCTCTGGTCACTCCCTGCCGCACCATTCTCTCCAGGCCGTGATGATTTATCTGTTTTTCCACAATATTCACATGATCCCAAAGAGTCTTAATCACATTTGCCTTATCGTGCGCAAATACCCAACCAGCCAGTATGTCCCTGTCCATCTGCTGGTTTCTCAACACACCCGGATGCTCTGGGCACTAAATCCACTGGATGCTCCCTATCTTTGATTTTTGAATTGAAGCGTGCCATTCCGCACGAAGCATATCTGTCCTCACCCTTCTCAGCATGCTCTGTGAGTCCGTTACAATCACGATAGTGTCTGCTGATTGTCCTCCAACCAGCGCAACAAGCCGCATATATTGTTTCGTATATAAAATACAACGATCAGTACCGTAGCAGACAATAGCAGAGGGTATCTGAATTGTTAGGACCACCAGACTTTGTGGGCCTGAGTGCACAGAGAAATTAAATAGGTGGCAAGTTTTCCCTCCCGTAGCGAACGTCGAATGCCGGCATCATATCTGCGTCGGACCGCGCTTTTGCCGTCGTCAGCACAATTTTCCTACCCATTACACCGACGCATCATCTATATTCTTTCATATTCTTTCATTATTCTCTGTCTAGCAGAACTACCTCATTCTCGGGCATCACAGATTACATTCGCTTCTCATCATTTCACTTCTTTCCTCCCCATTTTATCTCCTTATAATTCCAGCAAAGCTTTTGCTTCAGGCGATTAATTTACAACAAAATCAAACGTGGGCTGTCCTTCACGACATCAAATATTTTCGTAGAATGAGCGGGGAAAAGATGTCTTAAATTGAGTCTGTCATTTTGCTTGAAGGAAGTAGAAGAATGTGTACATGTCTGAGATGTATAAGCGGCGGTTTTAATAAAATCTGTATGTGATTTGGCAGCACGGTTGTCTGTTGGCTACTCTATCTGAATGTTTGCCACGTTGGCTATTTTTTATAGAATATAATTCCTTCTGTTTCATTCGTTAGCATGCGTGTTTGATGACCGGATGAGTCGCTTTAGATATGCTCCCGACTTCACTTGAAGATGCAGCTGCCTTATTGATGACACTAGAAATATCACACCTTCTTAGGGAGATTTAGTATTGATGATACTAGAGATAGCATACCTTCTATGAGTGATTTGGTATTAATGACACAAGAAATACGACACTTTCTAGGGGAGATTTAGTATTGATGACACTAGAAATAGTATATGTTTTAGGGGAGGCAGAATTAGTATTGATGGCACTAGAAATAGCACACCGTCTAGGTGAGATAGACTTGCTATTGATGATAATAGTAATATCACGACAAAATACACTTAATATTGATGACACTAGAAATAGCACACGTACTATGAGCGACATGCTTAGTATTTGTGGCACTAGAAATATCACCGTCTAGACGAGACAGACGTATTGTTACCAGAAATAGCACACGTTCTATGAGCGACATGCTTGGTATTTGTGGCACTAGAAATATCACCATCTAGACGAGACAGACGTATTGTTACCAGAAATAGCACACTTGCTATGCGAGTTAGCCATGATACTGATGCCACTAGAAATATCACACTTTCTAGGAGAGACAGCATTGGTACTGATATCAAACCTTGCATAAAGCCTGTATTAAGTAAATTAGTACAGAACTCCTGTACACGTTGTAAGGCCCACAGGGAGTATGATTCTAGCCCGATATTTGTATAGGCCAAACGGCAATTGGTGAGTGATGTGGTTAGTGTTGCACCAGCCGCTTCTACTTCTCGCTTTACATTTCCTGGAACCAGGTTTTGGTTGTGTCGATCTGTGAGCTGAAGTCATTTACATGACAGCTCCTGGATGGGCAGTTGAAGGCATCATCACTGAGCCGACAGGCGAACGTGCTGGCCATTGTGTTTCGAGGCTTTTAAATGCTGCGGTTCGAACACCTTGTGAGGTTGGATTTCAGTTAGCTGCCGTCTTGTATCTGCAACTGACACATCTATGGCTGGATGTGATGTGATAAGATAAGATCTAGAGAAAGACGGGGTATTAGAAGAATGAATTATAAATAGTATAACACAAACACATACTTAACACAGTCCATGGCGCGTAGTTGAACCCATATTGAGCATTTCTTCCTTGAATCAAGAAAAGACAAATACTGACATTCTGCAAACACTGGCTAATGAATAGCGCCATGTTTCGGGAGCTGAAACAGTTTGGAACATTGAACGCCACATTTCCTTAGAAGAAACAGTAAAGGAAGGCAATGTACATGGAAGAAGAGGCAGGAGTCGATCAGAACGACAGTGAACAGGGAATTACAGGCAATTTGGGCATGAAAATACAGGAGAGGGGAATTGGTAAATGATCAAGAGTCTTTCCGGTGGGCCGTGATGAGAGCGACTTTCTGCAAAGAACATGTTGCATGAGCAACAGGCACATCTATTCCCTACTATGCAGATGCGGGCCGGAGTCATTATCTATCACGAATTATATACTAGAATACACGGACACCAGCACATCATTTCCGTCCATGCTCGTGAGTTCTCCACACAGAATGCACAAGACCGGTAAGACGATGTGTTTATAGAAAGACAATGCTTGACATTAGTTGTGAGTTCAACCCCAGCGAGTAAACTTTGACATTTGTGTGTAAAGTGAGCGAAATTCGCGATTGTTCGGTTGTCCGCTGTACAGATTTGATTTGCTAACAGCCTGGTCTTGGCTTGGTAGCATCGACTCTTGACATTTCATCAAAGACTGACTCACTGTTCAGCGCCGCAACAGATTTCTCCTTCGTGCATCTCCAGGACCGGCATCATGTGGTATTGTTTACATATTTGTTGTAGGCAGCCACACAACCACTGCGTGCCTACTACTTGTTTATGATTCGTATACATCTCTTCTTATTCTCACATTTTTTTTTCTTCTTCGTCTGCCTTGTATCTCGCATTGGAGCATAGATCCTCGCCCAACTCACGTTACGCCATCCTATCCCCTACCCTTTGCTGTCTTCTTCATCTCCTTCCATGTCCTCCCATATTATTCCCGTGTGGAGGGAAGCAAGTCTGATGTCTATCCAGAGTTTAATTGGATTGTTCATGATTGGTTGAAGTTTACAGCTAATTGTCTATGGGATAAGGAAGCCGGGCACATGCCACTCCTCCTTTGTCGCCTATTACGACGTCCATGAAAGGCTAGAGTGTCACTACTGTTCTTTTCTCCCCTTTATATAGATGATGATGAGACGGTCAAGATGTTATTGAGAGATAGTTTAGTGGCTTGACAGCCTGCCTGTCGGCACCGAGATCATGCATTCAAATTCCTACCAAGACGGGTACTTTCTTTTTAATTGATCCTGGACTACCAGGTTGACCCAGCCTAGGATGGCTACTTGGAAACGTGCTGGGAAGTAAAGTCGGCATGCGCGATATTAACTGCATAACCCATCGAGTGTCGATTAATCTTTACAAGCATGGAACTAGGACCATTATACGCCTTATAGCTCATTGCGTTGACAAGCGTCCTTTACTTACAAGTTATTATTATGTTTTCACAAATGCCATGCCTATAATTGTCCACGTAGAGAGAAATCCAACCTCACAAATTTCATGTTGGCGATAATGTACACCGGATACAATGTGAGGGTTCACTTCCTGCGTTCTCTTGAAATCTTTCCTTAAGTTAAAATTTACTCTGTAGTAAATTTAGGCAGAGTGAACGCCCTTGTTACGCAACTGTGCTCATTTCTAGTGTGCTCCCAGTTCTTGCATCTTCCCTGCTGCTTGTTTGCTTTGGGTTGTTAGTGCGTATGTGTACACGCACAATATGGTCTAGCCTTAATTAATAACAGATGAGTTTTGGCGTTAATTGAACAACAAAATGCTGCTTAGATGTGTGTTTTTAAATCACTTACTGCACGTTATCATCAGCGATGTACGGTGATACCGTAGCAAATTTCGTGTTGTTCGGTTTCTATTTGCCGTTCTCTTGTAGTTTATTGTGATAGACGTTCTGTTGTACATAATCAGCCGATAGTTAATACTAAACAGCGGCAATGCATCGCTCATTGCCAGACAAGAAAATTAGACGTGACAAAGATATTCTAAACGGAGATTCAGAAATTAACGAACGATACAGAGTCATTGTGACAAACAGATAAATGTTGTGAGAAACAAACATGATCTTGGCTAAAATGCAAAGCATATATAAATAACGAGAAATGCTGAAAAACTTCTTCCATCAAACAAGCAAAGAGATATTACTGGAAAGAAGACAAAAACAGCTGGGAAGAAATGGATGACTGAAGAAATCTTACAGTCAATGGAAGAAGAAAGCAAAGTAAAAATTACAGAGAAGAATATGATGAGGGAAAAGGAAATAAAGGATAAATGCACATAAGTTAAGTTACTTGCATATCCTTTACTGAACGTCGCAGTCAACACCAACATTTTTTTTCTTTTGCTGTTGTGATTTCTTGGCAAGTTTACGTTCAGTAGTTTGAAATGCACATAAGCAGGAGAAAATTGTTAAAACGCGCAGTGCAGCAAACTTGAATTATATTTGATTAAATATGTAATAACATGCGCTGAGAAATCAATGATTTGAGACAGAAAAATACTATAAAACCTGCAATGTTTGGAACTAAGGACAAGGAAGCTATTAATGGTAGAAGATACTATGATAAGGAGATGGAAAGAATACAAACGACAGTTAAACGATGGAGAAAGAGCTGAAATTAACACGAGAAAGTAACCTTTAAGGAACACCAATACTAATCGAAGACGTCACTATTACTATCAAATAGATGAAGAAAGGAACAACGGCTAGGTCAGATGAAACCACGGTAGAGATAGCTACTTGGAAATGTTCTGGGAAATAAAGTTGGCCGGTATTATTTGACTACATCGCCCACGGAGTGTCGATTAATCTATAAAAACATGAGACTATGACCATATGCACCATAAAAGTGTCCTTTTACTTACAAGTTATTATTATGTTTTATCGTTTCTTTACTTATTCAGTCTCTCGGTAGAGATTTGTTCGCAACAGACGAGCATAATCTCCGGCGGGTCTATTCTCGCTGGTCGCGAGATCCGCACAGTGGAAGTATGGCAGATTTGCTCGCAAATAGACAGGCAATATCTCCTGCGGTAGCTATGGCGGGCCTATTCCCGCTGGTCGCGGGGACCGCTATAAGTCAGGTGGGGAGTCTGACGATAGTGCACGCTTTACACAGGTCCGGACACTTGTGATTGACAGATGTGCGCGCCCTCATGGTCCGGGCTCGTACAAGGCCCTCACCTGGGGGACATGGCTGAACGCCTCTAAGCCGGGTCCCTTGGGTGTCAGGGTCTGGCCATAACTCGCCACCTGCTCGTGGTGGTGAGGTCTCGGTGGATTGACGCTGAGCCGCCAGCGTCTGCAGCCTACCTTGTGCCAGATGTATTGGTTACCCATTCCTCTGGAATACACAAGACTAGGTCGAGAGAGGGGTCATGTCGTTTGGGCATCACATGATTCTCTGAAGCTCTGCCCAGACATTGTAAAAAAGTTATAGTGGCCACATTCCACTCACATACTTTGGTCTGTCAAGACTGCAAGGTGTCTACTATTATTATGTTTTCATAAAGTATGGGAGAATTTGAAATTTTTGAATTTGTATTTATTTATTTATTTATTTTTGCGCTCGCTCGCTTTGAACTCAAGCGTAGTCCATACACACTACTTCCAGTAGTGCTGGACTGAATTTTGCGTGTGGATTAACTTTCATTATTGACAGTGTCCCTCGCCATCAGGAGAATCCACTCCAATATTAGAGGTACATGTAATTTACGTCCCCAAGTCAAGGACGACAGGTTAGCATTTTAGTCCACCTGTCTGGAGTAGGGGTTGGACGCCTTACTTTGGCATCAGCACAACGGATGTTTAAAAACACACGTTCATGTCCATTCGGCCATGCTGGCCTACTTTTTATTTTTAATTTAACTGTTGAATGATATTTACAACAGTGGATGCATACCTAGAGAAATGCTGACATTTGCATTTATGGCTTTACTCGAGAGTTAAACAGTTAGTTCTATATCCTTTACAGGACGTCGCAGTCAGCCCTTCCCCCCCCCCCCCCGCAATGATTTGGGTGTTTGTAATTTCTTGGCAAGTTTTCGTTCAGCGGTTTGTCATTGCTTTCTGAACGACCGGCGCTCATACCATTGAATGAAAACCAGCGCAAGGCTATCTGCTTTCAAATTGCCCACAGCTGCTTCGAGTGCGGTATGCGGTATTACGAGTCGCATTTGTAACTCCTTCACCACAGCGCCAGCACATCGAGAAAACTAGTTAATACAGGTGTATTTGTAATGACTGTGAAGCGTTTGAAAATATTGCCGGTCAAAATTGTGTATTCACTTTCTGTAAAGTTCATGCAACATAATAGGTAAATACAAAACTTGGACCGGCAATATTTTCAAACACTGCACAGTCATTAAAAATACACCCTGTATTATAATTAGATTGTTTGTTTTTCTATGTAACCCTCAGAGCTTAAGAAATAGAGGGAGATCTAAAACCCACGGGGGAGTAGAATTGGAGACAGATAAATGGCGGGAGATTAGGGAAACGGCGACATCTGAGAGGGTTTGATGGCAGAAGAAAGAGGTGGAGAAGAAGGAAGAAGACAAATAAATGTAAGAGTGTATTATTAACACGTATTTGTGTGAGTTTTTTGTTCGATGGACCGATTGATACTCGCCGTGATTCCAACAGCTAAGTTTAGCCCCGTGTCTATACACAGTACTCTGTTCTCGAGGCTCTTTCAAACAGGCGCGCTGTAGGAGCTCTCTGATTGTTTTATCATGTTCGAGGTTGAGATCTTAAACAGCGCTGGTTGTGTTCCAGAACGTCAAAGCCAGACCTGTTGCAAAACAGGCCACCCTTGTCTGCTGGGGTAGGTGATGGAAATGTCAGCCGGCGAGGAAAGATAGTTGTGATTGCAATGACACAACTCACTTGGACGCTGGGGATGTTTGATCGTCTGCGCAGTGTTCACCATTTCACACAACGGCTCGTTGATGCTTTTCCCCGCTTGCCTTGTTAACAGATTCGGTGCCAAACAAAAAAAGTAAGTTAGGACCAAACAAACATGGATGGTGGAAAATGGGAAGTGTGTGTATGTCACGGTTATGACTTCAACGTTGTTAATATCGTAGCAGACATGTTGTATTTTAACGCAGTGAAAATATTTCGGTGATATATAAGCCCTTGGCAGATACGGGAAGTCGCTTAATACGATTAATTATTCTATGGCATTTAATATAGTGGTTAGCTGGCTTTCCTGCCAAGACACTTCAGTTCTCAGCTGAGGCAGGATGTTTTTTCCCGACCAGCGATGGCTCTTGGGTAGACGCAGCCTCGTTTATAACGAGTACCATATTATTTTATGAATTTTCTGCGAAGGAAAGAGCGGCGGATAAGGGAGCTAGCCATCCCACCTCATATATAGTGGTCTAGAATATGTAGGCTTTATTTACACTTGACACTGCAATGCCGTTGGCCTATTGTTTGCATTGTAATCTTGATTATACTCTTTAAATATTCATTTTATAACGTTAAGTAGATTTGGAATGTTCTTGAAACATCATATTGGAAGTAAATGTCGTTATGCTTGACAGTTACTAGAGATTCTTCTATAGGGATTTTTTTACAGTTTGAATTTGATTCAAACATCAAGCTTTATATTTTGACATAATTTCAGTATAACAAGAAGTTTTTGTTTGCTCGTGTGCGGTTCCAGTTTGTTTTGTTTTTGTTTGTTGTTTTTTTATTATTTATTTATTTTCGAGAAACTGCGAGCAGAAATTCTACCCAGCAGAACTTCTCCTGAGGATTTGGATGGGGTGTTGACAATGAAAAACTTAAAACCTGTGAAGGAAACATGACCAGCCTAGATCTAATCGCTGCTGGTCCGTGTGTGCTGTGTTGCATCGTGGCCAGGTGACAACCTAATATGCCTCCACGCAGATGTGATGTTTCTTCAGTACTTGTCTTGCACGACCCGTTGGATCCTGAACTTGAAGAACGAACGAACAAACAAACTTTATTTTTAAAGGGTTAAGAAGAGGATGGAGAGTTCTGCAACAAGCCCCTATGTACCGGATGAGGGAAAAGTCTCTATACCAACGTCAGTCCCATAGATGCAAAGCCATTTTCTGAACAGTTTAATGAAGCTACGTCAAAATAACAGTCAGACACCGTGAGAGTTTTTCATGAACAACTACATTTATTTTTTATCGAGTCACTTCCATGTTGTGTACGTTTGTATCACATGACTTTGTCTTCAATCAGCTTATAAGACTGATTTCTTCCAACTGTGATTTCTTGTATCGGAAGTGCAGAGGGTTTGAACCCTCATCCACCACAACCACTGGTGTGAGTCAAACTTGGCGTGTGACAATCACTACCTGCCGGAAGGATTCGTGATCCGTAATCGGTTTTCCTGTCTCGTACATTTTCATGCAGAGGTTTTAGTCATGTTACGTGTCTACAGCCGTGTTGGTCGACCTCAGCCTATTCTTCCGGGGACCATATTCATTTTCTTTCTAAAGCAACGTGACGTTTAATATGGGCCGAATATATGAGTTTCCGTGACCACGATGCTGTTTATGGGTCATAAGAAATACAAACAGGTATGTGCAACTCCTGCAGTAGTTACACATACCTAAGTGTTTTTATTTCTTATTGTTATATCCTGCTGCAGGCGTTACTTCTCTTGTTTATGAGCCAGTCAGTCCAAAATATAATAAGGGAAACATTCGGCGTTCAGTGAAGGTTATTATGTACCACAACGCTTTGTCGCTGTCATTCGTTCTTACCAAGCATTGTTGGGTATGTTTGTAACAGATCTCTGTCCATGGAAGTCATGAAACGAGTCTTGGAATGTGACATACTGCTGTATGCCTGCAAATCATAGACCATAGATTTAAAGATTGGAAAGAAACAATGTAATGTGCTTTCTATGTAGTATGCTGAGAATACCAAGGACCAAAAGCCCAGGTAATAAACGACATATTGACAAAGGCAGATTATTACCCACATAAGGAGGAGACAGTCCTTAGTTTTTTTTATCACATGTATGGGAGGAGAGGGTCTCGGGGACATTACCACAACCGGGCAGATAGAGGGTATTTGAGAGTGAGGCCGACACAGGAACTCAACGTTGGATAAAGAACACGGAAAAAAGCGTATAGAAGCATGTGACTATCCTTGCTGCCAGGCATGACTAACTCACTAACTGCACTTATGATGATGAGGTGTATTCATTACAAATCTCCACGGAAGCCCAAAACCTAACCCTATGGAGAAACTCCAAACAACATTCTACACACGAGAATTGCGCGGAAGGGAATCGGGATACGACACACATAAGTAATTAATCTAAAACCGCTTTTCATTCCTTGCTGCAGCGCTCCGCTGCATAGATAATGCCCGTCATTATACGCTATCAGCGCCTGTTCCTGGGTGCATCCGCGATTATAATATAGGCTCCCTTATATTTGCATGTGTATTCATCCGCCCATGTAGCAAGTTTCTCCGTCTTGACAGCTACATCTCTAGGGGGTCTAGGGGGTCTAGCTTTCGTGGCTCAACAGGTCTGTTAAAATTCAGGTCATCGAATTGTTTCGACGCACAACCTACCTAAAATAGGTACCCGTCTTTTTGCGAATAGTGGGCTCCGATTGCATAATGGTTAGTGCACTTAACGTATTCGGACAGTGGTGCGAGTTCACTTTCTAGTAGTCAGCAGGTTTCTCCCCCACCCCACAAATAGTACAGCTCTAAGGATGAGCCCAGCCTCATATCATTTACACCAGGCACAATTCAGAATTTTCTGAAAATTGTGCGGGAAGGAACGGCTGCGAGGAAGAGAACTGGCTCTTTCGTGTTATTATACCATGGCCTCGGGGCAAGACTTCTGGTTTATGATAGAAATTTCAAAACTTATTGTGGAGCCAAAGTCACCAAATGAGAAGCCATTGGATAATGATGATATTGATACCTACTTCCGCGATCAGATTGCAGTAATGAAGCCTGTTTCTAGATTCACCACTTGGGGACAAAGTCGGATTTTTGTCGGCTGTGGTTCGCACTGACCATAACACAAGTAGTGTAGCTATGGCTCACTAACTGCACTTATCTATTTTGTATCCTCTGTTACATCTTGCATTTCTAATCGACCACTAACTGGCCGTACTTTGATTCACTCTTACTTCAGCGCGGTGCTTTAGGTTATTTTGAGACATCAGGTTCGAATCCCTGTGTGCCTCTATCTAGCGTTCACCGTGTATATTGATTGTCTAGTGCAGCGGTTCTCAGCCGGTGGGGAATTCCCCCCCCCCCCTCTCCCCCGGGGGAGGGGGGATTTCAGGGTTTCGAGGGGAGAAGTTAAGATTATTTCAAGATCGCGTTAGTACAAGAACCGATTACTTGATATTGTTTTTCCCTCCATACTTTACGATTCTATACTTCTCGTCCTTCTGAAATTCGTTTTATAACGTAAGTAGATCCGCAAATCACTTTTTGTGTAAACTTCTAGACTTGTTCTAGTATGTGTTATTAAATTTAACTTCCATTTTTACGTATACTGTGTGGGGGAGTGGGGATTTAGAGGACGGAAATACGAAAGGGGAGGGGGTGACGTTCTGAACATATGGCGAAGGGGTGCATGGGCCAAAAAATGTTGAGAACCACTTGTCTAGTGTATCGCTTGTCCCCATTTCATTTCAGTTGCCTTCTAAGAGCGCCGATCAGTACCTTAAAATGTATTTCTCCCGTTATCTTTCTTGATTCGTTCTCTACAGAGACATTACAAAAGTTACTTGGTACGTCATCACGTTTACTGTTGTGAAGAAATGCATTGTGTGAAGAAATGCATTGTGGTGATGTGGAGACAGGACTAATTAGTATATGGATATGTTTGCAGTCTAAAGGACGTTACAAAGTAGATACTGCCGTCGGGGTCTGAAATACTAGATCTTCGGATATTCTAAGCCGTGATATAATGAGGTGGGGATTCCGGTTTGCTTTCATCACCGTCTTTCCGTCAAAGATAATTTCCATGAAATTCTTAAACGTGGCTGGTACCCGCTTCATGAGGCTGGATCGGTGCTAGAGCTGTGATGGTCGAAAAAACAAATAATTGCACCACTGCTGAGGATTAAACCCGACCCCACTGTCTTAGCAAGTAACCGCATTAACCACTCTGCCACCGCGTCTCTGTGTTTGGTGTAAAATTAAACTCTGCGAACCGCCGATGCCAGTGCGACTGCTATTGTTGGACACTATTCCTCCTCTTTCTTCTTCTTCCTCTTCTACTTCTCCTTCTCCCCCCCCCCCCTCTTCTTTCACCTCCTCCGTCCCTCATCTTTCACCTCCTCCGTCCCTCATCTTCCACCTCCTCCGTCCCTTCTCTTCTACCTCCTCCGTCCCTCCTATTCCACCTCCTCCGTCCCTCCTCTTCCACCTCCTCAATCCTTCCTCTTCCACCTCCTCAATCCTTCCTCTTCCACCTCCTCCGTCCCTTCTCATTCGTCTTATTCTGTCCCCCCCCCCCCCCAGCCCCCGCACCCCTGCACCTCTCCCTCGCACTCAGACATCCATTGAAATGTCTCTAATAATCGCAGTAGTTAGTGTCGGGTTCATGGCATTCCCGTTCTTGAACGGTCTTAAAGTAACCACCCTGTTGTGTACTTGTGAAACTACTTCCTACGTTCAGCCATCATGTTCTACATGAAAACAGAAATGCGCCGCGGAGCGTTGTGAAATTCTCCTCAGCCGGGCTATCATTCGCTGCTGGATACTTGGGGTATCCGGAGATTCTTTGAAGAGAACGGTGACCCGTATGATGAGGCCATTTTCTGTTCTTCTTTTTTTTTTTAAATCTGATCTATGGCTTTTCTAGCTTCAAGTAGAATTTTATCCAGGATTTATGCTTAGTCTTTAAAATTTTTCCGGCCCAGGAGCTGTACATATCAGTAATATAAGATGTCATAATTCGAAATGTCAGACATTCCTCAGCACTGAATATGGGGCAGTCGTGGAAAGATAAACATATTTACATACATAGACATTACTGCAATACGCGCCTGCAACATGACAGTTACCTGCAGGGCGTAAATAAACACATGCTAGGCATTTCTGTTTTTACACTGAAAGAGATGGGTGGAAACATAATAGATACACCTACCTGTGCGCAAGGGACAGAGCTTGAACTTGGTCTCTCACTCAGACAGTTGTTATTTTAGGTTATTCTACACCAAACATCTACTGCTGAAAATATGCACACTTGTGTCTGTGGTTAAAATATCAACTGTACAGAGCAGAGGGCCGGCGCTTTGGTAAAGGGGTGACGAATGCAGTCAACCCCAGCATATTTTGGCTCTTCATGATTTCTTGGTAAGTTTAAGTAAATACCTGGATGGCTTGGTCACATGGCATGGTCGAGACAGGAACACTGAGCTGATCCACGACTCTGGTGATTGAGTGAAATGGCGAGTCATGACCGCCCACGCTTTCCGGCATGGCACATGATTGATTGATTACATTCAGTAGTTTGCCATTGCTTTCTGAACAACCGACACTCATACATATGTATGGGGAACCAACGCAATGCGATCTACTGCCAAATTGCCCGCATCTGTGAGCAATTCGTAACTCCTTCGCCACAGGGCCGGCAGGTAAAGTAGTAAAGGGCTATTTACACGATGTAAGGAGTATTGAGCATATGGTGCTAAAATAATATTTGTATAGACCAATCATAACTCGATGGGCGAAGTGGTTAGTGGTGCAAAAATCAGCAAAATTACTAACATATCTGAGCTTGGTTTGTATGTTCTAATTATAAAGACGACACACGTGGTTTATCTCGAAGACTCCTGTTTTTCGGCTAATTACCATTTTTGAAGTAGTTGTGTGAGTATCTTATTTGTTTGCTGTTGGTTTTTTAGCCTTCGCGTCCATTCTGTCACCTCTGATTGTTCTGGTAGCGCCAACCCGTTTCTATTTCCATGTATGTTGATTTATATGCACGGAAAGTATTTATGTGTATAAAAAGGGACCCTTTTACGCGTCTTGGGGCTACTTGGTATATGGTGATCATATATTTTGTATAGACCATTGGGCACTTGTTGGGTAAACTCAATATCAAGCCGGTCGCCTTTAATTGCCAGGACATTGCCAGGTATCCATTGATAGACTGGGCCGACCTGGAAGGCCAGGTGATTATTTTTCTTTCGATCCGTCTCCATGGGAATTCGAACACACAACCACCAGGGCTGTAGGCAGGCCTGCCACATTACTGCACGATTTGATTCTTTTCTTTATGGTTCTTAAATTCCACATTTTAAGCTTGAGTGTTCTTCGTTCGCTCTGAAATAACCACGCTGGCTGTCCGTCTTAGTTGCCTATCCATATGCAGCTTCTCGTTCAATATGGTTGTATTACGCTGTTTTGGCGCCCCGCAGGTCTCCCGGAAATGACATTCTTAGAGGGCACGTCCCCACTGTTTACTCCCTCCACACGGGCGCATGTCTGTCCATTTTGTTGAATAGCTGGTGCTTACGTCTGTAAAAGCCGGTTCTGGACCCGAAGATGACCACTCGATCGTCTCTTCGCAGGGAAGCGTGCCAGTCCCTGGATATGTCTGAATCCATTTTTCTCTAGGGTTATTATTATAGTAGCCTGCGCGTGCTGTAACGGTTAGGACGTGTTGCTCACAATAACATGAACTTGGTCGGACGAGAATTCGATATCAGCACTCGACATTCGCTGTATTTAAGACTGGACACCTATTCCTTCGTGCACTCCGACCTACAAAACGTGTTTGTCCTAACACTTCACATACCCATACTGTACATAACTTTAAATACATATACTATAAGGGACTTTTTTTTTAACTGTGTTGAGTTCCTAAACAGATTAAAATTTGCGAAGCAATTCCACGGTGCTGCCAATCTGCGCGGAGCTTTTTTGATCGTTTCGCCAGTGTGGACATGGGGTTGAACTTGGTGATTTACAGCACATACATTATTCGACGTCTAGGCGCGTTTTATGCTCGTCTTGTTAGGAGATAGTGAGCAGGCCGGCCTTGTAGAATATTTAAGTCAGCCCGGGGAGATAACCTCGAAACCTTTGATGACCCGGTGCTTGGTGCTGTTTTCTTCAACCGTGAGAACACGGCATAATAGAGGTCGGGTCGGGCTTGGCGACCACGATTCAAGCAAGACTCCCCACTTCCAGAAGTGCTGTTGGCTCCCATACTAGCGGCACCGCAGGGGCTAACACTCTTCCCTACTGATCCGGCAATTTTGTTTTTGAATCCCCATCCATGCGATTTTTTTTTTTTTAAATTGACTTGGGCTTCCAGGTGTGGGGAGGCGGCCGATGTGATAGTAAACATGTGCACCATTCGCTTCAAGGCTTGGGCAAGATTCTTGTATGCTTTACTAGCACTATACTAGCACTGTTTGTAGACTCTTATAGTAGCGCTGTTTGTAGACACATATACTAGCACTGTCTGTAGACTCTTATGCTAGCACTGTCTATAGGCGCCTATACTAGCACTGTCTGTAGACTCTTATGCTAGCACTGTTTATAGACGCAAATGCTAGTACTTTATGTAGATTCTATACCAGCAGTCACTAGAGTCTATACTAGCACTGTCTCTAGACGCTGGTACTAGTACTCTTTGTAAACTCTAGCAATGAGATTATTTCAGTTGTTGATTACAGAACCAGAACTGAGCTCGTGCTGGCCTCCGATGTTAGAACGGTTTGCCCACTCCTACTCTGGGATTAGAATAAAATAGTAGCCTATACACACATCGAGCGCGCTAGTGTAACAGTTAAGGCAGACTGTTTCATGAGCGCGGTTGGACAAGGGTTCCATGTCAGCTCTCGTCGTTCGCTATGGCAGGTTAAGACTACCTATTCCTCGGTGCATTCAAGCCTATAAGTACGTGATGGTCTTAATACTTCACATAGCCATGGCAGTATCCTGCTACGAGATTTGTTATTATTGTTTTTTCTACACACGCATGTGGTGTAGCTGATAAACCACACTGTTTGAAATGAATTTATTTTTAAACGGAAACTGACGTGGTTTTAGTTATCTATTGTGTTTAACAATAATTAAAAGGCATGTGACCTGTCGATTCAAATCTGCCGCCTCCAAATGACGATAGTGCCTCGATGAGGTGTCTAGATTTCCATTTTTATATGTGTTTATTACGTCCACGGAACTCTACTGTATTTCCCTTGGTTTCAGTGAGTGGCGATCAATAGCCATGATTGTGTTGATCATGCTGTTGTGATGGCCTCAAGGGTTCCCCAGCGAGTGATATCTGTGTCGATACTGGCAGTGTCTGCTAGATAGATGGGATTTGATACACGTGAACCGCCGTCTGTATCCCACAACTGTCCAAGATTTATACATGGCCTTCGCTTGACATCGACTGTCGAATTCAGGTTGATAGCAGTTTACATTTAAACGTTCGAATTTTAGGTGGATACCAAAAAAAAAAAAAAATGTCATGTCCTTTGTGATTTACAAGGTAATTTTACGTTCAGTGGTTTGCCATTGCTTTCTGGACGAGAAGACAACATTGAAGTCTAAATGACCGGTATGTGGAATGAAACCACTACGGCCCGCCAGTAAGAAACAAGTTTCAGCGATGGCGACCTCCAGGTGGATACCCCTTTTTAATTAACTTTTCGAATTTCGTGTTGATATTAATTCTTACGTTAGCTTGCAAATGTCATTATGATATCAATTCTTACTTGAACTTTCGAATTTCTGGTAGATGCCAAGAAGCCGCCATTGAAAGTAGTTAGGGCGCCTACCTGCCAACACAGAGGGCAAGGTTTAAACCCCAGCGGAGACAGTATTTTTTTTTGTTTTTTGTTTGGTCACTGCAGCTGGGGGGTTGACTCACCTCAAAAATGGGTACCAGGCAATTTTCACTACCTTTACTTTTACTGTTTACCAATTCTTAATTAAATTTTCGAATTTCTAGCTGATACCAATTCTTACATTAACTGTGAATGTTCATGTTGATATCAACGCTTACCTAGTCTCGAATTATAAACGGAGTAACAAGCCTGACTTGTGAACGAGTACCTTATCTCCCGCCGTTAGTTTGCAGGAACGAGTAATTAGCGATGTGGTATCATTGACAGATATGGCAAGGGGAGTGTCAGCCTATAGTTGTGTTATATGTGTCTGATTTCTGCTCGTATGCCCGTGTCCGCTTCCGCTGGCAGCGTAATGAGCGTCTGGGGAGGATTCCATTACACGACGCGACCAACGCTGGGTATCTTATAACGTCAAGGTACTAAATGATATGTTCTGATTAGGGCGAGAGTTGGCCCGAACCTGTAGATCAGGAACCAGCACTGTTGCTTTGCGCTCCAGTTTCTCAGGATGTAACTGAAGTTACCGGCCTTGTTGAAGTTACCGTATATTAGGTGTGTCTGTTTTCAAACATATTCATGTGCGTGAATAGAATATATACATTCTTCTTCTTACGTCCTTTATCCACCATTAGAGCTTTAGTCCCTCAATCAACTCACTCTAAGCCGTCCTGCCCTTTGCTGTCTCATGCAGCTCCGTCCATACACTGCCCATATTATTTGTTTCAGTATCTCATTCTCTTCCACTTGTCTTTTACGTCTTCCTCTGTGTCGTTTGCTCAGCGGATGCCAGACAACGGACATTCTAGTTATACTGTTTTCAGGTTTCCTCAATTTATATTTTATTCATCGCCAGCGGTTTTTTGTTTTTTTAAATTTTCATCCCTAACTTGTTGATTCACTGGTATTTGTTTAGTTCTCTCCATGATCTATCTCCACGTTGGTGATTCTGTTTTACCATCTTAGTCCTATTTTGGGCAGGTACCAAGTAGTGAATGTTTCTAGTTTATTAGTGGCTAGCTCACGTTGTATGGTCGAGACAGGAACGCTGAGCTGATCCACGACCCTGGTGAACGAATGAGATGGCAACACATGACCGCCCACGCTTTCCGACATGGCACATGATGATGATGAGTTTATTAGTAATTGTCTTAATCGTTTTCTGCGTTTCTGATTCATACAGTAGTATGTATATCCATACAGTAATATGTATGTATATGTAATTACGAATTATTGATTAAAAATTGCTTCTGTCCTGTTCTATGCGTATTATGACGATTGCACTCCGGACATATTCATACATGCGTCTGTCTCCTCCGTAATGTATCCATCGAGGTATCACCACTGATTGTGTCAGTTCGGCATTGATTAACGACGCTGGGCATATGCTTTGTGTGTTGTTCTGCCCTAACCCCCTCCGATCTCAAATCTGTACTGATGCATTCTAATCATTGGTGCTGATTCATTTACCTGAAAGTCCTTGTTTTGTCCCAAACTGTCTAAGCACGTTCATACAGTCAACTCAGTCCGTTACTTGACTTTTTCATGTAATTACAGAACCAGCCGTCCTATCTTCTCTGTTAGTGCCCACGATGCTTGCATACCTAGTATCAGGTTTCAGATATGCCTAGTTTGAAGTAAATGAAGAAACATTAAGCGTTCTGAATTAATTCGGACAGAACAAGCATTTATTCAGACTATGCCTATCTTCATATTGCATAGCTGGTGGAGTATTATAATACTTTTGGTTCTGTCAGCAAGTTGGTAGCGTCAGTTTGAATAAAGCTGTTGAACCTGCTGTGGCTTTCATATTTTGTTTTGTCAGCGTTTCTTCTCATCATGTTCTGTCCCGTGTATGATTGACAATCGACGCTTAATAAATTATTAACCCATTGCCAGGTTACTTGCAAACACTGTCTTAGAATGGGTTTTACCAGAATATATGTGTATACGTTTGTCTGGTTTATCATCAAGTACTCTAAGGCTTTGGCTTTATGTCATGTACTGAAACAAATAACAACCCAATCTCCCTTGGTAAAACATCACTTCAAGAAACGGAATCATACACCTGTTTAGTTAGCAATGGGAACAAAGATGGAAGAATCGATACATAATAAAATAAGAATACAAAAGGCAAGAGGAGCTTTTACAGCAGTAGGAATTATGTGGAAGTCAAACAAGGTTAAACTTAGCACCAAACTTAGAATATGTAACACCAATGTTATATCGGTACTACTATATGGACCAGGAACACATGGAACAAAATTACTAATAAAATATCATTCATTAGAGGATATAAGGGTGAAAACAATTCACGGAGGACATAAGACAGCGTATCTTAGATTTCCCTGTACACCGTTAAATTATGAATGAAAACAGACATATCATTCGCCGAGATCATAGTGCTGTTGCAGTAACTGCTGGCCATTAGATTCCTTGTTTAATAGTGTGTTAAGTGCTGGCTGTTGATTAAGATGTATAATAGTTATTATAGACATCTCCAAATGTGAGACAGTTAAGTCAAAATTGGTGAGGTCAGACAAGAGCGCTACGCTGTTGGTCAGAGAAGAAGAATAGTCAGACTACACAGAACTGGTGTCGTCAGCCGCTACACGCTCATGGAGATACTGAGTGGAGATCGGAGCACTTATAGACTGAATGGTTCCATGTGCGGTGAGGGTAGCCTGACGAACTAATCGACACCGCCAGTCTAATTACTCCACACAGATTTGACGATACTGTTAGGATAATGAGCCATCGGATTCATACACGCCTCACATTAACTACTGAGAACAACTTTCAGATGACCTCGCCAGTCGACAAGACCGCCTCACTATAATGATGCAACATGCAGTGAGGTATAACAATGCGCAGGCTACAGAAATACAACATACAGACTGGAACCAACGCCACACGTCGGTTGTGTGGACGGTGTTAAATGTTTATGAAACAGGAGTGCGAGGAGAATGGTTAGCATCCATACACAACGATATTTACTGAGACTGTGCGCTTTAAGGTGTGTCTCAAGGGTTGTGGCGCCGCTGCTGTTTACCAGTTGAGTAGGAACTGACATTACATCACACGGCATATTCTGCGTCGTCATCTTCAACTACCGGCGAAGAGTGCCAATACTAATGGTACCAGTTGTAATCATTACACATGATCCCAAGGGCATAGACTACATCTGCCTTATCGGTGCACTAGTATCTCACCCAACGGTGCAGACCTAGCCAATGTGTCCACCTGATCGTTTCCCAACACACCCACATACCCTGGAGAAAAGATCGAACTGATGCTCCCTAATTTTGAAGTGTTAATTTAAGCGCGCCACTCTGCACGAAGCATGCATGTCTTCGCCCTTCTCGGCATGTTCTGTGAGTCACGATATGTATGTGATGTGTGTTCTCCAGTACTGTTAACCAATAACGACACAACTGTCCAGAGGATGCCAGCAGTGGTAAATGAACGCTACACTAACAGCCTTGTGGAACGTCTGCGGCTTTACACAGAAGGAAGAACCATCAGATTCTGAACATTACAAGGTTCTATCAGACATCTGAGTGGCAAAGTGGACTCAGAAATCTACACAAGCCACGACACGCACAAGTGTCTCGCTTCCACTCGGATTGGAATGTCAATCTGTTTGATAATCGGATATCGTGGATTGTCCGGGGATTGGCCACACGGGCAGACAGAAAGTCGATTTAATACCGCGAGGGCCCGACATTTAAAGAAACTTATTCCATAACATATTTGCTGAAATGAAAATTGAAGATGGACAGCCATTGTTTGTCACTGACTCGATAATCCCGGACAGAAATAGCCTCATTTGTTATCGCGTGCCACTCATTACAGACATAACTTGTTACCGGAAGGAAATGAAAAATAGGAGATAAGCGTGAGCTGTATGGTGTGTCTGCAGTATTATCAATATAAGTTGCATAATCCTTTACAGGACGTAGCAGTCAACTACCAGCATTTTTTGGCTGTTTGTGATTCCGACTGTTGAATGGAAATCAACGCAATGCTGATCTGCTCCTAAATCGTCCGCAGCTGTGTTTCGATTGATAGTCAATATAAATGATATCAAGTATTAAAACAATGTATTCCCTATGTGAGTTTAAAGCACTGAAGCCACAAACAGTAGATTACACGGTTTATTGCCTAGCGTATTTCGTTGCATGGCGTCGAGGTGCATACTGCTTAATTATATTTCATATGAAGCGAATAAATGAACCATATTTTGGATGAAATACATAACACACATGGTCTCTGATACTGTTTGAATGTGGAGCAATGTTATCCCCATCCGTAATCGCTGTGTCACCATGAAATATTTCTGTCGACAGAGCCCCGGTTTTATACGCCTAATTGTTATGGGCTCGGAGTATTTAAGCAATCGTTTATTATTATTCGTCGAATGCAGTGTACGAAACGCCTGCTATCAGAATGCTCTGTGAAGAAGTAATTACGTCATGAAATAAACATGTCAAGCTTGCATAGATACCAATAGGCATACCAGAAACATATGTAGAGCAGTATAGACATTGACAGATTATTATCTCCACACAATTCGACCAATTATGACTAAAATAGTGTTTAAAATAGTAAAAGACCAAATTTCCACGCCATGTCTTGGAGCTAAGGTGCTAGACTCATATTTCCATTAGCACACGGCACTCGATGTGTGATGTGGTCAGAATCGCGTCGCCCGTCTGACCCCCTAGACAAGTTCTTTTTTCTAATGTTATGAAACTGGGTCGACCTCCAGAACCAAATGCTCACGATTAAAACCCCCATCCCGTATTTATGTAAAACCAGAACCGCTGTTCGGGCTTGTTGATGAATGCACTAGTCAGTAGCTCAGCTCCTCCCATGGAAAGTAGGCGATTGATGTGCAGAACCTATTGTAAACAACTATGATTGTCTTAGGGAACCGCAGTAACGCTGTGGCTAAAGGCTTGCCTGCTGACCTGCTGGTCGTGGGATAGAATTCGTTTCGAGACGAGATTTTAGTATGGACCTGCGCTCTAGGCTGGGTCAGTCTAAAATGGTCACCAGGATATGTCTGGGAAAGTAAAAACGATCTGTATGATCAATCCATAGTAGTATCTTATGCGGTAACTAAGTCGGAAATCAGGATTGACCTCTAAGGATTGATCCCAATCCTTCTCGGTCTCGCATCCGGGGTGGATTGGGTAGGGATGAGTAGGGTAGGGTATTTAGGTCATATGTAATGGGCGATACATCTAATAAAAGACATGTTTTTCTAAGAGCAGATAATTTGTGTATCATATTTTAAATAATTGTAAATAAAATAAAATAAAAATAAATAACAACCAAAGGCGCGCGAGCGAAGTCGCAGGAACGGTCGCGGCGGATCGGTCGCATAGAGCAGTCGGGGTCGAACCCAGTCAGTGTCTTGTAGTAACCAATTGGCCGGGTATTGCTGAGTGACCAAAAGCCGGTCAGTGATGAGTGCAGGTGGTGGGGCTAGACGGTGCGAACCCTCGAGCTGCGCCGGGTGTCATATGACAATTGTAATAAGTGAAAAGGTTACTATGGTGTGTATATGATTTGTAGTGGCTTCGTGGTATTCGTTGTTAAGGGGTTTGTGAGTGGTGATGTACCTATATAACAGCTCCCGAACACTATCATCAAACGGGTTACAACTCTTCACATGAAAACCTTAAAAAGTAAAGAGGGCTGATAGTAAATGTTGTAGTGGGTGTGGCTTAGTGATATTCGTTGTTAAGGAGTAGGTGAGCGGCGAATTAGCTAGAGAAGTGCTTCCGAACATTTTAAAGGGGTGGGCGAGTGGCGAAGTGGCTAAATGAATGCGTCGGTTCCTTGCTAAAAGACAGAGGAGTTGCTAGATAAAGGCTCCAGGTCGTTGTTAAGGGGTAGGTGGGTGTACAAATAGCTAGATAACTGCTTCTGATCCCTGTTAAGAGGTGTGCGAAGGGCGGATTGGTTAGATAATTACGCCCGCTCCTTGGTAAGAGCCAGGTTGATCGAGTGGAGAAGTGGGTAAATAACGGCATGGAGGTCTACCACCGACAAATTCAACGCATAATGGCTGCATCGGTCGTCAGAAGACCTAGGATATTTTCATTATATGTCTATTGTAAAGTGGTCGACTGTTGATTATAACGGTCGTTACTATTATCTGTAGTTCATGGGACATAAATACTATCATACCGGTTACAGCTCTTCAAATAAAAACCTTAAAAAGTAAAGACGGGTCAATGATTTTAGTGGGTATGACTTTGTGATATTCGTTGATAAGGGGTGGGTTGAGTGGTTGAGTAGCTAGCTAACGCTTCTGAACACTATCATCGGGTTTGAATCCCAGTGGGGCGGTCTAGTGGTAGAATAATATTTGGTTACTTAGTTGTAATTTCGAGCTATGGTGCTATTAACCCGGCTATGTTTAGAAAAGGAATGTGGTGTGCTGGTTGCGGAGTATGTTTAGGTGGTACCCCAGACACTGTGGAAGTGACATGTTCGAATCTCGGTACTTTGTCGTTGGTAAAATTGCCAGTCAACAACGTATGGGTGTCTAGTTAACCATAGGGGTTAGGGTCGCATTGTCCGGCCTTGTCGCCGCTTCCAAAAGGCCCACCGTTGATGAAAACCAACAGCAGATTTCACCGTTGTACCCACGAGTCACAAAATATAACCTAACTTAAAAATCATAATATGACCTCAACAGGTGTTGCCAAAAATCAATACTCATTTTCATAACGGCTAATCCAGGGGTTTATCGTCATCGTAATGACCAAGTCAGGTTATTGATATTACTGATAGCTTCATGGCTATAATTAGTTTGCGATATTAATAAAAGGTTCATATAAAGGTTGGAAGGGGATTAAGGGATTAACACCTATTGTCGGGACATCCAAAAAAAATCAATAACACTACCCTCGATTTTTCTCATATTTACCGGTTGGGGCTTATGGGTTAGGTGTATGTGTCCTTATTTAGTTAAAACAGGTATTATGAGTAGGAGATATCACAAACAGTATCAGAATGTGCCACTCTGATCTTAAATATCAGTAGTTCGTTATTCTTGTGACATTGAAAACGCTTGAGGTTTGAAAAAGGATAGTGTACTATGTTATTAGGAGGTTTATATAGATTGACCAGTATGTGAAGTTGATAAGGGCACCCCTGTCAGCACATCGTACCTGTGTTGTGAATTGTCGCCTATTACACCCGGGTGTGAAAATAATCAAACATATTTCATATCAACTCAATATGCATGCCTCTATATAGCTGCACTGAAAACTTGGCTAGAGTCTACTTTACGAAAGTTTCGTGTATCTGTGTATGCGGGTTTACCACTGCTTATAGATGTGTGCAGTATTATTGGAAAGCTGCCGTTATTTATACATTATCAGAGTATGTTGTCTTACAGAGCTGGCATAGTGTCTATGTGTCTGCTATGTTGTATGTTTTGTTATGTTGCCTTGTAGTATTTGGAGGGAGTTTCATGCGAGTGTCTAGTGAATTAAAAAAACAAACGATGTCTCAGAATCCACAACGTTACTCGCTTTAGAGGCATTTCAACTTGCCTGCTCACTGACCACGCTTCACAGTCATACAAAAGTACAGGTTCTATGTAGTACTTAACCACTCTTTTTATTTCTCAGTAGAGTTGATAATTTTATATTAGTCAGTATGTTTTTCAACTCGCAAAAGACAACCTTCATCACACCGATTGTTCTAACGCTTTAAAGCCACCTCCCATCAAACATTGTTGTCTTTCTTTGTATGCTCACGGCTACTGTTTCCCCATTTCAAGCTCCATACCTCTACTCGTATGTATTAGTGTTGTAGAAGTAAACCAACATCTCACAAGATAGACATGTATTACCACAATGTATATGGACCTGTGGGAAACAGCTACATCTGGGCAAAGAGGGCGTTGCATCCTGTCACAGGCGTATGGATACAGCCGAGACACGTCGTTAAGAGGGATACTACAGAAAAAAGAAACGGTGTTCTGTTGGCGGTCGAACCAGGGGACCTAACTCGTGATGACCACCATGTACGGGAGTGATTCTTCCCCCTCGTCAACATGGCGCCGGAAGTTTAAAAGGGTCTCCCTTCTCTAGCGACTCTATGTCCGAGTCGTCACAGGGTCACCAAGTAACAGCAAAGAACAAGAAAATACTACTACCGAGGCCTCGATACACCACATGGCAGTTTCGAATACAGTATACACAACTATAACCAAGTCATCACTGTGTTCGACTAACCCATTCTCATAGACATAGAGGAGTGATGTGAGCACCGAGGCCAGTTGGGGCAGGTGTACCTTTTACTTAACAGCAATCGGGTCATACACCGACGAGTATTTAGCTATTTTTATCACATGTATAATATTACCTGTGAACTCAACAAGCTTCCCCGAGATCAATCTTAGGTGTCTCATATAACATGACATATCATGTATCCGCTGGCCTGACCAGCGCAGTTATCGCGGCTCAGAGCAGACATTTACACTTTCATTAACTCTTTTGCCTGGCCAAATGGGTCTTTGCATCTTTCCGCAGAAACTTATTTCCAATGCCAATATATGTTTTTCAATGTGTCGGCTCATTGCCACATTTCACATCCAGACAAAAGTACAGGTTCTATGTTCCACTCCAACAGTCAAATAAGAAATAATGTTAGCCAAATTATTTAAATGTTGGCCAAATATAGAAATGTATCGACCAGACGTATAAAATATAGTAAAATTTGTTAGCCAAACTTATAAATTTCGTGGTCAAAATAAGAAATATCTCAACCAAGTGTATAAGAAATAGGAAAAAGGCTAGTCAAACTAATGAAAATGTTGGCCAAATACAGAAATATCTCGACCAACGTATAAAGTATAGGAAAAATTGTTAGCCACACTGACAAAACAGTTGGTCAAAATAAGAAACGTCTCGATTAACCTTATAAAAGTAGGAAAAATTGTAACCAAATTAATTAAAAAAGGTGACCAAAATAGGAAATATCTCGACCAAACTTATGAAAAGTAGGAAAATTGTTCGTCAAATGTGACAAATATTGGGCAAGTAGGAAATCATGTTAGCCAAATAGGAAAAATAACGATCACATTTATACATGCCTCGTCCAAACTTATAAAATGTATGAACATTTGTTAGCCAAAGGTGAAAAATATTGGCCAAGTAAAGAGATATCTCATCCGAATTTATAACAAGTAAGAAAATATGCTAGTAAAATCAAGAAATATGTCGACTGAAGTTATACAATAGGCGAAACGATGGACAAACTTATAAAGATGTCGACCGTTATAAGAAAATGTATTACCCAAATTAGGAAAAAATATTGACCAAGTTTTGAAATATCTCGACCAAACTTACAAAAAGTAGGAAAATATGTCGACTAAAGTATGAAAATGTGTTAGCCAAAGATGAAAAATATTGGTCAAGTAAAGAAATATCGCATCCAAACTTTTAAAATGTAGGAAACTTTATTAACCAAATGTGAAAAATATTGTCCAAGTAAACACATGTTTCAACTAATCTTATAAATATGTCGTCCAAACTTATAAACATTAGGAAAATGTGTTAACCAAATGGGAAAAATATCGCCCAAGTGAAGAAAAAAGTTACACAAAACTTATAAAACTTAGGAAAATGTGTTCAACTAATGAGAAAAATATCGCCCAATTGAAGAAAAAAGTTACACAAAACTTATAAAACTTAGGAAAATGTGTTAACCTAATGAGAAAAATATTGACCAAGTAAAGAAAAACGTACACCAAACTTCTGAAAAGTAAGAAAATTTGTTAACCAAAAGGGAAAAATATATGGGCTAAACTATGAAATATGTTGACCGAAGTAAGAAAATGTGTTAACCAAATGGGGAAAAATGTTGGCCAAAACATGAAACATCTCGACCAAACTTATAAATAGCTCGTGTAAACTTATAAAAAAGTAGGAACAAATATTGCTTCTGTAGTTATGTCAAACGTGGCTTGAACTTTTATCTGAACAGACATTTCACAAGACATAATCATCAACGTCAACACTTTCCCTCTTATACATTACCGAAAGCTTCAACTTATCAGTCCAGAGTATCCACTAAAGAAGCACTTATGCACTACTAATCACCCAGCTCTTCACACTCTTGTTTTTTTTTTCTTTTCTAACACAAAGTGTCTCTGTCTATCATAGATAGCTTCACAACTTTTCTATGTAGCACCACTAACAACTCCAAACCTTCGTTGCACATGAGCTCTAATGAAACAGTCATAACAACATTTATGGCAATGCAATCTGTGGCTCCACCTGGGATAGTTTCAATATCATCTGAGTATTCGTCAGCAAAGATCCACTTCCCATGGCTGACATCTTCAACTTTCTATACCACAATGTCTGCTACACTAACCTTCCATTGGTCCATCTTTCAACAATACAAAGAGTGTTCTCGAAGTCTAGCTAGCATAACATTGCTTACTTTGTCCACTTCTATCACACTTTGTCATATCACAGCTGCAATAGCGGCAAGTCTGCAACCAACCAACAGTGCCTGTTATGAATTCGACCTTTCTTAAGCCACGTCTGCCTTATTGAGCCCTTGAATACCCTCTACCACATCGTCTAACCGACTTTCAACGTTTCATACCAAATAACATTAACATTCTCTTTGATTACAGAAAAGCTGATTTTCTGCTGACTAGGCAGATTTTCCAACCTCGTGGAGATAAATCATATGCCCCCTAACCTACTAGGCGCTATTCTAGACAACGAATATGGTCATCGACCAGCACCCCTAGGCAGAACTTGAAAAAACAACAGAGCTTGGGTTATTGAGATGAATGAGCTGCATTCCTTGGACTACCAGAGTGACAACAAACACTTTCTTACTAACCCTAATCCTAAGTATACATCATTTAATCCTAACCCTAACCCTAACTATACAACAAACTCTTTCTTAAGAGACATAGATACAAACCAGTGTTAGAAATGAAAACGTTAAATTTATGTGATTAAATTTTAATTAAAATTTAAAACTAATAAATCGCAATTTTCTTGCGCAAGATGTAAGCTTGATATATGTCATATACCTAACCTATACCTATACTTACCCTATATCTGTATATTAAGTGAAGCGCGCAATAATATTGCGATTTATTAGTTTAAAATTTTAATTAAAATTTAATCACATAAATTTTACGTTTTCATTTCTAACACTGGTTTGTATCTATGTCTCTTAAGAAAGAGTTTGTTGTATAGTTAGGGTTAGGGTTAGGATTAGATGATGTATACTTAGGATTAGGGTTAGTAAGAAAGTGTTTGTTGTCACTCTGGTAGTCCAAGGAATGCAGCTCATTCATCTCAATAACCCAAGCTCTGTTGTTCTTTCAAGTTCTGCCTAGGGGTGCTGGTCGATGACCATATTCGTTGTCTAGAATAGCGCCTAGTAGGTTACGGGGCATATGATTTATCTCCACGAGGTTGGAAAATCTGCCTAGTCAGCAGAAAATCAGCTTTTCTGTAATCAAAGAGAATGTTAATGTTATTTGGTATGAAACGTTGAAAGTCGGTTAGGCGATGTCGTAGAGGGTATTCAAGGGCTCAATAAGGCAGACGTGGCTTAAGAAAGGTCGAATTCATAACAGACACTGTTAGTTGGTTGCAGACTTGCCGCTATTGCAGCTGTGAAATGACAAAGTGTGATAGAGGTGGACAAAGTAAGCAATGTTATGCTAGCTAGACTTCGAGAACACTCTTTGTATTGTTGAAAGATGGACCAATGGAAGGTTAGTGTAGCAGACATTGTGGTATAGAAAGTTGAAGATGTCAACCATGGGAAGTGGATCTTTGCTGACGAATACTCAGATGATATTGAAACTATCCCAGGTGGAGCCACAGATTGCATTGCCATAAATGTTGTTATGGCTGTTTCATTAGAGCTCATGTGCAACGAAGGTTTGGAGTTGTTAGTGGTGCATCATAGAAATGTTGTGAAGCTATCTATGAAAGACAGAGACACTTTGTGTTAGAAAAGAAAAAAAAAACAAGAGTGTGAAGAGCTGGGTGATTAGTATGCATAAGTGCTTCTTTAGTGGATACTCTGGACTGATAAGTTGAAGCTTTCGGTAATGTATAAGAGGGAAAGTGTTGACGTTGATGATTATGTCTTGTGAAATGTCTGTTCAGATAAAAGTTCAAGACACGTTTGACATAACTACAGAAGCAATATTTGTTCCTACTTTTTTATAAGTTTACACGAGATATTTATAAGTTTGGTCGAGATGTTTCATGTTTTGGCCAACATTTTTCCCCATTTGGTTAACACATTTTCTTACTTCGGTCAACATATTTCATAGTTTAGCCCATATATTTTTCCCTTTTGGTTAACAAATTTTCTTACTTTTCAGAAGCTTGGTGTACGTTTTTCTTTACTTGGTCAATATTTTTCTCATTAGGTTAACACATTTTCCTAAGTTTTATAAGTTTTGTGTAACTTTTTTCTTCAATTGGGCGATATTTTTCTCATTAGGTTAACACATTTTCCTCCTTTTCATAAGTATGGTTGAGATATTTCTCCACTTGGCCAATATTTTTCCCATTTGGTTAACACATTTTTCTAATGTTTATAAGTTTGGACGACATATTTATAAGATTAGTTGAAACATGTGTTTACTTGGACAATATTTTTCACATCTGGTTAATAAAGTTTCCTACATTTTAAAAGTTTGGATGCGATATTTCTTTACTTGACCAATATTTTTCATCTTTGGCTAACAAATTTTCTTACTTTAGTCGACATATTTTCCTACTTTTTGTAAGTTTGGTCGAGATATTTCAAAACTTGGTCAATATTTTTTCCTAATTTGGGTAATACATTTTCTTATAACGGTCTACATCTTTATAAGTTTGTCCATCGTTTCGCCTATTGTATAACTTCAGTCGACATATTTCTTGATTTTACTAGCATGTTTTCTTACTTGTTATAAATTCGGATTAGATATCTCTTTACTTGGCCAATATTTTTCACCTTTGGCTAACAAATGTTCATACATTTTATAAGTTTGGACGAGACATGCATAAATTTGATCGATATTTTTCCTATTTGGCTAACATGATTTCCTACTTGCCCAATATTTGTCACATTTGACGAACAATTTTCCTACTTTTCATAAGTTTGGTCGAGATATTTCCTATTTTGGTCACCTTTTTAAATTAATTTGGTTACAATTTTTCCTACTTTTATAATGTTAATCGAGACGTTTCTTATTTTGACCAACTGTTTTGTCAGTTTGGCTAACAATTTTTCCTATATTTTATACGTTGGTCGAGATATTTCTGTATTTGGCCAACATTTTCATTAGTTTGACTAGCCTTTTTCCTATTTCTTATACACTTGGTTGAGATATTTCTTATTTTGACCACGAGTTTTATAAGTTTGGCTAACAAATTTTACTATATTTTATACGTCTGGTCGATACATTTCTATATTTGGCCAACATTTAAATAATTTGGCTAACATTATTTCTTATTTGACTGTTGGAGTGGAACATAGAACCTGTACTTTTGTCTGGATGTGAAATGTGGCAATGAGCCGACACATTGAAAAACAATATTGGCATTGGAAATAAGTTTCTGCGGAAAGATGCAAAGATCCATTTGGCCAGGCAGAAGAGTTAATGAAAGTGTAAATGTCTGCTCTGAGCCGCGATAACTGCGCTGGTCAGGCCAGCGGGTACATGATATGTCATGTTATATGAGACACCTAAGATTGATCCGGGGAAGCTTGTTGAGTACACAGGTAATATTATACATGTGATTAAAAATAGCTAAATACTCGTCGGTGTATGACCCGATTGCTGTTAAGTAAAAGGTACACCTGCCCCAACTGGCCTCGGTGCTCACATCTCTCCTCTATGTCTATGAGAATGGGTTAGTCGAACACAGTGATGACTTGGTTATAGTTGTGTATACTGTATTCGAAACTGCCATGTGGTGTATCGAGGCCTCGGTAGTAGTATTTTCTTGTTCTTTGCTGTTACTTGGTGACCCTGTGACGACTCGGACATAGAGTCGCTAGAGAAGGGAGACCCTTTTAAACTTCCGGCGCCATGTTGACGAGGGGGAAGAATCACTCCCGTACATGGTGGTCATCACGAGTTAGGTCCCCTGGTTCGACCGCCAACAGAACACCGTTTCTTTTTCTGTAGTATCCCTCTTAACGACGTGTCTCGGCTGTATCCATACGCCTGTGACAGGATGCAACGCCCTCTTTGCCCAGATGTAGCTGTTTCCCACAGGTCCATATACATTGTGGTAATACATGTCTATCTTGTGAGATGTTGGTTTACTTCTACCACACTAATACATACGAGTAGAGGTATGGAGCTTGAAATGGGGAAACAGTAGCCGTGAGCATACAAAGAAAGACAACAATGTTTAATGGGAGGTGGCTTTAAAGCGTTAGAACAATCGGTGTGATGAAGGTTGTCTTTTGCGAGTTGGAAAACATACTGACTAATATAAAATTGTCAACTCTAATGAGAAATAAAAAGAGTGTTTAAGTACTACATAGAACCTGTACTTTTGTATGACTGTGAAGCGAGGTCAGTGAGCAGGCAAGTTGAAATGCCTCTAAAGCGAGTAACGTTGTGGATTCTGAGACATCGTTTGTTTTTTTAATTCACTAGACACTCGCATGAAACTCCCTCCAAATACTACAAGGCAACATAACAAAACATACAACATAGCAGACACATAGACACTATGCCAGCTCTGTAAGACAACGTACTCTGATAATGTATACATAACGGCAGCTTTCCAATAATACTGCACACATCTATAAGCAGTGTTAAACCCGCATACACAGATACACGATACTTTCGTAAAGTAGACTCTAGCCAAGTTTTCAGTGCAGCTATATAGAGGCATGCATATTGAGTTGATATGAAATATGTTTGATTATTTTCACACCCGGGTGTAATAGGCGACAACTCACAACACAGCTACGATGCGCTGACAGGGGTGCCCTTATCAACTTCACATACTGGTCAATCTATATAAACCTCCTAATAACATAGTACACTATCCTTTTTCAAACCTCAAGCGTTTTCAATGTCACAAGAATAACGAACTACTGATATTTAAGATCAGAGTGGCACATTCTGATACTGTTTGTGATATCTCCTACTCATACCACCTGTTTTAACTAAATAAGGACACATACACCTAACCCATAAGCCCCAACCGGTAAATATGAGAAAAATCGAGGGTAGTGTTATTGATTTTTGTTGGATGTCCCGACAATAGGTGTTAATCCCTTAATCCCCTTCCAACCTTTATATGAACCTTTTATTAATATCGCAAACTAATTATAGCCATGAAGCTATCAGTAATATCAATAACCTGACTTGGTCATTACGATGACGATAAGCCCCTGGATTAGCCGTTATGAAAATGAGTATTGATTTTTGGCAACACCTGTTGAGGTCATATTCTGATTTTTAAGTTAGGTTATATTTTGTGACTCGTGGGTACAACGGTGAAATCTGCTGTTTGTGGTTTTCATCAACGGTGGGCCTTTTGGCCGCGGCGACAAGGCCGGACAATGCGACCCTAACCCCTATGGTTAACTAGACACCCATACGTTGTTGACTGGCAATTTTACCAACGACAAAGTACCGAGATTCGAACATGTCACTTCCACAGTGTCTGGGGTACCACCTAAACATACTCCGCAACCAGCACACCACATTCCTTTTCTAAACATAGCCGGGTTAATAGCACCATAGCTCGAAATTACAACTAAGTAACCAAATATTATTCTACCACTAGACCGCCCCACTGGGATTCGAACCCGATGATAGTGTTCAGAAGCGTTAGCTAGCTACTCAACCACTCAACCCACCCCTTATCAACGAATATCACAAAGTCATACCCACTGAAATCATTGACCCGTCTATACTTTTTAAGGTTTTCATTTGAAGAGCTGTAACCGGTATGATAGTATTTATGTCCCATGAACTACAGATAATAGTAACAACCGTTATAATCAACAGTCGACCACTTTACAATAGACATATAATGAAAATATCCTAGGTCTTCTGACGACCGATGCCGCCATTATGCGTTGAATTTGTCGGTGGTAGACCTCCATGCCGTTATTTACCCACTTCTCCACTCGATCAACCTGGCTCTTACCAAGGAGGGGGCGTAATTATCTAACCAATCCGCCCTTCGCACACCTCTTAACAGGGATCAGAAGCAGTTATCTAGCTATTTGTACACCCACCTACCCCTTAACAACGACCTGGAGACTTTATCTAGCAACTCCTCTGTCTTTTAGCAAGGAACCGACGCATTCATTTAGCCACTTCGCCACTCGCCCCCCCTTTAAAATGTTCAGAAGCACTTCTCTAGCTAATTCTCCGCTCACCTACTCCTTAACAACGAATATCACTAAGCCACACCCACTACAACATGTACTATCAGTCTTCTTTACTTTTTAAGGTTTTCATGTGAAGAGTTGTAACCCATTTGATGATAGTGTTCGGGAGCTGTTATATAGGTACATCACCACTCACAAACCCCTTAACAACGAATTCCACGAAGCCACTACAAATCATATACACACCATAGTAACCTTTTTACTTATTACAATTTTCATATGACACCCGGCGCAGCTCGAGGGTTCGAACCTTCTAGCCCCACCACCTGCACTCGTCACTGACCAGCTTGTGGTCACTCAGCAATACCCGGCCAATTGGTTACTACAAGACACTGACTGGGTTCGACCCCGACTGCTCTATGCGACCGATCCGCCGCGACCGTTCCTGCGACTTCGCTCGCGCGCCTTTGGTTGTTATTTATTTTTATTT
Source organism: Cepaea nemoralis (assembly GCA_014155875.1). Taxonomy (NCBI): domain Eukaryota; kingdom Metazoa; phylum Mollusca; class Gastropoda; order Stylommatophora; family Helicidae; genus Cepaea; species Cepaea nemoralis. The sequence continues at coordinate 71,199 of JACEFZ010025109.1, forward strand.
TATTTTATTTACAATTATTTAAAATATGATACACAAATTATCTGCTCTTAGAAAAACATGTCTTTTATTAGATGTATCACCCATTACATATGACCTAAATACCCTACCCTACTCATCCCTACCCAATCCTTCTCGGTATCGCATCCGGGGTGTTTAAAATATGATACACAAATTATCTGCTCTTAGAAAAACATGTCTTTTATTAGATGTATCACCCATTACATATGACCTAAATACCCTACCCTACTCATCCCTACCCAATCCACCCCGGATGCGAGACCGAGAAGGATTGGGATCAATCCTTAGAGGTCAATCCTGATTTCCGACTTAGTTACCGCATAAGATACTACTATCCATCATGTGCCATGCCGGAAAGCGTGGGTGGTCATGACTCGCCATCTCACTCGATCACCAGAGTCGTGGATCAGCTCAGTGTTCCTGTCTCGACCATGCCATATGGCCAAGCCATCCAGATATTTACTTCTCTCGTCTTCCTCTTGGTCTGTTCCCCTCGATCTTGCCAGTTGTCACCAAGTTCTCCAATTCATTCCTTCTCATAACATGTCCAAAAATTTTTGCTGTCTACGTCCAATATATCTAATAGGTCTACGATTTTCACTTGTTTCCTGTAGTACTTGGTCATTTGTTTTTCTATCTGTCCATGGAATTCTTTGTATTCTCCCTAGAAACCACATTTCTACAGCCATCAGATGTTTTTCAGCTTTACTGCTCATTGTCCCAAGTTTCACATCCATACAAAAGTACAGGTTCTATGTAGCATCTCAATACTCTTTTTCTCGTTTCAATTGACATCTTTTTATTTGTCAATATGTTTTTCATCTTGCTAAAGGCTACTTTCGCTATGATATTGACTAAAAAAAAAGCCCCAGTATCGATTGGTCTAAAAAATATGGATCTGGCACCATATGCCAAGTAGACATGTAGGCGTGTAAAAGGATTCTTTACCTGACTTTGTATGCTTGTCTTAAGAGCCGTGGTTGACATCGTGGACACGGCACTGGTTTACCAACAACATGACTTAAGTGCAAACCTCATGTTAAACAGTGAACTATATACTGAACGGTAGCGTTAACTCAGTATGACAAATTGGAAACATGCATTTTTCGGGGAGGGAGGGGTGGGGGGAGGCGTGAATTCGGGTAAACTCAGCCTGGTAAAGTGGATACCGGCATTTCTTGTGAGGGATAGAGGGTAAACTCAATCTGGTGAAGTGGAGACATAAATTTCTCTGGGAAGAAAATCGGGTAAACTAAGCCTGGTAAAATGGAAACCGTGCATTTCTCTCGGAAGGAAAGCGAATAAACTTAGCCTGGTCAAATGGAAGTCCGACATTTCTCTGGAAAGAAACGCATTATCGGGGAGGGCCAAATAGTCCATATAATACTGAGGCATAACGCATGCCAAGGCTTATCACCTCACATCTTTACGTCACCATCTGACGTGAGATTGCCCTTAGAATTTACTGCATGGATATTCTCTAAGCCTTTCCGGTACTTTACCGTGAGTTACTGCAGCGTGACGAGCTCCAATAGCCCACACGGGTGAATAGGGGTGTTCCAGGCTGCTTGATAATAACCATTTTCAGTGTGTCGTTTAGGTTATTTTACGTCTGGCTTGGAGCGAGCAGTGAGGGGAATCGTGTTTATGTGTTGCTATGTTTATGTATTCCCATCTTTACGCACTCACAGATCATGAAGGCTGCTTTTCAATATTCAACTGCTCAGCTGGGTTTGCACATATGAAACTTGAAAACGCACATCGGTGCTCATTGAATCTGTGTTGTGTACATTAAATAGTTAACAAGCAAGCATTTTCATTGAATCGATCAGTGTTGCGTACATTAAATAGTTTACAAGTCAGCATTTTCACTGAATTGATCAGTGTTGCGTACTTTAAATAGTCAACAAGTCGGTATTTTCATTGAATCGATCAGTGTTGCGTACATTAAATAGTTAACAAGCCGGCATTTTCATTGAATGGATCAGTGTTGCATATATTAAATAAGTAACAAGTCAGCATTTTCATTGACCAGTAACAGTATTATGGTAATCAAACAGACAGTTGTTTAATCAATGTCGCGTTCACTGAATTATTATAGCAGTGTCTTGTTGGTGAAATGGTTACTGTGTATTTTCATTTATTTGTAAATCAGTGCTACCTAGAAACGATAGTTGTATTGCGTTCGTCGAGAAGTTATCAGTCAATATTCTTCTTTTCCTGCTCCTCCTTCTTCTTCACTGTTGTTCTCGTAATGTCAACACATGAAATTTGGTTTTTTGGGTGTATGTTGCCGCATTTAGCAGCTCGTTGATTCTCCCAAATAGTTTTCTGTGAATGTTGGTCTTTGTGGGCACGTGCTCAGTCCGCAAACATGTGTTAGACTTAATTATATGGTCGGCCATCTGTTCTGTCAGTAAACACGCGCACTGAGATGACGGGACCAACTTCAGCCTGTGTAAGTAACTGCTGTCCGATATTCCTGTTCTGGCACGAGAAAGGAACGTCTCGTTTGCTCCATCAAAGTAGTCATAGTTGTGTAATTGTTGATTGAGTTTTCTAACAGATTTAATAAGGGTTCTCTTTTCATAGACGGCGATTGATGATTCTGTTTGGTCCCGTTGTGCTCTTTTAGCTAGCATATCTGCACTTCCAAATCAATAACAACACGCCTTTATTCACTCTAGAAAAGGGCAGTGCGTTTAATTAATGGTAAAAGGTTTACCGATAATTGTAACCTATATGAACGTCTTCAGTTACTGCCACTCCAGAAACGCTTGCTTTTTAACATGGCTAACCTAATTCACAAAATCCTTTTACAAAATGCTCCTAGCAACCTTTGGCCATTGTTTACATATAACACAAGACATAGCGAACGACTAAACATACTTCATGTCCTTAAACCTCGGATAGACGTACAAAACAAGCTTAGCGTACAATCTTCCACAAGAAGTCAAAGACACCACCAATCACTATACATACAGTCGTAACCTGTTTGAACACTATCTCAGTACAGACTACATGCCTCCCTAAAATAAAAACCAAAAATAATGGAAAATTATCTCAAATGACAACTAGCTAATAAATATTCCCATATGTATAGTGCGTTACATCTTCCTTGGGTATTTATAATGACCATGTTAAAAATTGCTTTAGTGAGTCATGTATTATTGATTATTTCCGTGCGTTTTAATGCATATTGCTCTTTCGTTGTCTAATATAGCTGCATAAGTGATGTTGAATGAAATAACGTATGAGAGGAGAGAGAGAAGAAGGACAGAATGTCAGACGGGCTTGTGTGCCCAATTCTTAACCCTTTGAAAATAAAGTTTGTTCGTTCGTTCCATTTCCGGGCATGCCACGGTGAGATGGTATCCACCGCAGTGCTACTCTTTTGTTAGTTCTTTTTAGCACTGACAGTTTGTCATTGTTAAAATCTAGCAGAACTTTCAATGTAACAGTAGGAAATGCAATCCACTGTCAGTGGCTGGATGCGATATTCCTCGTTTCTGCACCAATGCTTACGACCTGTACGTGAGCGAGCAGAATATTTAATTTGACGAAAATGTGGTTTCGTTTTCTTATCTTATCTTTTAATCTTAGTGTACCTCATAAACTCGCACACATTCGTTCTTCGCTGCTTTAGTTGCAGATCTATCGGTATATATTTGGGTCCATGCGCCCCTCGGGTAAAGTTCTTCAATCATTTCACATGCTGCTGCTGGTCTTTTTTTTTAGAGGGTCTTTAGCTCTCCCACGGGGCAGGTGGTTGGTATGGGTGTTTTGATGCTGAGTGTTTGTCGTTGTTCCCACGCGATTTGGGGAAGTGTTGGAGGAGTGAATTACGCTGTAGTGTCTGGTCATTTGTCCTTGTATAGTCTAGTTAGATTTTGGGAGCAAGGCTGCTTCGCTTGAATCTTGTACTGTTGATCATTGTTAATAGAGTAAATGACCCTTTTACAGGCCTTCAGAAGCATCGGGCATATGGTGTTAGACCCAAAATTTTATTGACCGATCGGCACTCGGCGGCTGATTTGGTCAGTGTTACGCATGCCTTTACTTCCCAGTCTAAGACACATCCTGGTCGACCTCGTAGCCCAGATCAAATTTTAAAACTTTCTCCGCTTAATCAGTGTCTCATTTGTGCAATAATACATGCTAATATTGCCTTCATAATGTGATCATTTGCTTCTGTAGTGCTTGTTAAATGGTTCACGATTCACAGCCGTTTATTGCCACAGGAAAGATGCATGTTCTCACAAATTGTACCGTAACCTGTTTGCTGGTGTCGTGCCATTATGCTCTTAATCCTGTTCAACCTGTGCACTGCTATGGCCAGTCTATGTCGGATATCTTTTGAACAGTCGCCCTCTTGTTGTTGGCTATGAAGCCAAGATATTCAAAGAGTGCGACATTTTCAAGTCCTCTGTTGTTGATTGTGATTTTTGGTTGGCATGTTGTTTCGTCCGTGTTTTCTAAGTTCAGAAACCAGGTTTTGGCTCAACACTGTCATTTAACAGATGACGGTGGATGTGGTCTAGGGGCAGTGAACACAATACCCGGACATACCGAGTCGATGGTTTGAAATCAGCTGCAGACGGTTTGAAAGCAAACCGCTTTGCATTGATTTCGATGGTATGGGCGTGGCAAACTACTGGCCGTAAAAGTTACCCAGTAAATCACAAACAGCCGAAGAATGCTGGGGTTGCTTGCGACGTCCTGTAAAGGATATGCAACGACCTCTTCACATACATGTTCAGCACGATCCTCTTTAACGAGGGGAAATCAATAAGTAAGTTACAAACAACTTGAAACCAGTTTATTTTTATATATACATTGTCCCTTTATTTCTCAGCATAATTTCCACCAACATTGATGCACTTATCCCATCGTTTTATAAGTCCTCCCAAACCGGCTGCATGGAACTGCGTGCTTTGTTTTCATTGACCTACCTTCCACAGAACTGTGTGACTTACTTATTGACTCGCTCTCGTAACTTTTTCTACCCAGCTATGCACCGCTTTACGGGACAAACATTTGTCAGCATAAACACTGAAAACTCACCTTGGCGGGAGACATTTCGCGAATGACGCCGAAGTTGAATGTGAAGTGAAAACGTGCTTTAGAAAACAGAGCACGCAGTTCTATGCAGCGGGTTTGGGAGGACTGATAAAACGATGGGATAAGTGCATCAATGTTGGTGGAAATTATGTTGAGAAATAAAGGGACAATGTATGTATACAAATAAACTGGTTTCAAGTTGTTATCGTATTTAGTTATTTTTCTACAGCCATTTGTGACTTACTTATTAACTTACCCTCGTAATTACTCTGGTAACGTTCAGTTCAGCTCTTCCTGGTTATAATTGCGACAGTGCCCGTTATTTCAGTTCATGGATTTTTTGGTAACGGGCATTTACAAAATTAAAAAGGAGCAATATTGTCTGGCGTGTGCTGTGTGTGAGCGCCCTGGCCCGCCAGAGAGACGTGCGTGATTCTAGCCAGACGAATGTCAGACAACGAGACGAAGTACCGTGTCCTCTGTCACACATCAGCCGGCAACTTCACTGCGCCGTACTGTTGTGTGTTTACCGCCGGTGCTTGGATAGTATGCGGTGCATGGATTGTCTATTTCTGAATATTGAACTGGTAGAACTGTGGATTTATGCTAGCCAAGAATCTGACCGTGTTGTGGTTATCTTACTTATAAGATTTGTTGTTTGATCGATGGAAGGCATGGCCATCCTTTCGTGTATCTGTGTGTGCTATTTTTGGAAGCCCGAAAAAAAAAAAAAAACTATTTTTAGCATGACTGGACGGGTAGCATTGCGTTTGCGAGTAACTCAAACCTAATTTCCTTCATGAGAATCGCTTATTGTCACGTCAACGTTAACACCTCCTGTCCGGGGGAATTTTTATTCTATAGAAATAGAACGGTGTCAGCAGGGTTAATATTAGTAACTGGCAGGCGCTGACGGAGTTAAAGTGACTGCTAGGATTGAAACAAACAACTAGGACAGAGTGGGGATCGCTAATAATGGAATGAGCTGGAAGGAGTAAAGGGAACTTAACAATTACTGGACGTGGGAATGTGGGAGCTCTCATGTACGGTGCGGGGCTTCCTTCTCTCTCTCTCTCTCTCTCTCTCTCCTCTCTCTCTCTCTCTCTCTCTCTCTCTCTCTCTCTCTCTCTCTCTCGCTCGCTCGCGCTGTCTCTCTTGCTCGCGCTTTCTCTCTCTCTCTCTCTCTCTCTCTCTCTCTCTCTCTCTCTCTCTCTCTCTCTCTCGCTCGCGCTTTCTCTCTCTCTCTCTCTCGCTCGCTCTGGGTTGTCACATACTGTTAACATTTAGGGATTTGTTGTTTTGTTTTTCTACAACTATAATGAGTTATCGATTGCCTTGCGATCCGCAGTCATGTGTTCGAATCCCTACCGAGGCGGATTTCTTAAAATTGACCTGATCTCCTCGGTCGCCCCAGCCTCAAATGAGAACTAGGAAATGTCATGGGGAATAAAACCGGCCATCGCGATACTGACCACATCACTGTTCGAGTGCCCCTATTAGTCTATGAATAAACATATACCCACATCGTCTCAAGGTGTGTAAAAAGTAAACAGAGATCACCCCTTTATCTCATACTGAGTTGTGTTCTCGATCACGACAAGAATGTATTTAATATTATAACCTGACAAGCAGGTCAGCATGGCATGTGTGACCTGTCGTCCTTGACTTGGGGACGTACATTACAAGTACCTCTAAAGTCGGAGTGGGGTCGCCTGATGGCGAGGGACAATGTTAATAGGGATAGCTAATCCACACGCAAAATTCAGTCCAGGACTACTGGAAGTAGTGTGTATGGACTACACTTGAGTTCAAAGCGAGCGTGCGCAAAACAATAATAATAACCCGACGAATGAAGTAGCGGTGGCACTGTGGTTAGTATGCCTGCCTACCAAGAAAGTGGCTGCGGTTATATCCCCAGCACAGTCATGAACCCTTAGATATAGCCAGGCCAAATACTGACCGTTTCTCTCTCCTCTCTCTCTCTCTCTCTCTCTCTCTCTCTCTCTCTCTCTCTCTCATCTCCCTCCTCTCTCTCTCTCTCTCTCTCCCATCTCCCTCCTCTCTCTCTCTCTCTCTCTCTCTCTCCCTCCCCCATATCCCTCCTCTCTCTATCTCTCTCCCTCCCCCATCTCCCTCCTCTCTCTCTCTCCATCTCCCTCCTCTCTCTTTTTCTCTCTCTCTCTCTCTCTCTCTCTCTCTCTCTCTCTCTCTCTCTCTCTCTCTCTCTCTCTCTCTCTCTCTCTCTCTCTCTTTCTCAAAGTTCTTTCTGGTTTGTTTTTATAAACGGAACACTTTCATTACCCGCGGATATCTCCATAAGTGCCCCAGCCTCCTCCTATAGGTCACACAAGAAGGTTCTCATCACAGTGCACGAACACGGCAGCGCCGACGAGGATCCATTTGCGTGTACACCAGAGTTACACTTGCCTTAAACGTTCATTAGGGACATGTTTTCTCCTTTTGAAATTTCGCCGGAGCAAGTCGTTTCGCCCTGCCATATCCAATTGCAGGTTTTGGAGTTTTTCGCACTTGTCCTAGAAGACTAGATGTCCAATCCTCAACCCTAATATCTGCGGGAGGTTGGCATCCGTTTGATTTGTCAAAATCCTCACTGACCATTCCGTATATTGAACCAGATATACCCGTGCTAGCGTGGATGTCGTAATCCCTGAGCTACTCCGCCGAGTGTTAAGTGTTTCAGTTGTATAAGGCTTGCTTGCCTGCCGGTCCATAGGTCATATGTTCGAATCCTTATCGAATCTTTTTCTTTTTTCATTGGCTCCCAGATCGACCAGCTTAAAATTGGTACTTGTAAATGTCATGAGGGGTCAGCGCGGCCGGCTTGATATTGACTAAAGCATCCATCAAGTGCTGATTGGTATATAAAAATATACAATCTATGTCGCAGGCTATGTTAACGGGTCCCAAAGTGTTTAAGTTGTGAAACAAATCAACGTATGGTGAGTTGCTTAGTACCCGATGAGTTATACGTTGGTTGTATTTCAGAGAATCATTATTGTGAATGACTGGTGAAATTATCTGGAAGTATTACACAAACATCATATTAAAGAACTCGAACACGCGGTGCTGATTTTATCACATTTAGTTGTGCGCTGTGGTTTTTACAAGTGGCAGCATCGTTCCGAAGACTGTGTATTGTGATACATTGAGTATGGTGATTGAGGTTCAGGGAAACAGACCGTCACTTGTGTAGGGGCAGGCAGCGATGGTGACCAGTGTGCACATACAGTTTGTAAGTGACAAGAGGATGAGGTGCTCGGAGGTCCCATTCGGTGCACGGTGTATATGAACACTGGGGACCATGTTCATGAGTCATGAGGTAGGCATGAACTGTGTGGCTTATTGGAGTTATTGTGTGTTGTTACTGTGATGTTTTGTGGCTGGTTTAGTAGAGCGTTTGCACTGATGCTGCTGATGATGCTGATGATGCTGCTTAGGGGAACTGGCAAAAGAACAAGAATGTTTCGTATGGGATTTTATTTTATTTTATTATTTTTTTTTTTTTTTTTGGGGGGGGGGGGGGGGGGGGCGTTCCACGGCATTGAACTAAGCGCAATCCATACATGTGCTATTTCTTCCTGGCTGTTTATTTTTCTTGCGTATGGATTAGCTTTCCCTATTACCAGCGTCCCTCGCAATCAGACTAATATTATTCGTTTTTTCTATTAGTTGGTGGCATTATTTGCATTTTACTCAGACACCACATTTCCACTGCCATGCAGTAGTTCTCAGCTAGCCTAGCCTATCTATTCATGTTTCACAAGCACGTAATAGCATAATCACTACTTAAATAGAACGCATACACACACTCGAACACACTAATGACCTTCAGTAGCTAATAGATATACAAATACATGTATATACAACATCTCTATGGCTGTTCCACTACTTGTTTAAAGACGACGCTGACCTGTGCAGTCACACTAAGAACAGTATAATGTCCTTATTTTCTATATTTTTTTTATTTTCTTATATTATTCTTAGAGTCTGAAGAAAATAGTGAGAAATCTGTAGAAACGTGACTATATTGAATATATTTGGCCGTATCGTCTTGGCATACAAACACGCTTGTGAGCAAAGTGGGATTGTGAATGTTACATAAAAGTGATTAGAATATTGTAGTCCAAGAAGGCGAGAAATATCGACATTCATCGTGACCTGTGTGGCGAAGACAAGTGGCTCAATGACATTATTATGTCTCGGGAACTGTGGATATATTAAAGGTCACAGTGGTTTCAAGAGAATGGTGATGGAAGGCGTGGTTCCTGGAGGAAGGGTTGGGGATCGACCAGCACGAAGGTGAACATGGGACATTGCGCACCTTTTGCGTGAAAGTGCACGAGGCAGGAGAAGAGGCAAAGAATGGAGAAACGATTTGGCGAGCCGTTATGACAACGGATCCGTTACGTGATAACGATGGCTCTTGTCAATATTGACAATATGTATGATTTGACACTATAACTCACTGCTGTTCCTTGTGGAAAGCTTCTCCGAAGTACACTTGAAACGTAGCGAAGAGGTATACAGAATAAATTCTGTGCTGATAGCATGCACTCTTTGTGTCCCAAACCACGCACTATTTGTGATCAGCTATTCCTCGCGTATACCACGCGATGTATTATCTGTCATTCATTACACTCTTGGTGTTTTTATTTTTTATCACGGTTAAGAAATATGGCTATTTATTTACTATACTGTGCACAACACGGTAGATATGTTGCCTCTTTGGAAGTGAATCACTCGCGATTTTTCGTAATGGTTATTCTGAAACTATGATACTTAAATAACTGGTGTAATTATGGCATTGCCATACTGGTATGTATTGCTGAAAATAATAATCAAAAGTCAGTTGGCAAGTAATGATGGGCACTCAAAAGAAGTAAAGGAGTAACCCGAAGATGAGATTACACACTTGGCTATATACAAGTCGATAGCTATAGACCCACTAGTCACTTTTTTTAGTTGAGTTTAGTCGACGGATCAACATCACGGCACACGTGTATAACCCATAATTGCTCCGCTCTACTCCTAACTCAAGCCTGAGTCCGGAGAATCTCAGCTCAGTGCACGAACTCCGTAGCACCGGCGAGGATCATGAAATACTTTGGGTAGAATTTTACCTCGAAGATTTGCCCGAGCAGCGCCGTTAGGCCACTCTTTTTCGATTTCAACTACGAAGGGATTTTTAGCGTGCACAACAATACACACGAGCGTCCGATCTCACTACCCAGAGGCCAGGGGAAATTTTATTACTAGAAGTCCACGTAAAAACATCCCGGCCCTCATCAGGGCTTGAACCTGGGACCTATAGCACTCGAGGTGGACACCATACCTCGAGACCACTCAGCCACCCCCCCCCCCCCACCCCTAAAAACAAAACATGATGGTGTTAACTGTAACGTTCTTTAAAGGGATATGCAACTAACTGTAGGTAGCTTAGCGATAACATTTCTGTGTTCTGTGAAAATAGCCGGTAGTGGAAGACCATGGTTGCTAACGTTAATGAGTTACCCCGACAATCCCTCACCCTTCCCACTACCCTTTTCTGTCTCTCTCTCTCTCTCTCTCTCTCTCTCTCTCTCTCTCTCTCTCTCTCTCTCTCTCTCTCTCTCTCTCTCTCTCTCTCTCTCTCTCTCCTCTCTCTCTCTCTCTCTCTTTCTTTCTTTCTTTCTTTCTAGCCCTCTCCACTGATATAATTATGGGATCGAAGTGTACTTGATTGACAAATTACTTGCTCAGAGTTGCCCTGGTCACTGAGTCTCCTAATGAGATAGAAGAAAACCGCTACAGTAAAAACCATGGCATGCTCATAAGCAAGCAAATTTAAACACACACGTGACACGCTTAAACCATATGCAGTGGCAATCTTGGCGTGCTGGGCGTGTAGAAGATGTTTCTACTTACAAAGATTCAGAAGGAGCATGGTTTCCATTGGCGTGCTAGCTGTGTGGCTTTCACCAATGTGTTCGTATACAAGGGGCTTCTCATAAATCTTTAGCCTGACCATGAAGGAGTAGGCGGAGAAAATTGAAATTTGGCACATGTATAGCTCATTCAATTAAAGTACTGCCATAACTATGATGCTGAAATTGAGGCAATCAAGATAGCCACAGAGAAATTACAAAATACCAGCCATGGTACACAACCTGCAGTGATATTGACAGATGCAAAATCCGTAATAGAGGCGCTCCTGTCTGGGAAATTGCCAGTTCTGAGGACACTACTTTCTGAACTTAGCAGTCAGCGTAAGGTCACCATACAGTGGATACCATCCCACTGTGGAGTCCCCGGAAACGACAGAGCTGATCGATTGGCTAAGGAAGGAGCAAAAGAAGAACAACCTGATGTGCCTATTACATACCACCAAAAGAAAAGAATGATCAAATCAATCAGAAAGCCTCCAAACCTTACTCAAGACGACTACCACGTTATGGACAGATCAGAACAGGTCATTCTTCTGCGCCTCAGAACAGGACACAATAGATTACGCAACCACTTGTATACAAAATTCAAGATTGGTGACTCAGCCATGTGCACATGTGGTTTAGCGTCGCAGACAGCAGAGCACATACTCCAGGATTGCCCAAACTACAACATATCCAGGCGAACCTTCTGGCCTAGAGAGACAACAGTGGAAGATAAACTCTATGGACCGCTGAATGAACTAAAAAAGACTGTTAGATTCATACAAGAGACGACATTGCAGTTGTAGACATGTTTCAAGCGAACGAAAGAAGAAGAAGAAGAAGAATTTGTAATGGACATATGAATTATGAATTTCCCTCAACTGGTTTTCCCGATACGGTGCATGGCATAACACCCGATTGACCAGATCTGCACATCTAATGTTTTGCCAAAACAATGTAGAAATGAGACGCCAGCACTGGGATAAAATTCTTGATATTACAGGGATAAACACCTACAGAAATACACAGGGTGTTGGAGCCAGTGTTTGAGGAAGTATGTCCTTCGTATGCTTCTGTAAACAATTGGTGTTTGCAGTTTAAGTGTGGCCGTTCCCAAGTTGCTGATCTGCCAAGATCAGGACGACCGTTCTCAGAGTGCAATGATGGAAATGCTGCAAAAGTGAAGAAAATCATAGACCTGGATAGGAAAATGACAATTGCTGAGATTTCGGGTTCAGCAAAACTGAGTAAGAGTACGGTTTTTAGAATTTTACACAACAGACTGAACATGAGAAAAGTGTGTGCCCGCTGGGTCCCGCGCCTGCTGACATGTGAACAGAAACAAACACGGGTTGAATGCTGTGGCCAGTTGCTCAACATGTGGCGGCGGTAGAAAAACATGTTGACGACCATGGTGACGGTAGATGAGATTTGGATTCACCATTATGACCCAGAATCCAAAATTGCCAGCATGCAGTGGAAAACACCGGGCTCGCCAACACATGTCAAGCCAAGAACACTAAAATCTGCAAGAAAAGTGATGTTGGCTGGAATTTTTTTGGGACGTCAAAGGTGTCATATTGAAAGATTACATGCGTCATGGCAACACGGTTAATGGGCAGTACTATGCAGATCTCCTTATCAAACTAAGAACGGCTATGACCAGAAAACGAGGGATAGCGCGTACACAAATTCTGCCTTTGCTTCAAGACAACACGACCTCCCATAAAGCACGGCTTGTGCTGCAAGCTGCCAACGATTTGAATATTGAAATTCTTCCACACCCACCATATTCTCCAGATTTGGCTCCATCAGACTTTTTTATTTTCTCAAATCTTGAAAAACAGCTGAAAGGAAATCGTTTTGACAGTGACGAAGATGTCATACTGGCTTGTGATAACTGGTTTAGTTCGAAAAATATGTTGTTTTATTCTGAAGGTCTTTTCAAGGTCACGCAGAGAGGGTAAAAATGGATAAATTCAGGTGGTGGCTACATTGAGAAGGAATAAGCACTGTACCAAATTTCAGTTTTCTCCGCCTACTCCTTCATGGTCAGGCTATAGACTTATGAGAAGCCCCTTGTATTCTGTTTCATGGTGTGTTCCTTAAACGTACCCTGTTCCTTAAACATACCTAAACATACATTGTTAGTTGCATATCCTTTAGAGGACATTGCAGTCAACCCCAGCAGTTTTGTTTCTGTTCGTCATTCCTGGGCAAGTTTACGTTCAGTAGTTTGCCATTGAGTGTTATGTAAATAAGTGTTGTCTGTTAGGATGTTTTCACAAGTGTAAGTGCTCTGAAAAATACAAATGTACCAACCAAAGATCATAATCAACAATCAAGAAATTAACACTGTCACAAACTGTGAATATCTTGGCGCCATAATCAACGGGGGATGTTGGAACAAAGCTAAACGCAGGCTGGCCATAGCAGTGCAGACTTTAACGGTATTAAGAACCCATGGTACAACACCAACAATCAAGCGACAGTGAAATTAGTGAGAACATGCGTTTTTTCTGTGACATCATAAATATGCGAGTCATGGATCATTTCGAAATCACTAAGGAAGAAAATTTCAGCTTTGAGCTTAGATGTCAGAAACATTTTTTTCGAATTTCGAGACGAAAAATGTTGAGATTTTACCAGACCTGAATATCTGAGAACACTAGCTCATAGATGGCATTCTGTTACCAAGGCTAAAATACTTTATCGTCGTATTGAACGCTACGGTGGCTTGAAGACAACAGTGATAGCAGGCATGGTTCCTGGAAGAAGGGGAAAGGGTTAAGCACCACGAAGTTGGACACGGGACATTGCCAACACTTTGGACATGGGGGTGCATGGGGCGGGAGAAATGACAAGGGATAGAGTGGCTTTTTGACGCACTGTGATGGGAGCGGGATTCTGCTGAGGACCTGCTGCACGATGACGATAAATTTTTGTTTCATTGTAAATGTGACAGCCCTGGTAAATATAAGTGTTCTGATGAGTGTCAATGCTCGGATTAATCAGTTACCAGCACTGGCGCTACATCAGAGAAGATCTGATGCGAGAGCAAGAGGCCGCCCGAGAAGAAGATGGGCTGACGATATCAAAGACACTGGACAATCACACTGAATGACACTATCCAATGCCACCCATCGAGCGCTGGAACGCCAACTACTCCTCCCCATGAGGCTTTTCGGCAACTTTGGAAGATGATGATGATAAAATTTTAAAAGTCGATGTAAATATAAGAGCCCTGGTAAATATGATTGATCTGATAAATAAACGTGAGAGTCTAAATATAAGAGCCCTGGTTGATATGATAGTTCTGATAAATGGCAGTGCTTTGATAAATAAAAGTGTTAATTTAAGTATTAGAGCCCTGGTAAATGTATTACTTTGGTGAATATAGGTGCTCTGATAAATACAGGTAAATACGCTTCCACGTTTCTGCTCTCGTCGGTTTTTATTGTCAAACTCTTCTGGCGCACTTTTCGAGACATATATTCTCTTGAAATCTCCTCCTGTCAAATTATGCAAAATGTGCCGTTTCCACGTACCTCCTTATGGCCTTTCTGTCTTGACTGGAGGCGTGTTACAACAGCAATGCGCCCTGCTCCTTTTTTGAGCACCGTGTCTTCTGTTCTTGTGAGATAAAGTTCACATTTTGTCAGCATGTCTGTAAAGAAAAACATAAATTGATGATATCATTGAAGCCTTGTCTCCCTGCTAACCCGAACTGGTGTGTGTGTGTGCGCGCGTGCGTAGGTACATGCGTACATACATATATCTTTCTGTCTGCTTGCGTGTTTGTATATATATATATATATATATATATATATATATATATATATATATATATATATATATATATATATATATATATATATTTGTGCACGCAGGTATGTGTTTATATATATTGAGACAAGCACGCACACTCACACACACACACTAGCAAATGCATACATAAGCACATGCATAATACCTATGTGCAGAGAGAGAGAGAGAGAGAGAGAGAGAGAGAGAGAGAGAGAGAGAGAGAGTGTTCTTATATGCATGTCTTAATCTCAACAGCTCCAATGTTATTATTTGGTTATTATAAAAAAACATTACACGTTCCGTTTATATCCACAGCAAACCAGACCCCAAAGCCAAGCAGGTCTCCATAGGACGCAAGAAATTCAACATGGATCCCAAAAAGGTAACAGTGCACGTGACTTGGCTGTATTCTTACTGTGGACGGGTATTAGGCCCCTGGCCGTTTGCTCGGATCAAATTCATCTGTTGGGTATTTGTTGTGTGGATTTGTCTCGTGTGAGGTGATCGATGTGGCGAGGAGCACTGAGATTGATTATAGTTATCATCTTTGTTGTTGTGGCGTTGTTGTTTTAAATACTGCTCTTGTCCCGGCAGATGCTTCCGGGGAAACAGCAGCTGTCTGGTCTTTGCTGATTATAACCTGTCAGAAGTTGATTCAGTGGGTGAGGGGAGGTGTAAGATGTTAGTCTTCTGGTTTCTTGAGACAGAATTCAGGAGTGTCTGGGATTTTCTTTTGTTAGTTCAGCTAATTTTAATTATCATCGGGAAATCACTTGTGATTAGTTATTTGTTTTGTTCGCCTGCTTTAAACTCAGGCGTAGTCTATACTTCTAGCGCACTGGGCTGAATTATGCGTGTGGATTAGCTTTCCTTATTACCAGTGCCCCTCGCCATCAGGCGAACCCACTCCGACTTCTGAGGTACTTGTAATTTACATCGCCAAGTCAAGGACGAGAAGTCAACATTGTATTCCTACTGACCGGTATAGGGGTTGAACCCGCCACTTCGCCATCAGCACGCCGGAAGTTTAAGAGCAAGCGTTGTTACCCATTCGGCCAGGCTGACCTCTACTTATGATTGTCTTTCTAATAAAATTGACCAACCTTATTTTTATTTATTTTTTTAATTTTTTTATTTTTTTTAAATTTTCTCATTGTGTTTTTACAGCTTCACTGCAATTCACCCCACTTTAATTCCCAGTATTTGCTTCAGAAATCTCTACCTTTTATGCTAACCACCTGCTGTAAGCTTTCTTTTACTAACCCTCCCACGCAAAACTCTTCAAACTTTCATCCAACAGGCTGCTTGTTACTTTGCCACCTGTAAACTCACAACTTGACCTCCAGCAGCCTGAACGAGTGTGCTCATCCGCACATCCGCCCTGATGCCTCCAGATCCGCCGAGCTCGGCGTTCTCACGGGCCTGCGCTACTCGGCAACCCACAACAAACTCGACATTGTTGTTTAGGTTGCGCCGGAAGTATCCAGATCTCATCTGCTAAGCTTTATCACCCCGCAGTTAAAACCGTAAGGCGGGTGATATTTTTGGATTCAGCGGGACACGGGGTTTTTGATAAAGGGGATGCATACATTATGCTGACGAAGCAGCCGCTACATGTATATCGGCTCGGCGCAAGAGCTTGTCTGGTACTTACATTATGCCCGTGATTAATTCCTTCGCAGAAAGCAGACGTGCAGCTGGTTGATGGTTTATCGTCAGGGGTTAATGAAATATAAAAAAAAGACGGGTAAGAGGAGATGTTTTGAGATCAAAGGGGTTACACGATTCGTCAACAAGTATATGTAAGTAAGCTGGGATTCTCAAGCTGTTTGACTGGTCCGTTGTATATTTTAGGGTTAGGAAACTATGGTTCCGCTGTTGGCGTGGTCAACAGGATCAGAGCGCTCGCTCTTAAACTTCCGGTGCCCTGATGGTGGGGTAGGCAGTTCAACCCCTACACCAGCATTAAGTTGGACTTAAACGTTACGTCTCGTTCAGAAAGTAGTGGCAAACTACTGAACTTAAAATTGCATATAAAATCAACATGGAGTTGTTCACAATGCCTTGCAAAGTACATACAACATGGTTTTAATGGGTCCACTCGGAAACAATGAAAGGAAACCACAGATGTCTGTAAGTAAAGTGAAGGGTCTTTTTACACCTCTTATGAGGCATTGGGCAGGTGGTGCTAAGACTCGTACTTTATAGACAAGTCCCTGGATGACGTGGCCAGTATCACTCCGGTCGTCTTTACTTCTCAAGGTATTTTACTGGTACCCATAGTAGGCTTCTCTCTCTCTCTCTCTCTCTCTCTCTCTCTCTCTCTCTCTCTCTCTCTCTCTCTCTCTCTCTCTCTCTCTCTCTCTCTCTCTCTCTCCTCCCTCTCCCTCTATTAACCTGTACAGCTATTACTGATATTCTTATGCTTTGTTTGCCTAGTATTCTGCAACATTAAGTTTAAGCTCTCTGTATCATTTGTCTTTTTCTCATTTTGATCTAGCAACAGCTGTGATTGTCAGTACCTCAGCGTGTGTGTTTTGTCCACTATATTCGCACCATTTCTCCTTAAAATTTACAACACACACAGGAGCGCATGCTTCTTAACCTCCTCCAATTCTTCATCATCTTACTGATCGTCAAGCATTGGCATCCACACACGTCAATTGTATATCCTTTGTAGTGAGTGGCGTCGCGCAGTCAACCCCAGTATGTACTGGCTGCTTGTGATATTTGTAGGCAATTTAACTGTCAGTAGTTTGTCATTGATTCCTGAACGACCAACGCTCATATCATTGTGAATATCAACGCAAAGCGATCTACTCCCAAATCGCTTGTAGATGACTTCAAACCCTGTTTGTCGCGGTTGTAAAACTGCTTTCACCACCCTGAGCCACAGCCACCGGACTCTCAACATTCTACCTTTTAAAGAAAAAGGTAAAATTGAACACGTAACTCCACTTCCCCCTGTTCTTGGCTATCTCTTCACTCGTCGAGCCTTCACATACACACATGACAGTACTACGCGCACACACTCGTTCAGTGAGCGGATTTTGTGTGTGCTGGCCATGATAGTGTAAAGCTGATTACAGGTTAAAATGCTTCATGGCCTCGAAGGTCTTTCTGCTTGGTCTGGCAGCTATGCTATTCATGTGATAAATCTTCAGCTGTGGGTGTCTAGGCGTGAGGCTCTCGTGGCAAAGGCTGGAGACTCTCGGGTAGGAAAATTGTTTTCTTGTCTGGGCGAGTGGTTCACTTGAGTCCTTTTCAGGGACGACAACGTCTGGGAGCTGGGCTTCTAGAGTAGGGGGTTAGGGAACGGTATTGTCATGTTTGTGCTGATACAAGGGTGGGTAGCTGAGGGGAAAGGAGGGGAGAAGAGAGAATAGGTACTGTGGTGATGATGTTTCTCTTGACTTCTTCTTCTTCTTCTTCTTCTTCTTCTTCTTCTTCTTCTTCTTCTTCTTCTTCTTCTTCTTCTTCTTCTTCTTCTTCTTCTTTTTCTTCTTAGTGTTGTTGTTATTATTATTATACTTTCTTTCTTTCTTCTAAAAGAGATATCCATAACATTTTTGTGGATTTTAAAAAGGCTTATGATAGTGTCCATAGGAATAGTCTATGGAATGCTATGCAGGAATTTGGAATACCAAGGAAGTTAATCAACATGACCAGACTATGCATGGAAGATACTTATAATATAGTAACATATAAAGGCCGTAAGACATGGATGACTGAAGAAATTTTACAACTAATGGAAACAAGAAGACAGAACAAAAATAATCCTGCCGAATATGAAGAAATTTACAGAAAAGTGAGAACCTTATGTAAGAAAGCAAAAGAAACATGGCTTGAGAAAAATTGCAGAGAAATTGAAAAACAACACAACAGTAACAATGCGAAACTAATGCACAAAAGAATTCAGGAGCTTACTAATCAAAGAACACGTACATCAGCAGGCTGCCTAAAGACAAAAGATGGAAGAGTCATAATAGAAAAAGATCAGATATTACATGAATGGTCAGATTACGTGAAAAACCTGTATGACGATAACAGAGACGAACAGTATGATGTCCAAAATAATAATGAAGGACCAGCAATTTTAAAGATGGAGGTTCAGAATGCTCTTAACCATATGAAATCTGGCAAGACCCCCGGTTCAGACAGCATCACAACAGAAATGATTAATGCTTTAGAAGAATATGGAGTAGATAAAGTTACCAGTCTGCTTAATACAATATATGATACTGGAAATATACCTCAGGAGTTATGTAATTCTGTATTTATTGCAATCCCAAAGAAATCAGGAGCCTTGGAATGTGATCAACATCGAACAATTAGTATAATGAGTCACATCACGAAGATTTTGCTAAGAATTATCATGCAAAGAGTTAGGAGGAAAATACAACCTGAAATAGGAGAAGAACAATGTGGGTTTGTAGAAGGCAAGGGTACAGTAAATGCTGTGTATATACTGAGAACCATAATCGAACGTTCTATAGAAGTAAACAAAGATCTACACCTTTGCTTTATTGACTACACAAAGGCTTTTGATAAAGTGTGACATGTCAACATGATAAGGATGCTTGAAGATCTACAAATTGATGGAAAAGATCTTAGACTTGTAAAAAACATATATTGGAAACAACAAGCTGCCATAAGAGTTGATAATGAAGTAAGCCAATATCAACCTATTAAGAGAGGTGTGAGACAGGGATGTGTAATGTCTCCAGATCTGTTTTCCCTGTACAGTGAACGTATTTTCAGAAATATTGAAGATATGGAAGGAATCAACATTGGGGGACGATGCATCAATAACATTAGATATGCAGATGATACAGTCTTGATTGCAGACAATGAACAGGACCTGCAAAATTTAGTAGATGCGATTGTTACACACAGTGAACAACTAGGGTTAGAATTAAATTGTAAAAAGACACAGATTATGGTCGTCACTAGGAAGAACGAAATACCACAATGTAATATACAAGTAAATGGGAATATTCTTCAACAAGTGAATAGGTACAATTATCTCGGAACAGTAATAACATCTGATGGAAGATGCCTTGAAGAGATTAGAATAAGAATCGCCATGGCAAAAGTAGCCTTTAGCAAGATGAAAAACATACTGACCAATAAAAAGATGTCAATTGAAACGAGAAAAAGAGTGTTGAGATGCTACATAGAACCTGTACTTTTATATGGATGTGAAGCGTGGACAATGAGCAGTCAGGCTGAAAAACATCTGATGGCTGTAGAGATGTGGTTTCTGAGGAAAATGCAAAGAATACCATGGACAGCCAGAAAGACCAATGAACAAGTTCTTCAAGAAACAAATGAAGATCGTAAATTGATTAGAGAAATTAGACGTAGACAGTCAAAATTTTTTGGGCATGTTATGAGAAGAAATGGATTGGAGAACTTGGTGACGACTGGTAAGATCGAGGGGAACAGACCAAGGGGAAGACCTAGAAGCAAGTACCTGGATGGCTTGGCCTTGTGGCATGGTCGAGTCAGAAATACGGAGCTGATCCACGACTCTGGTGATCGAGTGAGATGGCAGAACATGACCGCCCATGCTTACCGGCATGGCACATGATGGATGGATAAAGGCAGGAAATCAGATCCTTTCCAAATAACATCTGGCTTGAAACAGGGTGATGCACTATCGCCGCTACTCTTCAGTCTGGCTCTAGAGAAAGTTGTAAGGAAGGTAAAGGAGGAATGTGATATTGGAGGAACATCCAAGCTGCTTGGTTATGCAGATGATTTAGATATTATAGGACAAAGTGAACAAACGACATTAGAAATATTGACTCACTTAAAGGAAAAAGCCCAACAGATGGGGCTGGTTATCAACCAAGATAAGACAGAATATATGGTAATTTCAAGAGACGGAATGGCTAAAAACTGTGGCCACATACAAATAGATAATATGACCATTAAAAGAACAGAAACATACAAATACCTGGGTACAATCTTCAACTGCTCCAACCTCATAAGGGAAGAAATACAAACTAGAATCAACTCTGGAAATAAGATATACTATGCACTACAACATCTACTAAAATCAAATGCGCTATCTCGTAACACCAAAATCACAATATACAAAACACTGATCAGACCAGTTGTGCTGTATGGCTCTGAAACCTGGAGTACAACGAAAGGAGACGAAGCCTTGTTACAAACCTTTGAGAACAAAATTTTAAGACGCATCTTTGGACCCATTAGGGATACACAAAGTGGAGAGTGGAAAAGAAGAAGTAACAAAGACATTTATGATCTGTTTAAGTCCCCGCTAATCACTGGTATCATGAAGGCTAATAGACTACAATGGCTGGGGCATATAGAAAGAATGGAAGATAATAGGGAAACAAAACTCGCTTACACTCAGGAAATAAATGACCGTAGACCCCGAGGTAGACCAAGAAGACGGTGGAGAGATAATACATCTACAGACCTACAAGCACTTCGAATCAACGACTGGCTAGAGAAGGTCCACCAGAGAGACGAATGGAGTCGGATTGTATCTGCAGCAAAGAACCTCAATGGCTCGGAACGCTGAAGAAGAAGAAGAAGAAGAAGAAGAAGAAGAAGAAGAAGAAGAAGAAGAAGACGAAGAAGAAGAAGAAGAAGAAGAAGAAGAAGAAGAGATATTATTATTATTATTATTATCATCATCATCATCATCTCATTGTTATTCTTTGTATTTTCATCTCTTCTTCTTCTTCTTCTTCTTCTTCTTCTTCTTCTTCTTCTTCTTCTTCTTCTTCTTCTTCTTCTTCTTCTTCTTCTTCTTCTTCATTTTCTTCTTCTTCTTCTTCTTCTTCTTCTTCTTCTTTTCTTCTTCTTCTTCTCTCTTCTTCTTCTTCTTCTTCTTCTTCTTCTTCTTCTTCTTCTTCTTCTTCTTCTTCTTTCTTCTTCTTCTTCTTCTTCTTCTTCTTCTTCTTCTTCTTCTTCTTCTTCTTCTTCTTCGTCGTCGTCTTCTTCTTCTTATTCTTCCCCCTTCTTCACTTCCCCCCTCTCCACACTCCTCATTATAAATGGAGTCCACTGCCTGATAGTTTTTTCTGTCGTCATAGTATTTTGTTCTCGTCGATATAATTTATAAAGAGCATGTGTCTATTTCGCTTTACTTTTGGCTTCTTCATGTTTCAGACTGCCAATCTCTGTCGTTCACTCTGCGTATGTTCTTATAAATCTGACTGCCATCTCCTGGTGTTCTCTTTATGTGTTTTTGTTTCAGACTGCCAGTCCTTGTAGTTCCCTCAACGTGTGTTTTTATGTTCTAGATCACCAGTGTCCTTCGAACCCGTTACTTTTTTTATGTTTCACATTGCCAGTCCCTGTCTTTCCCTCAAGCTGTGTTTTTATATTCCACATTGCCAGTCCCTGTCTTTCCCTCAAGCTCTGTTTTTATATTTCACATTGCCAGTCCCTGTCTTTCCCTCAATACGTGTTTTTATGTTTCACATTGCCAGTCCCTGTCTTTCCCTCAAGCTGTGTTTTTATATTACACATTGCCAGTCCCTGTCTTTCCCTCAATCTCTGTTTTTATATTCCACATTGCCAGTCCCTGTCTTTCTCTCAAGCTCTGTTTTTATATTTCACATTGCCAGTCCCTGTCTTTCCCTCAACACGTGTTTTTATGTTCCACATTGCCAGTCCTTGTCTTTCCCTCAAGCTCTGTTTTTATATTCCACATTGCCAGTCCCTGTCTTTTCCTCAAGCTGTGTTTTTATGTTCCACTTTGCCAGTCCTTATCTTTCCCTCAAGCTGTGTTTTTATGTTCCACTTTGCCAGTCCTTGTCTTTCCCTCAAGATGTGTTTTTATGTTCCACTTTGTCAGTCCCTGTCTTTCCCTCAAGATGTGTTTTTATGTTCCACATTGCCAGTCCCTGTCTTTCCCGCAAGCTGTGTTTTTGTATTCCACATTGCCAGTCACTGTCTTTCCCTCAAGCTGTATTTTTATGTTCCAGATTTCTAGTCCCTGTAGTAACCACTGCGTGTTTTTATGTCGTTCCCTATATTTGTGTTTTTATGTTTCAGACTAACTGTTTTTTTTAAATTATTATTATATATTTGTTTGTGTTTTTATATTTTAGACCGTCAGATCCTGTCGTTCCCTCTTTGTGTGAATGTTGTGGTTGTATTTCTTTAGGCGAGTACTGCGCCTGTTAAGTTACTGACGTTTCTTATCATGGAAAAGGTGTAGTGTGTCCAAGAGTGGAGTTTGAAGAAATGGGAGGGAGGAGAGAAGGCGGTGTCTGAAATTGGAGATTTCTCACAGAAATGCGTGATGTCTGCGAAAACCTGAAAGTGGAAGCTGTGCCCACGGGCATCACTTTCCGTGAAAATGATTGTCAGTTGAGATCATCGGTTGTCGGTTCAGATTGACGCGTTTGTGTCAGTGCGGTGAACACCAGTCATATTTTCTCATCGTCCGTCTCTCTCTCTCTCTCTCTCTCTCTCTCTCTCTCTCTCTCTCTCTCTCTCTCTCTCTCTCTCTCTCTCTCTCTCCCTCCCTTTCCTGCTCCCCTCCCTCCCTTCCTTTCTTCCTTCTTCTTCCTTCATCCTCCTCATCCTCTCTCCTCCTCATCCTCTCTCCCTATAACAACACTTCCAACATCTTTCTCACTAGAATTCTTTCTTTATCTACCTGTCCGTTCGTCCGTAAGTGTATTTGTGTGTGTATAATCAATTTTCCTAGTCGGCTGGCGTAAGCGATCATGCTTGCGTGGAGAGCATGCTTCTCTGTATCTTGCAATCATATGAGAAGTATCTTATTTAATAAATCGATGTAATTGAATATCAGGAAGAGAATGCTGACGTGTTATATGGAACCTGTTATGCTGTGTGGCAATGACCCTTGGACTGTGAACGAATACATTAGGAAGAGCTTGGAGGCAGTAGAAATGTGGTTTCCGAGACGAATGTTGCGAATACCTAAGGCGGCCGGAGTAATTAACAATTGCACGGAAGAGGCTAATACAAGTAGATAGAACATTATTTAAAGAAAAGGAAATAAAGAAAGAAAATCCAGTCCCATGTCGGGAACCGCTGTGGGTGTGTGAAGTGTAAGTACTATCATATTTTGTAGGCCTGTGTGGTGGGAGGAGTCGGTGGAACATTCTACATGACTATAATAAAGGGACAGGCGGTGTTCTTTGTTCATATAATGAGTTGTGAGACATTGGAGAATAGCGTGACGACTGGAAAGATCATCTGTAGAAGAGGCCGTAGGAGAGAAAGGATGATTGATGACAAGAGATGGTGGTTGGGTAAATATCATCAGTGGAATTGGCCCAGAACACCAAGAACAGATCTGTAGAAAGATTTGAACGCCTGCGCCACTTTGCACAACGCGTGATGTTAATGATGGCTGCAAATCCTTCGTCTCACTGTGTTGTTTTTCTTGGTTCTGTATTGTTATACTGTGAATACATCGTTGTTGTCGTGAATACGAATCTCTCTACTGTCTGCTTTACTCTTTCTACCTATTATGCCTGTCTGTCTATCTGACTGACTGACGATGTCTGCATATCTGCTATCCTGCCAGTATGCTGTCAGCTTATCTGTCTGTCTATAATTGTCTGTCTGCTTCTATTCGTGGCCAAACGACACTTGGTTGATAATATGGTCAGTATGACAACGACTGTCTTACCTCCCTTATTTATGTGTGGTGCCCATTTAATGAGACTGGGTCGACCCCAAACTGATGTACTCACAAATACCCCCACATCCCCACCCGTAGGTTAATCCTGGGTGTAATTGCCAATTGGCTATGAATGAAAATAAATAGGTTAATTTCGAGGCACATTTTCCCGGGTGAAGACAAAAGTAAGAGTAGAATGCGATAGGGATTAGGTAAGAGTGAAAAATCGTGTATGTTGGATATGTAGACAAATAGATGTGGGTCCATGTGTCCGATAAGCATCCAGTAATGCATAGTAATATCCATGTGTAAACACAATACAGGTTCGCCACAGTAACTGCGGTCATTGGCTCATGTCCCGTGTGCGTGAGCGTTACAATTGTTCGCGCACATTCAGAGTGGATGGCAAATGGTGACCGATCGTGATAGAAAAGATTATCATTTGTTTGATTACCATTGGCCACGGTTAGCTACCGCATGTAGGCCATGGTTGACTCACAAAGAGAGGGTGAATCATGCGGCCTGTAGCATGTATGGGAGGCCCATTTGCCACCGGTTCTAATGTTTTATTAATGTTTTCCGATAACTGTTTCATTTAGTTATTCAGTAAGGAAGACAAAACAGCGTGATTGTTCGCTTTGAATAGGGTCTGGCGTATATTCTCTCTTTCCTCCCCCCCCCCCCCCCCCCCCCCTGCTGTTAATCATGAATTGCTTGCTAGCTGATCGAGGATCGCAACATTTGTTTGTTTCAGCAGTCGTTTCGAATGACTGGACTTTTACTGTAGCTTATGTCTGTCTGTCTGTCTGTCTGTCTGGGAGTCTCTGTGGCTAAGTGGCCGAGCCGTTTGACTCGTGATCCGAATGTTATGGGTTAGATTCCGGACCGCGTCCTTCGATTTACGAGTTAAATGTTTCGGAGACTCCTGTGGGTCGTCGCTAAAAGTTACGGAGTTCGTGCTTTGTGCGACGCTTTCCGTGTTGTGGAAAGAGACCGAGCCATATGGGATAAAACCCGGTGCAATGAAGTCGACCATGTCGACTTTTTTTTTTTTTTTTTTGGTCTGTCTGCTTTGCACATGCCACAAATAGACTGCCTTGGCAATATTTGAACATTGAGATCCGGCCCTTCCTTCCAGATGATTCAAATAATGTGTGGTTCTGATAGCACGGTGGCATATTAGTTGGAGCGTGTGCTTGCCAAGACAGAGGTCGAGGTTCTGCTCCCAGCTGTGGCACGATTTTGCTCTCTAACTATTACTAATGGATTCACAAACAAGACACAACAACATGGGTGTAAAATGCACGTTACTTTTCAGTGTAAAACAGATTAACCCCAGCCATGCAATCGATGTCATATTGTAAATTCAGGTTTGTCTATTGTCTTAGCCCAGCTGGTGTATTGTCTTACCCCAGTCGGTCTGTTGTCTTAGTCTTAACCCAGCTGCTCTATTGTCTTACTCCAGGTTGTGTATTATCTTACCCCAGGTGATCTGTTGTCTTATCCCAGGCGGGTGATATCTTTTTTTTCTTCAAATCTACACTTGCTTTTTAACATCCGTGTTTATTTAGTGTACCCGTGATGGTGTCTACCCATTGTTTCCTGATCTTCCAAGAAAGTCCAAGTTAAAGTCCAGCAAATCACATTGAGCTCGATGCGCTGGGGTCTATTGATTTCCACCGTCGGTCGTATTTGATAATGGCCCTGTGGCCAGATTTCCCTAAACCCCCGAAACGAATCTCCCAGGGATCAATTGTTGGTAAGTAATTAATGTCCATCTCCGCTATTTTCAACTCTCCTGGTAATTTGTGGGGCACAGATGCGGGAGAGGTTCATCTTGCCACGATCTATAGCGAAACAGGCCTAACTTAAAGGCAACGAGGGGAGGACTGGGGAACTGCCTGGGAATAAGTATCCCCAGATAGAATGTGGGTCATGGGTGGCTGTTGGCACTGGCAAGCGGTTAAGTAACACTGAATGTAAAGAGGTATGAAGTAGGACATCTGTAACAGCTGCTTTTGGTTCTCATGTTGCTGCTGATCTTTCCCCCCTCTCTCTCTCTCTCTCTCTCTCTCTCTCTCTCTCTCTCTCTCTCTCTCTCTCTCTCTCTCTCTCTCTCTCTCTCTCTCTCTCTCTCTCTCTCTCTCTCTCTCTCTCTCCCTCCCTCCCTCTGCTAACAGGCCCCTCACACCATCCATTCCACGTTCCTGCTAACTTTACCTTGTTTAGAGAGTGAATTTGAATTGGCGAGACTGACCTCTCCTCCCTCTCTCCCCCACCCGGCCTCTCTCTCTCTCTCTCTCTCTCTCTCTCTCTCTCTCTCTCTCCCCCCCCCCCCCCCTTGTCGTTTTTATGAGTTACTGCCATACACAGCGTATACATCCCAGCAATGGAATCTCCTCTATCTACTCCTTATCCATTGCCACCCATCGCACGATGAAGCTGGCGCTTGTTCCTGTGTCGTTTCCAAGAATATTTTCACACACGGCGTGTTCAGTCTAGTCTTCTGCTCCGTGAATTTTCCATCTTGAGAACAAGTGAACACATGCTCATAGCGGAGCGTGATCTATCTAACTTAGCCGAGCCAACCAGCCAGCCGTAGGCACATCACATCTTATTTGTTCAGCTGGCCAAAGCCATTTTCTGTTCGTTGTTCACACCAGCTCAACTCGCTGGAATTAAAGTCTGTTCATATTTTATAAGTTTTCACATCTTTAGAATTGATTTCCCTTTCTCTTTGCCCCTCTTCTTTCACCCCACCCTCTTATTTCACATTTGTTTAATAGATTAGGGCTGACTTCTGTTCTACTCCGCTGTCCAATTTGTTAAGACTGATAAAGTCAACAATTTTATTTCGCTCAGTTGATTAGGACAGACGTATATTTCTATAGTTTCTTCAAATAGCGAGGATTTGCTGTTTCTATTTCACGCTGTTTCACTGGCTTGCGTTGACGTCATATTTAATTCTTGTTCAATTGGTAGCGTCTGGCTTCTGTTCATATTTCATATTGTTCAATTGGTTGGGTCTCGGTTCTGTTCATATTTCATACTTGTTCAATTGGTTGGGTCTCGGTTCTGCTCATAGTTCATACTTGTTCAGCAGACTGACAGCGACTTCTGTTACCACCAAGTCTAGAACTGCACGTGCTTTGGTTAGCCTGCGTTATGTCAGTTTACAGCAGAAGTGTGATATTTGCATCTTTTGGCCGACACATCCGACTTTTGCGGGCGTTTGTTGACCGGGTTAGCCTACCCAGTTGTGAAAGCGCAGCTAGTGGATCCTAAAAAAAGATCATGGACATCTCATAATAACCACTGCTCTAAGAGGTGTGAAAGGATATACATTTACATTTACTCATTCATTGGCATCTTGTCGTCTTGACAGATGATAATTTGTTATATTGTGCTTCAAAAAAGCATAATAACTACAGCCCATGGCGGTAGCGAATGTGACTGATAAAGCCAATTCGCGCTGTAAATGTTCGTCCACAGTGGATGCATGTGAACGCGTGGTCATTTCCACCATCATGCACCATCTTAGTCTCGCACACTCGGTGTATGACTTATCTGCAATCAATAAGCAATAAGCTTCCTGTTCTCCCATACTCTTTTTTTTTTTGTTAACCTGTTCATTGTTGTTGCTGCCTTACCAATCCGGATGTTGATTTCCTGATCTAGGGATAATTTGCTATTTACCTCTGATCCTAGATATGTAAAATGGTATACATTTACTCGGTAGCGGCATTATCACACGACGTAACCAATTCCCTTCCCGCGTCGTCCTAAGACAAATGTCTATTGTGCAAAGATGACTGTTTGTCATTGGTAGGAAACTTCCCAGCCAACCTGCACCGCCGTGCTGGGATGTTAATTCTCTATCTACTAGACCACTGCGTCCCCTGCAGTCAATAAATGATACTTTTTTGTTCGCAGGGAGAAGGAAGGGCTGTTGGCTTTGACACGGGTAGTGGGGCCGAACATACATCCTTAACCCAAGCGATTTGCTAGAGCTGTTTGTTGCTTGTTACATTATCTCGTACCCCGCACCCCTTGATTCCCCCCTCCCCCCAATACCACTTCTTGAGCACGTTGCCAAGAGAGAAATTTATTTTCAAATTTAAAATTCTTCTTTTTCTTTCTTCTGGCACATCTAACTGCAGACCCCAGCCAGCAGATTCCTGGAGGATTCTGTGTACATAATCAGATGTCGAACGTTTGCCGGGCGGGCGGGCGGGCGGGTAACTAGAGGAGGGGTTTAATTTCTGATTGCATAATAATAGTTTATGAATTTAGCAGACGAGCATGTACGTGGAAACTGGGCTAGCGTTACGTATTTGGGGAATAATTACCCTGTAATTTCCAGCTCCATGAAATATTTGATCCACGTCCGTGTCTTCCGTTTTCACTTCTGTTTCTTTCTCCCGTGGCAGTATTTATCGAAGAAAGAGTATATAGAAAATGAAATTGCATGCATGTAGTTTGAGGCCGGCATACAGTGTCAGATAATTACTACTGGTGACATCATTGGAGCGGCTAATGCATGGAGTCAAGATGACATTGGGGAACATCAGCTCGGTGTCAATTGAGACTGCAAATTGTGTTAGATAACATTATGGCATTATTAAGGAGATAAGGCTTTATGTCAGATAGCAGTGAGAATTATGCTTCTGTCAGACAACAGTAGGAATTATGTTTGTTTTCAGACAATAGTGGAAATTGTCTTTTTTTATGTTGCACAACAGTGGAAATTATGTTTGATGTCAGACAACAGTGGAAAATAAACTGGATGTTAAACAACATAGGAAAATATACTGGATGTTAGACAACAGTGGAAATAATTCTGAATGTTAGACTACAGTGGAAATTATGTTTAATGTCAGACAACATTGGAAATTGTATTTTTTTATGTTGGATAACGGTGGAAATTATGTTTAATGTTAGACAACAGTTGAAATTATGCTGAATGTTAGACAAAAGTGGAAATTATGTTTGATGTCATAATGGAAATAATCATTGTTTTTAGATATCCATAATTTAACTTCCAGAACTAATCGTTATTAATGGACGGCCCATCACTTAACTTCCAGAAATGTAATCATTCTTAATGGATAGCCCATCACCTAACTTCCAGAACTTTAATCATCCTTAATGGATGGTCCATCATTTAACTTCCAGAACTTTAATCACCCTTAATGGATGGCCCATCATCTAACTTCCTGAATTGTAATAATTTTTAATGGACTGCCCATGATCTAACTTCCAGAACTTTAATCATTCCTAATGGACAGCCCATCATCTAACTTCCAGAACTGTAATCATTTTCTTCTTCTGCATTCATCCGGAGTTGTTGTTTTTTTTTCAGACATGATTGTGTTGTGCCTGTTTACAGCAGAGCTGCGTTCTTGCGCCATTAGGCCAACACATCCGACTTCTGCGGGCATTTGTTGACCGGGTTAACCTTCCCGGGAACTGTAATCATTCTTAATGGATGGCCCATCGTCTAACTTCCGGAACTGAAGTCATTCTTTTTAGATATCCATAATCTAACTTCCAGAGCTGTAATCATTCTTTTTAGATGTCCATAAGCTAACTTCCAGAACTGTAACCATTCTTAATGAATGGCCCATCATTTAACTTGCAGAACTGAAATCATTCTTAATGGATGGTCCATCATCTGACTTCCAGAACTGTAATCGTCCATTTTAGATGTCCGTAATCTAACTTCCAGAACTGTAACCATCCTTAAAGGATAGTCCATCATCTAACTTCCAGAACTGTAATCATCCTTAATGGATGGTCTATCATCTGACTTCCAGAACTGTAATCATCCTTAATGAGACCATCTGTCGTGTACTACTTCCTTGCCATAAAGGATCTAACTATTTCTAGTTGTCTGCCAATAATCAATAGACCATATGGCACAACATAATGTCTACAGAACACATATTTATTCTGTATCCCAGCATTTTCTGTGAAAGAGTGATAAGCTCAATGGCTTTACAAATGGGCAACAACAAATCATGTTTAAATAATGTATTCTCATTACTGCAGTGGTGTTGCATATATACCTGTTTTGTGGTGTTTAATACATTTTTTATTTGTTTACTTATTTCATACTATTTTTCATCATTCTTACATTTCTGTTACATGAAACAAAAAAGCAAACATTTAGAGAGCTAAAGATGGTTCATTAACATGATTTTTGACATAACTTCAGTAACATTGTTAATTTAATTTCTCATTGACAGGGCATTGAGTATTTGATTGAGCATGGCCTGCTGCAGAACACAGCAGAGGATGTGGCCAGATTTCTCTTCCAAGGCGAGGGACTAAACAAGACTGCTATTGGAGATTATTTGGGAGAAAGGTTAGGGAAGATAGACTCGTGTTGTTGTCCGGTTTAATGATCTTCAGCAGACATCACTGCAATTGAAACATTAGATGGGCAGTTAAAGGTGAATTTGGAAGAGGTGGATGTTGGAAAAGAAGGTATCTTTTGCTCTGAGGTCTTCAAGAATAAGGTTTCACCCAGGATACATCCATTCTGCATGATCATGTGATGATACATATGAATTCTTATGAATTCAGTGTTTTACTTATACAGTATTTTTTTTTTTTTTGGTTCATTTAGTGAAGATATTATGTGATGCCTTTTACTATTACTATTAACACAGCATAAGGAAATTAGCAGAGTTATGGGAAAGAATTATGTATTGTCTCAAATTATATATATATGTATATATATATATATATATATATATATATATATATATATATATATATATATATATATATATATATATATATATATATATATATATATATGAAATCATCAAGTGCCTTGCCAGCTGGTGTAGGCTTTCACAACTCTCCACAGATCGTGGTCCTTGATGTTCTGGATCAGCTCTGCTGATGATATTCCTTTATGCCACTGTCTTAGTCCATCCAGCATCAATTCACTTGGTCTGCTGCTGCCTCTTTTCCCCTTTATCTTTCCTACCACACTCTTGACCAGTAGGACAGATCATCATTCTTTGCCTGAGGACCAGGCATAACAGACTTAATAAACATATTTCATCACCGGGCATGCGTGGACTAAGCAAACAAATTGCTGAACATGTTCTATAGGACTGGCCTCTGAACAGTCAGCTAAGAAAGATACGCTGTCTCACTGAATCAACACTAAACTCTAATCTGTATGGAACTAAAAAGAATTTTTGTTTTAATGCTTCAGTTCATCATGAGAACCCGCCTCACTGTATAATCATCAAAGTCAATGATCACAAGAAGATGAAGAATCAGGTCTGAGTTAGTGTGTAAAAAATATTTTCACAATTTCGGTAAAACATTGATTCTAAGTCAAAATAGTTGATTTGCTTTTAGTTCTACAGTCCAGATCATACAACTGCAGCAGCTTAAATGTTTTGTTTGTTCTTGATTTTGTAGGAATGACTTCAATATGGCAGTTCTGAAAGCATTTGTCAACCTGCATGAATTCACAGACATGATCCTTGTACAGGCTCTGAGGTAACCTTTGTCTTCTTAATAAATCATAACCAAATTTGTTTCTATAATTGTTTTTGCTGATGTCAGTAAAAAGTATACTCTCTGGTGGCCTGGATACCCTTACTCCCACTAAAATCCTCAGTTGAGGCAGCTTTTCTAAATTGACCTGATTCCCCCAGGTCGACTCAGTTTAAAATGAGTACCAGGGGATGTCTTCTAAAGTAAAGGTGGCTGGCATGATGTTGACCTCCACATCAGCCATGGATGCCAGATGATCTATACAATATTTGGACTAGCACCATATACCTAGTATGTCTCAAGGCATGTAACAGGGTCCTTGACTTTGCCCTTGTGTTCAGATGTGCACAGGTAAAATCCCTCTGCTGTTGGAAGTCATCAAGGATAGACTCAAGGCATGTAACAGGGTCCTTGACTTTGCCCTTGTGTTCAGATCGTACACGGGTAACATCCCTCTGCTGTTGGAAGTCATCAAGGATAGACTCAAGGCATGTAACAGGGTCCTTGACTTTGCCCTTGTGTTCAGATCGTACACGGGTAACATCCCTCTGCTGTTGGAAGTCATCAAGGATAGACTCAAGGCATGTAACAGGGTCCTTGACTTTGCCCTTGTGTTCAGATTGTGCACGGGTAAAATCCCTCTGCTGTTGGAAGTCATCAAGGATAGACTCAAGGCATGTAACAGGGTCCTTGACGTTGCCCTTGTGTTCAGATTGTGCACGGGTAAAATCCCTCTGCTGTTGGAAGTCATCAAGGATAGACTCAAGGCATGTAACAGAGTCCTTGACTTTGCCCTTGTGTTCAGATTGTGCACAGGTAAAATCCCTCTGCTGTTGGAAGTCATCAAGGATAGACTCAAGGCATGTAACAGGGTCCTTGACTTTGCCCTTGTGTTCAGATCATGCACGGGTAAAATCCCTCTGCTGTTGGAAGTCATCAAGGATAGACTCAAGGCATGTAACAGGGTCCTTGACTTTGCCCTTGTGTTCAGATCTTGCACAGGTAAAATCCCTCTGCTGTTGGAAGTCATCAAGGATAGACTCAAGGCATGTAACAGGGTCCTTGACTTTGCCCTTGTGTTCAGATCTTGCACAGGTAAAATCCCTCTGCTGTTGGAAGTCATCAAGGATAGACTCAAGGCATGTAACAGGGTCCTTGACTTTGCCCTTGTGTTCAGATCATGCACGGGTAAAATCCCTCTGCTGTTGGAAGTCATCAAGGATAGACTCAAGGCATGTAACAGGGTCCTTGACTTTGCCCTTGTGTTCAGATCATGCACGGGTAAAATCCCTCTGCTGTTGGAAGTCATCAAGGATAGACTCAAGGCATGTAACAGGGTCCTTGACTTTGCCCTTGTGTTCAGATCATGCACGGGTAAAATCCCTCTGCTGTTGGAAGTCATCAAGGATAGACCAAGCACCATTGACTAAGCTAAATATCAGAATTAGACAATAAAAACCTACCTACTAAAGAAAATCTATAAATTATTTGAAGAGTTTATTTGAGTCAAGAAGCAACATCACAGCACATGGGACATTCCCATTTGTGCTCTGTCCTCATTTTAAACAGCCAGCGAAGAGTCCCAAAACCAATGGTAGCAGTCTGATTATGTGTCTGTCTGGCCTATCCTCAGAGTATTGAGTGTTGGCCAGATTCTCTTGCCACTCCCTGCTGCACCATTCTCTTCAGACAATTAAGTTCTTGTACACTATACACATGATCCTAAAGGGGCCTGATCGCATGTGCCTTATTGTGTACCAATACCCCACCCAGCGGTGCAGATCATGGTAATTTGATGGGTGAGCAGGTCTCTTGCTTCTGAAATTAAAATGATGATGAGCTGACACTGAGTTATGTTGCTTCCATCTTGGTATCCCTAAGACCCTTGAATGGGTTATGGGTGAATTTGATGTGGTTATAATAAATATTCAGATATGTAGTATTGACAGCCAGGAGTGGTAAGTAAATGGATCTCAGCATGAATCCTAAGGTTAATCTCACAGTGATTTCCAAATATGCCTCAAATTTTTGTGACACTTTTTGTGTGGATGGGCGGGGATTTTTTTTTTTTTAAATCCTTAAATTAACGAACGAACGAACAATCTTTATTTTCATAGAGTTAAGAATTGGGCGCGCAGGCCCGTCTGACATTCTGCCTTTCTTCTCTAATTCCTTAAATTAAAGAGAACATTCCAAATAGGCAGCTGACCCGGATAAATTTAAAACTATCAAACCTGTCAGCAAAGAATAGAGAAATATATCAACAGACATATACATAAACAATCAGACAGATACCTGGAGGATATTAAGGGCTCAGGTCCAGACAATAACAGTAATGTGAAGTACAGCAAGTTATGCCTATATTTAGGTTGTCGTGGGTTCAGATCCCTCTCAAGGTGGGATTTTCCCATGACCTAGCTCCATCATCATCAAATGCACACCAGAAAATATTTTGAGGGTCAAGCAGTGGTCACTACACTGACCATGTAACCCATTGGTCAGGAAAATGTGGGTCTAGCTGCGGTACGCCACATTGGCCTGGAAATGATG
Source organism: Cepaea nemoralis (assembly GCA_014155875.1). Classification (NCBI taxonomy): domain Eukaryota; kingdom Metazoa; phylum Mollusca; class Gastropoda; order Stylommatophora; family Helicidae; genus Cepaea; species Cepaea nemoralis. Next base: position 105,735 of record JACEFZ010025109.1, read on the forward strand.
TTCTTTGCCTTTAATATATAAAAGCTGGATTAGCAGGCCTGGTTTTGTTTTTGTAGAATTACTTTCTTGTGGTATTATAAATATATTTGCTTACATTTTAAAAGTCATTTTGTTTTTACTCCTCCCCTCTTCTGTGTCTCAACCTCGTTGTAGAGGGTTTTTCATGTCTCAGTGACTGCAAGTCGGAGCCGGCTCCATGGCTGAGGGGTTAGCAGCTTTCTCCGCTAACCCCGAATACTCTCGTCACGTGACGCGACAAGAATTAGCAGTGGTTCGAATCGCAAAAGTGACTTATGAGAGTATGGAGCCGGTCGCTCAGAAAGTCGTGGCGTGCTGATGAGCGTAATCTAGCCTAGGAATCAACATACAGCTGAAAGATGCTGGTGTTGACCGCAATATCCTGAAACAGGATGGAAAAGCGAAAAAAAAAAAAAAAAAGTGACTGCAAGTGCAATGCCACTGGTAGCACAGCCTCTCAGGATCTCCCAAGTCAAACAGGTAGAGTAGGGACAAGGTGAGGGGCATTACAAACATTGTGCAATGCAGGTAGACTGGGGATATGTCAAAGGTTAAGGATAGGAAACCTGAGAGAAATTATTTAAATTTAGATGAACTGGACCATAAACTTGACGAAACAGTGCAGTGTAACTTGCTTTATACCGGGTATGATGATGATCTGGTTTTGATTGTAACATTAAGGACTTTTATTTTTCATCTGTACAGACAGTTTCTCTGGAGCTTCCGTCTGCCTGGCGAGGCCCAGAAGATAGACAGAATGATGGAGTGTTTTGCTGAGCGATACTGCACCCTCAATCCAGGTGTATTTATTAATACAGGTGAGAATAAAGACTGATAAATGTATCCACTGTGTGTACACATTGAACACTAATGAACTCATCCTGTACCAAGAATTGCACCATAGCTTCACTGGCTGCCCCACATATGCTTTTTCTTGACTGTTTCTGTTCTTGGTCTCTACTCATTTCATTTATTAAATATCTAGATTATATGAACAATTGATGTCACTGCTCTCAGGACAAGCCCAAAAGTGCTTGGTCTCTCAGCAGAAGTCGAAGGATGTGCATGCTTATTGTTTCTGTTACAAGCTGATTAGTCTTAACCTGCAGTCATTGCAACCAATTCTGTCATAACATGCCACTCCAGCAGCTTTAGTCAAGATTATCCAGAGATGTGTCACAAGCACCACACTGTCACTTATTGCCTACAGTAGATCTGCTCCAGTAGGCTAGCACACTTGCCTGCTGGCCCCGTGGGCACGTGTTCAAATCCCCATCAAGGCTGAGGTTTTTACAAATTCCACCTGGACTCCCAGGTGGACCCAGCCTAAAATGGGTGTCAGAAAATGTCCTGGGAAGTGAAGGTGGCCAGTGTACTATTGACCACATCGTCCATCTTGTGCTGATTGATCTTTCCAGATATGAGGCTAGCACCATATACCTAAAACTTCTCATAAGAGTTCTTTATTTTGTATTTATATCTCCCCGGTTTATCTTTATTTTGTATTTATATCTCCTCGGTTTATCTTTATTTTGTATTTATATCTCCCCGGTTTATCTTTATTTTGTATTTATATCTCCTCGGTTCATCTTTATTTTGTATTTATATCTCCTCGGTTCATCTTTATTTTGTATTTATATCTCCTCGGTTCATCCTCAGTATCCAAATGATGGGTACCTTTGAAGCCAACATGTCAGCTTTTTCATTTCTAAGCATTCTTGTATGACCAGGATAGTAGATCCACACATGTTCCTGAAAGGTTTAAAGCCTCCACAGATGGTAGTCGCTTGTATCACAGTTTTGAGCTTTCCGAAGCATGAACGGATAGTCAAGATAACTATCACCTTTTTAACTGGAGTACAGGAGAGATCCATTAGTGTACACTATTGTCCCCATAACCCCAATCTATCAGATGTTTAATTTCCAGGTCTGCCCTTCCATCAGACCGTGTGATGATCACCTGGTGGCAGTTGTTGCTGTTAATATGACTGTGTATCCATTCTTCACCCCTGGGGGATACATTTTCTTCTTTGATAACCCTTCCTTCCCATGTTAGAAGGATAGTACATGGAAACAGAGAGAGGAGAAAGTTACGGTGCATCTGTCTAGGACAGATAGAGTTAAGATCTTATTTCTTTTCAGATCTGTGTATTGTGTCTGTTTTGGTTTATTCCACTAATATTATGTGTTTGTGTTTAATGTTTCCCGTGCAGGGAATGGTCTCATTTATGCTCGCATTTACACTTCCTGTGATAGCGAGATAGTGGATTCGCTCCACACATAAGTCAGTTGGAATTAATGGTTGACTTATCACTGAGAAAGCAGTGGCAAACTACTGGATATAAAATTGCCTAGGAAATCAACCTGGGATTCTTATCTAAGCATGTGTTTTTATAGTGACATTGAGCCCAGTAGGACAGCTAGCAGCTGTGGGCACCTGAGTGCGCTTATCTCTCTCTCTCTCTCTCTCTCTCTCTCTCTCTCTCTCTCATTGTCTCACAGCCTCCCTCTTTTATTGTCTCACCTCCTGTCCATGTGCCTTCCCACTTTTGTTTCACCCTGTGTCATTGCTGACATTGGTCATAGCAAAACTACCAAGATTAACCTCAAAGAATTTCTCTCTCCCTCTCTCCCTCTCTACTTTTTCATTTCTTTCTTTTTTTCATGCTATATTACATGAACCTGCATTCTCTTTCTTCTACTGTAAGAGCATACATACATTATACTTTTCTTATTTTCAATACAAACACTTTATTTTGCCCTAATAGACCTTCTCATATACTAGGTCACGATATTTTGAGATGGTGGGACCCATTCCTTTTCCCTTCCAGGCAGTTTTCAGCAAATTCTTAAAATTATCTGCTACCCAATTTGCAAGGCTGCATCGACTCCATGTGTGTACTGGTTCAGTCCCCAGAGCCTACTGGGTTGACTCATAAAACCATACTGATTCAACTGCCATAGCCATACTGGTTTCACCCACAGAGCTATATTGTTTGACCCACGGAGCTGTACTGGTTTGACCCCCATAGTTGTACTGGTTTGGTCCCCAGAACCATACTAGTTTCACAGCAGAGCCATTCTGGTTTCATCCCAGAGCTGTACTGGTTAAGTCCCAATAGCCATACTGGTTTCATCCCAGAACCATATGGGTTTCACCCACAGACCCATATTAGTTTCACCTCCAGATCCATAATGGTTAATTCAATTCTCGGGCTGTACTGGTTTGGATACTGGTACTTTGAGAAAGTATTTTACTAGGGATTATATATAGAGTATTGTACTGATATATGTTATACATCTGTTATTTCACAGACACCTGTTATGTGTTATCCTTTGCTATCATCATGCTGAACACCAGCCTTCACAACCCCAGTGTCAAGGACAAGCCCACGGTCGAGAGGTTTATACAGATGAACAGGGGCATTAATGATGGTGGGAATCTACCAGAAGAACTGCTGACTGTAAGTTGTGGGACTTTGATAGCAGACATGTGCGTGTATGGGGAATAACATGAATACAATATTGATGAGTGCTAAGAAATGTAGCCATTGTTTTAGCCAGAAAATTGTATCAAGAGACATTTGGGATTCTAAAATAATGGAAACAAAGCAGTGAAGAATGATAAGCCAATAAGTGTATTCTAGGAAAATGTTCGTTGGACAGGAGGGCGAGAGAGAGAGAGAGATGTTAAGAAGAGAGGGTAGGAGGGCATAAAGAGTTTAAACAGTATGGAAATATTACAGAAACATGGATAAAACAAATGGGATTATCCTAGATCATATTAAGGAAATATCTATAATGAGTTATATTTCTCTGCTTTATATGTGCATACTTCTGCTTCTTCTTTCGTTCACCTGAAATATGCTTATAACTGCAAGGTTGTCTCTTGTATGAATCTAACAGTCTTTTTTAGTTCATTCAGCGGTCCATAGAGTTTATCTTCCACAGTTGTCTCTCTAGGCCAGAAGGTTCGCCTGGATATGTTGTAGTTTGGGCAGTCCTGGAGTATGTGCTCTGCTGTCTGTTCTGAGGCGCAGAAGAATGACCTGTTCTAGTCTGTCCATAACGTGGTAGTCGTCTTGAGTAAGGTTTGATGGCCTTCTGACTGATTTGATCATTCTTTTCTTTTGGTGGTATGTAATAGGCACATCAGGTTTATCTTCTTTTGCTCCTTCCTTAGCCAATCGATCAGCTCTGTCGTTTCCGGGGACTCCACAGTGGGATGGTATCCACTGTATGGTGATCTTACGCTGACTGCTAAGTTCAGAAAGTTGTGTCCTCAGAACTGGCAATTTCCCAGACAGGAGCGCCTCTATTACGGATTTTGCATCTGTCAATATCACCACAGGTTGTGTACCATGGCTGGTATTTTGTAATTTCTCTGTGGCTATCTTGATTGCCTCAATTTCAGCATCATAGTTATGGCAGTACTTTCCTGTTGGATCTCTGGCCGTGTCTCTAGTATACTCAATAAAGTTATACTTGATGAGGTGTGTCCAGTAACAGTGGAGCTGTGATGTTTGCACTATTTTACCAGCACACCCTATTTCAGAATGGCATACTTCATGTGAAACAAGGACAACAGCAGACACGCCGTGAAACAACAAAAAGTAGTGGAATTGAGGAAAATAAAAAGAATACTATGAATGGACAGAAAAATGAATGAAACTTGTCTTTCAGAAACAATTGAAAAATGTAAATAGACTAGAGAAATTTAGTTGTTGTTTTTTTTTTTTTTTTTTGGGGGGGGGGGGGGGGGGGCACATTATGAGGATAAATAAACTTGAAAATTTAGTGACAACTGGCAAAACTGATGGGGGGAAAGGCAAAGAGATCGATGGATGGCTTGGCTACATGGCATATTTGAGGCAAGAACACAGAACTAATCCAAGATTCTTGTGATTATGTGAGATGATATAGGTATCATGGCTGAATGGATAAGAATGCATATTCTTAAACATCCGGTGTGCTGATGACGAGGCAAGGGGTTTAACCCCTACACCGGATAGTTGGACTAAAATGTTGACTTCTCGTCCTTGACTTGGGGACATTTGCGTGCAGAGGTTCTTTGATGCCAGGGGTCAACCCCTTGATTGGATACCCCTAAATTGTTCTTTATCTCATTCATTCCTCCTCCCCTCCGACTGCACTGTGTTGCCCCCTCTCCCTAACAGGATACCCCCCTCCCGGCTGGATGCCTGGGCCCGTCGCACCCCCTGCACCCCCCCTCTGCACGTCACTGCTTGGGGACATACATTACAAGTACCTCTGAAGTCAAGAGTTGGTTTGCCTCATGGCGATGGGCACTGTTTATAGGAAAAGTTAATCCGTGTGCAAAATTCAGTCCAGCACTGCTAGAAGTTGTGTGCATGGACTACGCTTGAGTTCAAAGCAAGTGAGAGCCCAAAAAGAATGGGAAATGATGAACGATGACACCCAGTTTTCAACATAGCACATGATGATGATTATGATGATGCTTCAGAACCAGGCTTGTAACGGTATTCTCAGCTTGAAAACTGCTAAAGACTATTTGTTGCTTTGCATAGCTACCCTCATAAGTTGTATTCAGGCAGTTGCACTTGTATCCTTTCTAGAACCTGTATGATAACATCAAAAAAGAACCTTTCAAAATACCCGAAGATGATGGCAATGACCTCATGCATACTTTTTTCAATCCAGTGAAAGAAGGATGGTTGATGAAGCAAGGTGACTGTCTTTAACATTTAGAAGTATTCAATATCTATATTTTAAAGAATTTAATTCTCCACTTGTTTATATTTTATCAGTAATTGCCTTGAGATTTTCATACTTACACACATTTTTTAAATTGTTTTATTTACACCTGCATATTAAAAACTTTTTTTATTTTACTGTCATAATGATAACTTTTATCTCTTTTTAATATGTACATACATAATTACCATTAACTGTATGATGTATGCTCACATACTAATTAAATTATAACCTGTGTGGTGTATAGTTCAATAATTTAACAACTTACAGTACTGGATGTTGTCGGAAACTTGATTAACTCATTAACATCCATTAGTCATGACAGAACCATATTATACTATTTGGGAAAAGAATGCAAAATAAACTGTAGCGCATCAAATGTCCCCACAGAAAATGTTTTAAAATGACATGGTACTCCTGAAATTAAAGACACAACCTTTTTTGAAAATATGTAATTCAAAAAGTTCTTCCACAACATTTTGTGTTTTTAATCCTGTATTTAATATGCTAAAGCCTCATTAACATACTGTAGACATGACCGGCTTTCAAATCTTACTGTAGACAGCTGGCAGTTATATCATTAACATTAGAACTTTAGATTATTGCAAGTCACATCATTAACATTAGAACTTCAAATTACTGCAAGTCACATCGTTAACATTAGTACTTCAAATTACTGCAAGTCACATCGTTAACATTAGAACTTCAAATTACTGCAAGTCACATCGTTAGCATTAGTACTTCAAATTACTGCAAGTCACATCGTTAACATTAGTACTTCAAATTACTGCAGGTCACATTGTTAACATTAGTACTTCAAATTACTGCAAGTCACATTGTTAACATTAGTACTTCAAATTACTGCAGGTCACATTGTTAACATTAGTACTTCAAATTACTGCAAGTCACATCGTTAACATTAGTACTTCAAATTACTGCAGGTCACATTGTTAACATTAGTACTTCAAATTACTGCAAGTCACATCGTTAACATTAGAACTTCAAATTACTGCAAATCACATCGTTAGCATTAGTACTTCAAATTACTGCAAGTCACATTGTTAACATTAGTACTTCAAATTACTGCAGGTCACATTGTTAACATTAGTACTTCAAATTACTGCAAGTCACATTGTTAACATTAGTACTTCAAATTACTGCAGGTCACATTGTTAACATTAGTACTTCAAATTACTGCAAGTCACATCTTTAACATTAGCACTTCAAATTACTGCAGGTCACATTGTTAACATTAGTACTTCAAATTACTGCAAGTCACATTGTTAACATTAGAACTTCAAATTACTGCAAATCACATCGTTAGCATTAGTACTTCAAATTACTGCAAGTCACATCGTTAACATTAGTACTTCAAATTACTGCAGGTCACATTGTTAACATTAGTACTTCAAATTACTGCAAGTCACATTGTTAACATTAGTACTTCAAATTACTGTAGGTCACATTGTTAACATTAGTACTTCAAATTACTGCAAGTCACATCGTTAACATTAGCACTTCAAATTACTGCAGGTCACATTGTTAACATTAGTACTTCAAATTACTGCAAGTCACATTGTTAACATTAGTACTGTAGAGTACTGCCACTTGTGTCATTAACATTAGTGTAGGTCAACATGGCCGAATGGATCTTCTTCTTCTGTGTTCGTCCGTAATGTTGTTTTAGATGTAATTTTATTGTGCCTGTTTACAGCAGAGCTGAGATCCCTGCACCTTACAGCCAACACATCCGACTTCTTCAGTCATTTGTTGACCGGGTTACCTTCCCGGGGGGGGGGGGGGGGGGGGGGGGGGGGGGGGAAAGTAGGTAAGACCGCTTGTTCTTAACATCCAGTGTGCTGAGGTAGGGAGTTCAACCACTACACTGGTAAGCAGACTAAAATGTTGACTTCCCGTCCTTGACTTGGGGTTGTAAATTACAAATACCTCAAAAGTCAGAGTGGGTTTGCCTTCCGGCAAAGGACACCGATAATAGGGAAAACTAGCCCACATGCAAAAATCAGTCCAATGTGGACTATGCTTAAGTTTAAAGCAAGCGGGAAAAATAAATTAACATTATTACTGTAGGGTACTGGCATTTATGTCATTAACATTAATATTGTAGTGTGTGTGTTAGTGTGCACATAAATTGGGGCTGTAGGAAGAAAAAAAAAATGAAATAGTAAGAAAAGCTAAAATAAAATTAGGCTATAATAGCTAAAAGATAATTTTAAAAAAAATAGTGGTGAATGAAAAACTCCTCACAATGCAGCCAATGAATTGATGACAGACAGCAATGAGAACAGTGGCTGCACAAGCTAACATATACACACTAGATCAGCAAAGCAGAAATAATACTGAGTAATCCATTATTTCAGCTGAGAAACCTTCTCAGGGCAGTAACTGACATACAATACACACTATAATTAGACACAGAGTAATTCAATTAACTAATGATAAATAATAGTCGGAATTCAACACTGCTTGGCACTAAACTATTTAATCAATAATAGTGTTAAAAAAAGGTCGCTTAAAAGTCGAAAGTGTCGTCCTCATTGCACCGGGTTTTTATCCCATATGGCTCAGCCTCTTTCTGCAGCGCAGAAAGCATTGCACAAAGCACAAACTCCGCAGCTCCAGTGATGACCCTCAGGAGTCTCCGATAAAATGCACTCATGAGCCGAAGGACGTGGCCTGAACTCGAACCCACAACCTTCTGAACCCGAGTCAGGTGGCTTGACCACTTCATCACGGAGACTCCCAGTGTTAATAAAACTTACATAAAATTGGTATACTCCACACACACACAAATCATAGATACTGAATTCGCCAACCTGTAATTAGCCTCTCAGATGTTTTTTTGCAAACAAAAAAAGCATTTTATAACAGGAGATAGGTGATTTTTATCCCAGCCAGACATGAAGAACTGAAGGGATCTATCTCTGCCGCAGCATAAATATGGTGGAAATATCTTTACCCATGCCAAAGTACTCAAAAGAAAAGGTTTAATGCCAGCAAAATTAGAAAACCAAAGAGTTAATCTCTACCCAGAGTATGAACAGTTATACTACACAAATTTAATCCCAAAAATTTACATCTTTGCCCAAGCAACAGCAAGAAGTTATCTATGAACTTCTTGTAGTCAAGCAGAGATACAGGGATTATTTCTCTGCAAATAGAGATATGGAATAAAGCATACTATCTAGTCAAAACAAAATACCCAGGAAAGCTATAACACTCAACCACTTTCCCTTCACTTACTGGGTTCAAAGGTTATTCTTTGATGGTTTGCAATTGGGTATTGTCACTCAATGCTGCCACTGGGTATGATCCAAAATGGGGTAGTGAGGAGCATTTTGTGTGATATTCACCGCGACTAAATAACTTAACTATCTAACTTAACTATCTAACAAAAGGATTTATAATAGCACCGGCATGACATCAAAACCTCATACCTGCTTTCCTCCTCGCTTGCTCTTTCCGGTGCTGTGTTCTAGAACTTTCCTGGCTACACCAAGCTGGGCTAGATTAGATCTCATCTCATCTCATCATGTTCCTCTTGTACCTTGCGGTGTCGAGGTGAAGTATAAACATCGTGAGAGTGCCCAATTATGGCTCCATTAACATTGCCAGGTCGATATCCGTTTGGGTCAGTCCATTTATACTTCTTAGTTTTTCTATGAGCAGTATGAAGATCCCCTGCCGGCTTGCTAGGCCAGTCGCAGGTTTAGGACACAAATCTGACCACAGGGTGTCCATCCCCTATGGCGAGCCATAGCCCTGTTCGCCCATGACCTCGCGGTCATGGTTTCCCGGTCTGCATCACGTGGAGGTGGGGGTTGACTTGTGTAGTCTGCGGGTCATCGGCAGGCTACTAATTTTCACTTTTCACCCCTCCTGGGAGAGGCTAGCCGATCCTAACCCTGCTGGCTGCAGGGCCAGGCGCATTCCACACCTTGCAGACAGCTAGGTTAGATAGGACTAAATATTGCCAAATAGGTTATTTTCTTAGCAACACAGTATTAGTCACCCTAGCACACTCACAAATACACACACACAAATCCTCACCACACAAATATACACAAACACAGAACATTTGTCATTGCGGTGGGTAGTAAAAGCATTTATTAACATGTACTAAACATGGTCACTACCAAGCATAGATATCATTTGGTAGACATGTCCAGTCTACTTGTCTCAGTTGATAAGGCTTTTACTATTTTATTGTATGTTTGTTATCTCTGTATGTCAATGTGACATCTAAACATTTCCCTTTACATGAACAGACAAAAAAGAAAAGAAGCTGTTAAAATAATGACAACATTGTTAAAAGAACATGTCATTATGTTACTGCATGATCTTCAGCATACATGTTTCAGTTTTGCTAACTTCACTCAACAGAAGCACATTCACTAAAATAATATAACTGACTGACTTGTCATGTTTTTTCTTTCTCTCCAACTGTCTCTGTGTGTGCTATTCAGGTGCCCCCAAAATTAGTAAGTGCTGAGAAAAAACTTGCATCATGTTAGACTGCTATGTATTTAAATTAGAGTGGTGGAGAGAATGATAGATTGACACTTGTGTATTTATAACTGCAAAGTGTATATCATAGTTATGCTACACTGCTTTATAGTTCTATTATACTGGACATTAATAGAAGATTTGAACCATGCTTTATAGCTTCTATACTTTTACAACAGTTCATAGTATAATAAATTCCAGATTCTTGAACTTAAAATGTTACAGAAACATTCTTAAATACTGTGGATCAAACAGAAAACAAAATACTAATATCGTACAAGTACCTCAAAGTATGCTTTAGCATTGAAGAAAACTGACACATAGACAGTATTGTTGTGTCACAGAAACTAGAATACTTTGGCTTCATAAAATATCACAGTGGTTTAGACAGAACAGTAATGGAAGGCTTGCTGTGCTGCATTTATGTCGAACACAGGCTCCCTAACGAATATTTTACAGTGAGCTGCACTGTGGTAAACACTCCTAAGCCGCCCAGAGGAAACACTTTAAAGACACTCTGAAGATCTCACTAAAAGCTTTTGAAATTCATCACAACACTTATGAGACTGCTGCCAAAGACCAAAATTCGTGGCATACATCATTACGCAAGGGTGTAGTCACTTGTGAAGAAAACAGGACTGCAAGAACTGTGAAAAAAAGACAACTGCGGTAGATCCTCCTCCTGGAACATAAAGCATTCTTTTGCCTACATTGTCAAAGAACATTTTGAGCTAAATTAGGCCTTACCAACCATCTTAGAACTCACTACTCCAAACATTCAACCCCACTGGATGAAATGAATGGTCATCATCATTTTTGTTGGACAAACACCATGTCAAACAATGTCACTACACGTAGGCATTCCTATGTGTGCTCCATCTCCCGATGCAGCAGCATCCATCCTGAAGTATTTCTGCTTTCTGCTCACTGTTCCCATGCGGAGTTAGTTCTGGTAACTCTTTTCCCGAAGGCAGCATTGCAGTGGCTAGCCAGGCTTAACCACCAATTCATGTAATCAGGCTAGCGTCAGTATATGCCAACCAAGTCCGTACTGCATTCATTATATTATATCAGTCCTGTCCATGCTTCTTCCCTTGTGTATTGGGGCTTTATTTGCCAGCTCATCTGCACATTCATTATCTTTAACCAGACCTAACTGTCCCTATTACCTGGGCTCCTGAGCATTAAAGAGAAAAAAACCAACATGATATAGACAAATGTTAGTTTAGTTACATGCAAACAAGTTTTTAGAAAAAGATGTAACTTGGAGGCATTGTACAAAATAGGTCAGCCTTTCATCTAGCGCCAATATTCCACATTTGTGTGCCAATCCAGTCTGAATAAACTAAAGTATCTATCACCGGTTGGACTGAAAAGCATAGGCCTACTTCGCTTTCTTGTTGAAGTGCTTGGTTTATCAGCCGCTCGTTTCATTGTGAATTTTCAGAATTTTTTCACGTTAAACCACACAAAGTCAGTTCAAGCATATGGTAGCAGACATTTGCAATGGCTAACCATGAGGTTTGACTACGATTGGTTGGTTATTTTTAATTTGTGACGCATTTTTCTCACGTTCTAGGCAAAATACCGAAAATTAGGTTCAGCGGTATAGCGGCAGATTAGGAAATTATCGAAAAGTTGGTACAGCGGTCTGGTAGGGTTAACTCTGGCATGTCCCAGTGTGTACATCCTGGTGAGTGATGTGATGTGTGATTTCGAATTGCGGTCTATCCATTCAGATTGGAGAGAGACTGCTGGTTGTGATTTTCTGTAGCACGTTCATGGAGTTTTATGATATGATTATCATGTGTACGACTTCCTGTTCTGCTCTGGAAGCAGCTGTAATCTCCAGAGTCAGGCTTGATGTGGTTGTCTTGAAATGGAAACCATGGTTCCTGGAAGTCAAGGCAGATGCTAGTCTGGTGGACACTGGACATCAAACATGCCCTGGACGTGAACATGCGTGAGACCAAGTAATTGGCACGGAGGATTTTTCTGGAAGGCTTTGAGGAGAGTGATGTTCTGCAAAGGTCTGGCTGCATGAAGATGATGATTGGTTTTAGCACTACTATCCTTGGAAATCTGCAAAATTAGATGGATGAGTAGAGAACATGGAAGAACATACTCATACCAAGGATGGAATATATAAATACATTTATATGTCACTTATTGAAAAAATTTGAATGCATATCAAAAATAAATATAATTTAGTGTTCAGAACATTAGAAGCATTATATAAATATAATAAATAGGTAGAAGACATGATATAACAAACATCCATTTTCTGACATTGTGACAGACAATATATACAGTGCAGACCTGATAAGGCGAACTCACAAGGGACCCAAGAAATAGTTCTTCTTATCAGAAATTCCTTGTATAAGAATTCAAGCACATATGCATTTACAACGTACATTACAATATTGTTCTTCACAACATTAATTTATCACATCCGAGATCGCCTTAAGCGGTTTGCACTGAATTCCATTAATAACATTGAGAGGGTGAGCAGAATGTGATGTATGAGTATTCATTTAGACAGTGGTATTCATAAAACTAGAGTGCATTGTGTTTGTTTTTACACAGGTATGCTTTGTGCATGTACACTTTGAATATATAATGGCTTGTTCAGCATATGAATTGTTACACAGAAATCCATTCTCATTGGATTTGAATGTTTGCGTTGTTGACGTGTTCATAGAGGAATGCTAGCTGCACTGATTTCCACTGTTCCATGGGAATGATCACGGAGAATTATCGCCCCTCACTTAAATGCATATTGCTACTTTCCTTCTGACTCCCACCAACTAAAACTTAATCCCTGATGGCTGTTTAGTATTCATATGTTTTACATACAAAGGAATGATTTGTTACCAAGGCATACGTTTGACCAAATAATGAGTTTTACCAAAGGGTGAATGAGCAAATTAATCTTATTTTTAAATGTATGCGCAGGTCTGTCTTACCTTCAGAACCTTCTAACCACTTATTTTTCATGCAGCTATTATATGTTCCAATTATGCATGTTAAATTCATGTAGCAGTATACATTATAATATCAACACTGAGCATATAGTTGGTTGGTTTTGAGACACTCTCTCTCTCTCTCTCTCTCTCTCTCTCTCTCTCTCTCTCTCTCTCTCTCTCTCTTTTTTCTTTCTCTCTTTCTCTCTCTCTCTCTTTCTCTCTCTCTCTCTCTCTCTCTCTCTCTCTCACACACACAATTTACCAATGGATGAGTTTTACTACAGTTAAGTGAGTTCATTCAAATATCTACTGTGTTCACAGAGGATGACAAGAGGGACACAGAAGTAGTAATCAGAATACAGAAATCAAATTAACTTAGTCGTCACATCTATTAACACCCAAATATCTCAGTAGAGACAAAACAGCTTAGTCATCACATCTATTAACACACCCAAATATCTCAGTATAGACAAAACAGCTTAGTCATCACATCTATTAACACACCCAAATATCTCAGTAGAGACAAAACAGCTTAGTCGTCTAGGGGTTTAAAGGTTAGAGGGTTGACTTCATTGCACTGGGTTTTATCCCGCATGGCTCGGACTTTCCCCAGAGTCACCTGATGAAAGCATCACACAGAGCATGAACTCTGTAGCTCCAGCGACGACCCTGGGAATCTCCGAGTAAATTGTATTCGTGAACTGAATAATGGAAAGGAACCCAAGAACTTCAGAGTGTGAGGCAGGCATCTTAACCACTTCACCATGGAAACCTTTAATATTGGTTATTTTGTTTATATTTAGATCATTGCTTTTTGTTAAAAGAGCAGAGCAGTTAGGTAATAATTAGCACTAATAAGACAGACAAGGAATAGAAATTAGAGAATATACTGAACAACAGAAGTGAAAGAAAACTACAAGAACATCAGAAGTTCAACATTGGTCCTTCATTATAAAACACTGCTACTGTGCTGAAGGAAACTGTACATTGACAAACTTGGTACTCATATCTACTTTCTTTTCTTTTGCTTGTCCAGTTTCTCTAATAGTTGCTTCTCACTTGTCTCATGATGGCTAATAAAAAATTATTTGCTTATTAATTAGGTATTTACAGTGATAGTTTGACTTCATTTGTTAATTCCTTCGTATAAGGTAAAAATTATGCCAACTCAGTACTTTGAATATTATTTATTTCATGTTCTGTCATCAGTGACAATATGTCAATCTGTCATAAATGACAATACAGTAATTTGCCATCAGTGACAATGTGTTAATTTGCTTGCTGCAGGTGGTAGAGTGAAGAACTGGAAGCGACGATGGTTTATCCTTAACGACAATTGCCTTTACTACTTCCAATACACAACAGTAAGTATAGGGACTGGTCATTTAAATGATTATCCCTGGTTATTTCTGATATGAACATGTTTTGATTAGATTTAATTAAGCACACTTCTTCACTTGTGTCTGTATATTAATTTTTAAAAAGTTAGTTGCATATCCTTTACAGGACGCCGCAGTCAACACCAGCATTTTTTGCTGTTGCAATCTCTTGGCAAGTTTACGTTTAGTAGTTTGCCTTTGCTTTCTGAATGACCGGCACCCATACCATTTTGTAAAAAACCAACGCAAGACGTAAGCAGAATTACGAACTGCGTCTGTAACGCCATTGCTGCGGAGCTGGCTGTGTCTATATAAATAATCAATAATCTATATGAAGTGAAGGAGTCACAGTGGCCGTGGGACTTGATGTGCTTGCAATTAAACTTACGGTGCACTGATGACAGGGTAATTGGATCGTTTCCTACACCTGTCAGTTGGACTTAAAGTTTGACTTTTAGTTCAGAAAGCCATGACAAACCACTGAACATAAAATTGTCTAGTAAATCAACCTGGGTTGGGGTTGATCACAATGTCCTGCAAAAGACAACATTCAAAGTACAAAGTGAAGATAGCCGGTGTCGTTATGGTAAGGCTGAGGCATACTGACTAACTGGTGAGTAGTTAGTTGGTGATGTATAGGTGAGGGTTCATGTGTTCATTAATCTGGATACCATGACAACAGCAGATGGAAGATGTATTTATGAGGTGAAATGTAGAATAGCAGCATTCCATGAGATGAAGAATGTGTTATGCTACATATCTTTGTCAGTAAAGGTACAACGATATTTCTTATGAGAGTCAGTGCTGATGTGTGGAAGTAAATAAACTCAGTGGGGGATTATTGGAGACTGCATAGTTGTTCTGTAGAAGAATGCTGAGAACATCAGGAACAGATACAAAAAGGGATGGTGACATTTTGAAAAGGATCAACTACTGAAGAGGACTGGCCACCTTCATCAGAACTAGAACTGTACACCTCGGAGGAGCAAATGGATCACCATAGTCTGGTAAGAATGAGACAGCGAGGTGTGACAAGGGGATCTGGCCGACGCTGGACACCCAGAGGAAAGGCGAGACGGACATATAATCAGATTGCTACTGGAACTATTAGTGTTGGAACTCTTCAATGGCTGCTGAGGATGGGGACGGAGCGCTAATGGGAATGTCCCGAATGCTGTGATGTCGGTTCCTAAATCAGTCAATCAATCAATCAATCAGAACTAGACAATTTATATTGTTTGGACTCATTATGAGAAGAGTAAAATGTATACCTTGTGAGAACAGAAGAGTTGGAGGAGAAATAGGGTTGTGGGAAGACGTATAGAATAGATGTCAATCTTTCCTGTATAGTCTTATATTCTTCATCTCTACTTCCCATTGTAGCACAAGCACTCAGCCAACTCAGCCCAGTCTTTATCTTCTGTGATCTCCTCCAGCTCCCCCCATGTCCTGCTTATATTTTTCAACTCTGTATCTAATTCTCTTCTCTGTGTGTTTTTGGGTTTGCCTCTCTTTCATTTGCCATGTAGGATCTAGAGACACGACTGTCTAGTTGTACTATAATCAGGTTGTGTCAGTGTGAATCCAGCAGCAGCCTCTTGTCCTCCTCTCTTGATTTGCAGCAGTCTGTCAGGTTCTGTCTCAAAGCTCATTATATATATTCTGTCATACTTTGGTAGTCCTTTTCTGTGCAGCCACCAGTTAATGAATGTTTCTTGTTTATTGGTAATTGTTTTAATCATTTACCATATTTCTGATCCATATGGATTTACTGTTAGAGTTACATATATTGAAGTTAGGAACTACTTTTCATTTGTTTTTACTTCCAGAAATTTCTTAGTGCTATGAATCTTATGTTCCTCATGTCTAATTCTTTCCTGCATATTTTATTGGTGTTCCTATAATCCTGTTTCCTTGTGAATTCTAGAAGAGAGACTGTCTAGTTATGTTATCCGATGAATTCCTGAATGACTAACTGATCCAGCAACAACGTCCTCTCTTCACCTTGTTTCAGTGTGATTACAGAGTTAGCTTTAAACAAACATCTCTATAATTCAGTTAACTCCAGCAAATTGTATCATCTTTTTTAGGAAAAGGAACCGAAGGGAATCATCCCTCTAGAGAACATACAGGTGCGTGAGGTGCCTCCGGAGAAGTCACGACCAAACTGCTTTGAGCTGTACTCAGCTGGGACATCAGACATCATCAAGGCTTGTAAAGTTGATTCTGATGGGAAAGTTGTTGAAGGTTTGTGGGTTTTATTTTAATAGGCTATTATTTGTGTCAATGGTGTACATCAGAAACTACTGTGTATGTGGTATTCATTCACCTTTTACTAATCCACATGTCTCCCCAAACATTACAAGACAAACACTGCATTTGTTTCTTTGGAGACCTAGTGTCAGATATTCTGTTGTAATGTTTAATTTCTAGTCATTTATTTCTCCACAATGAAAAATAACCAACCCCTTTCCAATAAATAAAATTTTAAATTGTGATTGTTTTTTTGGCTCATTTAGAAGAGTATGCTTTAAGATTGTTGTTGAGCTAAATAACCAACCCCTTTCCAATAAATAAAATTTGAAATTGTGATTGTTTTTGGCTCATTTAGAAGAGTATGCTTGAAGATTGTTGTTGAGCTTAATGTGAAATAAATATTGATGTCAATAAAAAAAAAAAATTAGAGCACAGTTAATTATGCAATCACATGTATATAGAATGTAAGATCTGCAAATCATTCATGTTCACATTGGGTTGGCACCACAGACAGCAGATCACACATTCCAAGAAGATGGCTCTGAGCACTGGAAACTTGTACTATTAATCTTGTCTCATTTAGTTGTTACATCAATATTTCTTTAGGAGCACTTGAAACTTATACTGTTGATCTTGTCCATTTCAGCTGGTACATCAATAATTCTTTTAATTCTTTAGGAGCACTGGAAACTTGTACTATTAATCTTGTCTCTTTCAGTTGGTACAACAATAATTATTTAGGAGCACTGGAAAATTGTACTTCTGATTGTGTGCCTTACGTGTGCTAATTCAGGAACTGATCACAGCATTGAAAGCTTAGACAGAGGTGTAGCAACCATTTTCCTTCCCACTGTTTTTAGCTACCCAAATAATTTCCAGAACGTTCTGGAAGATCTAGTTAAAGGTACATCAACTCCTGAGTTCTGCTGCTCAAGAAAACAGAAACAAAAATCTAATGCTGCCTCTGCTGAGGACTGACTTGTGTTGGTGAGCAAAAACACCAGTCACCATGTCAGCATAGTTCCAACACCACATAGATGCTGTTATACATTTGCTCTTTGTATTTGCAGGTCGTCACAGTGTGTATAGAATGGCTGCCAGCTCCATGGAGGAGAAGGATGAATGGATCAGTTGTGTCAGGTGATCATCTTGTTCTCTTTAGTCTTCTATATCCATTTTCCTGTTAACAATGTTGGCATGTTGAAGTATCCAGCTGTTCTGTTGCTGTGGAGTCCACAGTTCGGTTCCCTCATGAGATGTTTCACTGGTCATAGCTCATTTAAGACGGTGTGTATTTGACCATGTTTACTGCACACAGATGCCCCTAAAAGTGCTCCCTAGAACTCACCATGAGGACTCAACAAAGCTGCATGAACCCGCAGCACTAACAAGCTTGTGTAATTGTGGACAAACAAATACAGTATCTTTATATATTTCCTCACAGAGTAGAAAAAACTCATCAATTTGTGCTTGCCACTAGTGTCTGTAAGAAACAGAACAAGACACTCCTTGCAAGTAAGAGATTAGCAGAAGCAACAGAACTTCCTTATGTGCAACCCATATAAAGTTGATGTTCAGAAAGTTCTTTCACCTGACGGTCAAAGCCATGAAAATAAAACCTAAAAGAGGAAGGTGTATATAAAGAAGAAATGAAGCTCATTTATGTGCCATTAAGGTCTCTTGGGGAGATATGTAGGCTCATACCATTTGTGTAACCATTGGTCATAGGCTCATACCTGCTGTAAGTATAATACTAATGCTTGAAATTAATATTACTGAAATAATAAAGGATAAATGAGTAAATTAAGTAATCAACGGGCTGAGTGGCTTGTAGGCAGACATCCACCTCTGACTGGTTATGAATAACCACTGTGAAGCTGCACATTGTTTTTAAATAAGGAACTCAAGGATGTTATGCTTTCCTCTGTGATCATAGGATAAGAAATGCCACAGCTACCCTTCTTGGATATGAGGACCCATGTACATATTGCACATATACAAAATTCAACAGCAATTGGAAACCAAAAAGAGTTGGCTCAACAAGCCATTAGAAAGACTTCCCACAAAAAAGATATTGGAGGCATGTGTGATTAAAGTATGCACATTGGAATCCTAACCAGTGCTAGAGAGTTCGTGAAAGGTGTTGAGATTCTCCAGAAGTGATCAGGAAGAGAAGACGGGGGCAGTTGATGGAGGTATCCTATACAGAGAGAGTAAACCTCTTCCAGCAAGTCGGAAGTTATATGGTCAATATGACTTTCTCCAAATACATTTCTGGTACCCATGTTTTCTGACTTTGTTGACCCCAAAGCCACTCTGCTTGGAGGAAAACATTGTGATACCACTGAAGATTAAATGCTGCGCCAGACTGTTAAGTCAGTTCATTTTGTTGTTCTTTATTCTTCAAAATAAAGAAAATAAATGCCAAAATACCTGGTTGGACAATAACAGTAAGTCTCAATCTGATAGAACAGCAGGTAACTGTTTTTTAATAATGTGACAGGAGAAACGAGAATATCTTGACTTGCACCGGCATAAACTGGAGAATATCTTGACTTGCACCGGTAAAACCTGGAGAGTATCTTGATCTGCACTGGCATCAACTGGAGAATATCTTGATTTAAAAGTCGACAGGATTGCAATAAATACCTGTTGTGTTGACTTGCCTGGCCTAGGGGTTAACATCTTTCTCCATAATCCTGTATATCCACGTGAGGAATGTAACCTGCATGAGAATCAGTAGCGGTTCTCGCCGCGCTGGTAACTTACAGGGTATGTGAGCCGGTCGCTCAGAAAGCAATGGCAAACTACTGAGCGTAATCTTGCCTAGTACATCAACAGCAGCTGAAAAACGCTGGTGTTGACTGCAACGTCCTGTAAGGGATATGCAGCATAAAACAAATTGACTTTCACTACTAAATACTGGAGAATATCTTGACTTGCAGCAACATAAACTGGAGAATATCTTGACTTGCACCGACATAAAATGGACAATATCTTGACTTGCAGCAGCATAAACTGAGGAATATCTTGACTTGCACCGACATAAACTGGAGAATATCTTGACTTGCACCGACATAAACTGGAGAATATCTTGACTGCAGCAGCATAAACTGGAGAATATCTTGACTTGCAGCAGCATAAACAGGAATATCTTGACTTGCAGCAGCATAAACTGGAGAATATCTTGACTTGCAGCAGCATAAACTGGAGAATATCTTGACTTACAGCAGCATAAACAGGAATATCTTGGCTTGCACCGACATAAACTGGAGAATATTTTGACTTGCAGCAGCATAAACTGGAGAATATCTTGACTTGCAGCAGCATAAACAGGAATATCTTGACTTGCACTGACATAAACTGAGGAATATCTTGACTTGCACCGACATAAACTGGAGAATATCTTGACTTGCAGCAGCATAAACAGGAATATCTTGACTTGCAGCAGCATAAACTGAGGAATATCTTGACTTGCAGCAGCATAAACTGGAGAATATCTTGACTTGCAGTGGCATAAACTGGAGAATATCTTGACTTGCAGCAGCATAAACAGGAATATCTTGACTTGCAGCAGCATAAACTGGAGAATATCTTGACTTGCAGCAGCATAAACTGGAGAATATCTTGACTTGCAGTGGCATAAACTGAGGAATATCTTGACTTGCAGTGGCATAAACTGGAGAATATCTTGACTTGCAGTGGCATAAACTGAGGAATATCTTGACTTGCAGTGGCATAAACTGAGGAATATCTTGACTTACACCGACATAAACTGGAGAATATCTTGACTTGCAGCAGCATAAACAGGAATATCTTGACTTGCAGCAGCATAAACTGGAGTATATCTTGATTTGCAGCAGCATAAACTGGAGAATATCTTGACTTGCAGCAGCATAAACTGGAGAATATCTTGACTTGCAGCAGCATAAACTGGAGAATATCTTGACTTGCAGTGGCATAAACTGGAGAATATCTTGACTTGCAGTGGCATAAACTGGAGAGTATCTTGACTTGCAGCGGCATACACTGGAGAATATCTTGACTTGCAGCAGCATAAACAGGAATATCTTGACTTGCAGTGGCATAATAAATACACAGTATGAATAGGTGTGGTGACCCAGTGCCCTCTATACCATAGTTGTTTCCCTCTGCAAAGAAATTTATATCCATTTAACAAGGCTGTGTTGATCCTAGAGCCACATGCAGACATTTGAAAACAAACCTATCGCTCCTTGTTAGAATTGTACACTGATGGTTGTGTTACCAAGTCTGCACTATCCACAGTGCCAGCACATTATTGTTTTTATTTTTTTATTCTTCAAAACAAGCTGTCTCTTGTTTATCTAGGAATGAGTATCATTCTAACAACAGTGACAAAATGCAGCACCAGGAAGACACTTGGGAGTCATAATCCTAGTGCCTTGCAAATTCCACGAAATCCACAAGGCAGTCATGACACTACCCAATAGCCCACTAGGCAATCATGACCCTCGTGCCATACACATACCCCATAATCCACTAGGCAATCATGACCCTTGTACCATACACATACCCCATAACCCACTAGGCAATCATGACCCTTGTACCATACACATACCCCATAACCCACTAGGCAATCATGACCCTTGTACCATACACATACCCCATAACCCACTAGGCAGTCATGACCCTCGTGCCATACACATACCCCATAACCCACTAGGCAATCATGACCCTCGTGCCATACACATACCCCATAACCCACTAGGCAATCATGACCCTTGTACCATACACATACCCCATAACCCACTAGGCAGTCATGACCCTCGTGCCATACATGCACTCTCTTAATCCACCAGGGTTATGAAGCTTAGTGGAGTGAGTATAGGGGTGTCTTATAATGAATCACCAGAAAACGAGAAGTAGATTGTGAGATTTACTAGAAGACAATTACAAGTAACAAATTGGACGTTGCAGCCAAAACCTTCATTAGCACAGAATAAACAAACTGACAAAACTACATGAAAAATACTACTTAAAAATATAAATATAACATTTACATATCTGTATCCTTATAGTAGGTTTTATATGTATTCCAAACAATAAGTGTGTATGACGACTTGTAATGGGGTAATACTGTATAGCACTGGGGTCATGAATGCCTAGTGGAGTATGGTGTTGTCTGTATGGACTGCCCACCGGGCAGTTGTGACCCTAGTGCCAGACTATTTGCCACCAGGGAATCAGGGAGGAACATTCTGAAACTTTGACAGCATGGAAACCGCTTCTGTTGATCATATGCTCTGCTGCTGTTATTCCCTTATGGAAGTTTCTTGATATAATAGAACAGTGGTTCTCATTCGGTGGGGAATTTCCCCCCCCCCCAAGATTATTTCAAGATAAACTGATTACTTGATAATGTTTTCCCTACAGTTCTATACTTCTCGCCCTTCTGAAATTCATTTTATAACGTGAGTAGACCCGCAAATCACGTTTTATGTAGACATCTAGACTTGTTCTAATATGTGTTATTAAATTTAGCTTCCATTTTTATGTATATATTGTGTGTGTGTGTGTGGGGGGGGGGGGGGGGGGGGGGGGATTTATAGGGAGGAAATGCGAAAGGGGGGATTGACGTTCTGAAGTTATGGTTAAGGGGTGCACTGGGCCCAAAAAAAGTTGAGAGCCACTGTAATAGAAAGTGTGTGCCAGATAATTTCAATAATAAATAATGTATTGTCAAAATGTACTGCTGCCTTGTTTAACAAAACACTGTTTGTCTGTCTACAGGGCTAGTATAAATGACAACCCATTCTATGACATGCTGGCAGCTAGACGGAAAAATGCAACTGGTACCAGCAGTCGACCCAGATAATTCAGCAGACGTGTTAGAGACAGTAATTTAATCTCATTTTGTGGGGCTGAAGGATATATTGTGTAATATGAGGTTTTTGGTGTGCTGTATTCCTTGAGACTCTGGACTGTACTGTGTGGTGGGAGGGTCTAGGATTACACCGCACAGAGTGAAGCTGAGAATTCAAGATGGATATCTAAATATTGAAGGGGAAAATGTGGAAAATTAACAACAAATTATTAGAACTGTAAAACTGGTATTGTTAATGACGTATATCACTGTATCACTATATTATATATGTAATGTTGGCATGAGACCTCACTCTATTTGTACATACTAATGTTTTATAGACACTGCACGTTGTATTATAATTATATGCACCAAAGACAGAATGAGAGAGTTATAAATTCAGTCAATATATTAAATATTATGTTTGCCTATGTTTTTGTTATTTAAGATTAAGAATTATAGAATCAAAACCACCAGCACATATATTTTACAGCAGACCGTGCTTGAAAATGTCCCTTTTTAAACAGTTTGTTTTTTTTTTTGCTTCAGAAGATGTGTGTATGGTCATTTTTGTTTTATTACGAGAATTAGACGTCTGTACATCTGGCAATTGGTACAGAAGGGTACATTTAACTGCATGGAGATATGTTACACAAGATTTTCAGAGAACAAAAATGTCAGATGTCATTTAGTTTTCTGTCATCTTCCATGGTAGGTGCACATTCAAATTTCCTGCATGCCAAACATATTAATCTGAAGGTCCTGAGATAGTCCAACTGATGTTATGTCAAAATAGAATAGATAAGTATCTGAGAGCCAATGTCTGTAACATTTCAGGATTAGACATGGCACAGAAGGAAACAACTGATCTAGAACCTTCCTAAATCTGAGAGACTCGAGTTCTTCTTCCAGCTGGCGGGTTCACGGCTTCTGTGTGTCCATCCTCTAGGGCCATCAGCTCCTTCACTTGGAAGTTTTCTACTGTTGAATGCTTCTTTGAGAACTGAGGAAATCTAACCAGTATGTGCAGTCCCTATTTCCACACATAGGTATATATATATATATATATATATATATATATATATATATATATATATATATATATATATATATATATATATGATAGAAGTTCTGCTATGGCTCTCATGTTTTCCTTATTGTTAGAAGGGGTTTCCATAGCTGCACAAGTAATGTCATACACAGTCCTTCCATTCTGATTTCTCCTGTCTTGTCAAGATTAATGATGTGTCCAACATATTCGGTCTTGAAACATGTCTTGATGTAGACCGGGTGATTTCACAAAGGTGTTTTTACATGCAAGTTATTGCACAGATAACATAAAATATATGTATACATACTGGTAGGTTTTACCAAATAATAGTTGCTATTATTGGTATCAACAGTAGAACTTGTCTGTCCTCTGGACATTCCCCTGCGTGGATAGTCTTTTTGGTTTTAATCAGCTGACATGGTGAGATAAAACATTTATTGTGTCTATGTTAACATCATATACACCATGAAATCATTGTTTGTACTAATACTGGCGTCGGTACAATTTCCATAGGTGTACTTGATATCAGAAAAGAGAAGCAGAACTCTACATGTACGATTACTCTGCTGAATGTCCACAAAGAAGCGTCATAAGCTGGAGGCTTCAGTAGAGAATTCAGCAACAGAACAAGAAAGCTAACAGGAAATAACAAATAACAATAATATATGTTGACTTCTTGTCCTTGATTTGGGGACGTAAATTACATGTACCTCAAAATTCGGAGTGGGTTCGCCCGATGACGAGGGACACTGGTAAAAGGGAAAGCTAATCCACACGCAAAAATCAGTCAGTGCACTAGAAATATTAGCACTTGTGGAGATTACGCTTGAGTTCACAGTGAGCGAGCGGCCCAAAAACATCTGACCCCAGAAAATAGGTACAAGATCAGCAAGTTTCTCTGCTCATGAACTCCGGAACCAGACCGAATGAGGTTGTCTGTCCTTGCTACATCTCACAGAATTGGTGTTCTGTAGCAGTCTGTTTTCTGACCGTAGAATGGACTTTTTTTTGGCTGTCCTCATTATGTCCCTTTTACCATTCTCCATTCTGATGTTGGCATCCTGTTGAGTAGAATAGGCCTAGATCTTGTTTGCTTCACCAACATAATCATTGGGATTTCCTCATTGATATATCATCGCAGGTCATTTCCCACTGATGTTTGGCCTGCAATTATAAAATGTATAGACAAAACATTAATTTACATTGTTAATAATTTTATTCTTCTTTCAAGGCATAGGACCAGTAAAATTCTGTGCACTCACAGTTTGTTTCCATCCATCTCTTCTTAAGATCCATCTGTTTTATCTTCCTTGAGGATGCTTTTCCGTATCTTTGTCTTGAATTTGCTCAGCAAATAATATGTTTTGTCTCTCCATTAGGATCTCTTCATTTGACATGTTTTTTTTTTTGTTTTTTTTTTTTTCTTTTAGCCTGTTGGATTTGGGGAACTTTATTTGAGTGTTCATGTCATATTATTAGTTCTGTGATCTTACTTTCTTGTCATTGTTGTCGCTAAATTTGATTGGCTCAGAGATTTGTTTTAGAGTTTTTAAAGAGTTGTAGTTGTTAACATACTTTATTGTAAGTAATTTTTATGATGTTTAAACATCAGCTTCAAATTGTAAATGTACAAGTTCTCCAGTATACGGTTTTTATGTAATGGTATTGTTTCTATGATTTGTTTGTATGACATATTTATGAATGATAATACAATGATATTGGGCATCATATGTACAGTATTTGTATGTCTGTTGTACGTACTCACTTTCAAGATCACATTTTCAGCTAGTCTGTTACTCTGTAAAAATTTGGTAAGTAGAAAGTAATCGAGCACTCATATTATAAGCTAATGGTATTATACAAGAATGAACAGCCATGGCTTGTTCATCCCAGTGCTGCTGAGTTGATTACTATTGACAGCAATCATGTGACTGAAGCTAGTTTTTATCAGTTTGTCAGACATGCAGTGCATGTGGTTCACTTGTTAACTCTCTCTGTTTCTGCTGGATCCCTGCTGAGGATGTTTTTTTTATTTTTACAAGTAAAATTAACCCCATAGCGGGCAGTAACCACAAGAGTATTAATTGTGAAGGACATGACACACACCAGGATCCTTGTGTTGTAAGATGGGTTGACCATTTCCCATCCTCATTACCTTAGCTTTCCTCCACTCAGAACAAAGCCAGGCACACACTGAATATGCTGTCCTGTTGTTTCTATGAAACTGTTTGGTGATTCAGTGTGCTTTGTTGTGCTGTTGGTGTGCAACTTTGCTGCTGGTGTGTGTTTCATGATTACAGACATGTGGCCTGGTATGTTGATCTGTACATAGTGATGATACTCCTGACAGAAGCCTGATGTGACTTGTAAATATTTGTACAGTGTGTGCAGTGTGGTGACAGAGTGGGAGAGGTGTAGTCTGTATGTTCTTGTGACAGTGTGGAAGTTGTATGTGTGTGGGAGAGTTCTGATGTATTCAGTCATCATGTCAAGTCAGTAAAGAAACCTGTTTATATTCCGTGAGGCGTCTTGAGCATACTGTGCTAGCCCTAGATGTTTCTAACCAGTTGACACTCATGTCATCAATATCTGCCCACCGCTTTTACTGCCCAAAACATTTTATGGTACTCATTTTAGGCTGAGTCAATCTGGGAACCCAAATATTTTGGGGAAGTTACTATTTCTTCATGTTTTCTTCTTTTTTTTTCTTCTTCTATTCCTCCATTTAGCTTGGTGAACTGTTCAAGAGAGATGTTAAGATCTTTTAAGCGCTCTTTCGTATACTCTTTGTAAGTTGATATTCATTTCTCTAAGGTCATTTCTCTTGATACCATCACTTCATCCCTTACGTGGCCTTCCCCTTTTATATCCATTATATTTCTTCTCGTCGTTGACTTGGGGGGCGTAAATTACAAGTAAGTTGGAGTGGGTTCGCCTGATGGCGAGTGACACTAGTAACAGGGTAAGGTAATCCGCACGCAAAATAGTCCAGTGCTATTAGAAATAGTGTATATGGACTATGTTTGAGTTTAAAACGAGCACTCCAAAAAAAATGTCTTCAATGTCTCTCTTAGTGGCAGATGGTACCAAGACATTCTTGTGAAGTGGCCAAACTATTGAATTTGTTGTTCTTTTATTAAGTGCGTGACTGGTTTCATACCTAGTCATCTTCTAATTCAATCTCTCACTGTTACTCCCCCGCAGATCTTCTCAGGCATCTCATGTTTTGTGCTTCATTAGCTGCAGTAAGCATCAATGTTTGTTTGACATTGGTAGCTTAATGTGATTACTTCATTATCACAGAGTAAGACAGAATTCTCCTATACACATCAAATGGAACAATCCCCGAGCTCTGGTCATCAACTGTGTGGTGGTTTGGTCAGTAGTGTGAATGTCCTTGTAGTCACCACTATAGAAATCACGTGCGGAAGCTGCTGGTGTTGTAAGAGCATAGATGTAGAAGCTTGTGTCTGTAGTTGAGATGTGTGTACGCTTGTAAATATCCCTCTAGAAGCTGGGTTATGTCATCTCATGATTGGGTAGTGTCATCTCATGATTGGGTTATGTCATCTCATGATTGGGTGGTGTCATCTCATGATTGGGTTATGTCATCTCATGATTGGGTGGTGTCATCTCATGATTGGGTTATGTCATCTCATGATTGGGTTATGTCGTCTCATGATTGGGTTGTCATCTCATGATTGGGTTGTCATCTCATGACTGGGTTATGTCATCTCATGATTGGGTTATGTCATCTCATGATTGGGTTGTCATCTCATGATTGGGTTATGTCATCTCATGATTGGGTGGTGTCATCTCATGATTGGGTGGTGTCATCTCATGATTGGGTTATGTCATCTCATGATTGGGTTATGTCATCTCATGATTGGGTTATGTCATCTCATGATTGGGTTATGTCATCTCATGATTGGGTTATGTCATCTCATAATTGGGTTATGTCATCTCATGATTGGGCTATGTCATCTCATGATTGGGTTATGTCATCTCATGATTGGGTTATGGGTTGGCTCGCATGTGTTAAGTGCAAACATATCCATGCGCCTATAGTAGTCACACACAACAATCCAGAAAGATGTTTGGAAAAGATGTTTACATCGTCTGAAGTCAACAGGTAACATAAAGGGATGTTTGCAAACTTAATATTCCTGTGGTAAAAATGTCAAGGTATTCTAATGATAGAAGCTGCCTTGGGGTTGGGAAGTGTTATGCCTTCACATATATTAGGTCACCGCATGTTGAGGTGCGGTGGCCCAGATCACTTTTACTTCTCTGGCAGTTTCCAGACAATTATAA
The DNA here is from genome assembly GCA_014155875.1 of Cepaea nemoralis. Lineage (NCBI taxonomy): Eukaryota > Metazoa > Mollusca > Gastropoda > Stylommatophora > Helicidae > Cepaea > Cepaea nemoralis. Next base: position 133,824 of record JACEFZ010025109.1, read on the forward strand.
ACATGGAGGAATAATTTTATGAGGCTGTCCCTGTTGTAGACAAGGGGGTGTTTGTCAAAGTAGCCATCCCTCTAGGTCAGGTGCCAGTGATGTGGCTTAAGGGCAGTGAACATCTTTCACAATTCCAAGGGTTCAAATTCCATCGCAGACAATTTGGAAGTAGACCACCGTGCATTTATTGTAATGGCATGAGTGTCAGTCATTCAGAAAGCAATGTCAAACTACAGAACAAACAGCCAATACATGCTGGGATTGATTGCAACATCCTGTAAAGGACATAGAAATAGCTGTAATCTAGTCAAGTGAAATGCAAGGCGGTGAAATGTTTACTCATGTAACAATAAACCAAGAAACCTGTTAAACTGCACACAGGTTAGTTGGTTTCTCAGTGTTTGATGGCCAGAACATAACTTAGGTCAGAAGAAGTCAGTGCATTTACAGCAAAGGCAGTGTGACGACAAACTGACTTTTATCATGTGCTTTTGTTTCTTTAGATCACATCTACATTTTGTTTGTTTATTTAGCAGTGGGAATGTTAAATTGTAATCTCTATTGTGGGTGTAGAGTTTTAAAGCAATAATTTGTATTATTGAGGTGGGAATGTATCATATAGAAAATACTGAAACGCTGTGTAAAGTGTAGCAATGCAGTGTCTTGTACCAACCAGAAACATCTGTTATAAATGACTTGTACTCGTTTGCTTGTTCCCGTGTTTTTCTTGCTGCTTGTAGCTCTGTGGTCATGCTACAGTACAGGAGTATGTTTGTGATACAAGCACAAACTGATGTTTGTAGTTTATTAATAATCAGTATAGACGTTCTTCCTGTTTCTAATCCATGCACTTTTTTTTTTTGTGTGCATATCCTTTATAGGACATCGCAGCCAACACCAGCATTTCTGCCGTTGTGATCTCTTGGCAAGTTTGTGTTCAGTAGTTTGCCATTGCTTTCTGAACGACCAGCACCGATACCAATGCAAAACCAGCGCAACGCAGCCTACTGCCAAATTGCGCGCAGCTGTGTTTCGAACGTGGGAATGCGGGTTTACGAACCGCGTCTGTAACCCTACACCATGGAGACCGGCAATCCATGCACTAGCACTGATTAATGTTACAATGGAATATTCTTAGTCTGGTGCCAAAGTTTAATTTTCACAGAATTCCTAGTTCTACAACAGCTTCTCATGTTATTAATCAATTATCTATAAGGATGTTTTTCCATGGATGGGTGGGTTGAGGTGTGAATGTTTATTTATTACTGCCATGCATACATTCAGCATAATCTCTGTCCTCTGATGTTCCTGTTAACTGCAGGTGGAAATCAGAGTTTTCCTTGGAGACATGTCTTGTTGCTGTTCCAAAGAACTCTTCCATGGCCGAGAGAACATAACTCTCTGTCGTGATTGATGTCACTGTGTGTTTGTGTGTGTATGAATAGTGGGTGCTAAGACTTGCACATCTGTTACAGAAGGAAAACATTGTTTTTAAATTATGCAGCATCCTTGTATTATTATTGTGTATTAAAACAGTAACAAGTGGTTAACGTTTAGGGCACTAGGTCAAAACAGCCAGTTTGTAATTCCTGATAAAGTCAAAATAAAGGATACCTTGTCTGGAAGCATATTGGGTATCTGTGCTAGTGCCATATTTTTATAGTCAGAGGTGATATAGTAGATGATATAGTCAATATTACCCAGCCACCTCTTCTTCTCAGGGCATTCCCTGGTATCCACTTTATAAACTTTTGTGTTGACCTTGGAGGTCAGGTTAATTTGTTAAAAATCTTCCTCAGTGGGGGTTTGAACACATGGCCAGCAGGCAAGCATGCTTATTGCCATGCTACCATGGCCCCTGCATGTAAGGTACTGGCATTTTATTTTGAACATTTTTTAAAAAGACATTGTCAGGATAGTTTCAGATTGAAGACCCTGTTTTTAATCATTTGTGTTGTGTTGTAATACACTCGGATATAGCCAGATAGGATGTGTTGGTTTGTTCTCTGCTTCAGTTATTATGTAATATGCTGAATATAACCAGTATCCTCAAGCTCTGTGAGAGTAGCAGTTTGTTTTTTTGTTTTGTTTCGTTTTCTTCCAATGTGAGAGCATTGCTGCATAAGCAGACAATAAAGGAACCTCTCCATTCAGTCTGACATTGTCTTCTTGTCTATGTTCAGTGTGGAATTTCATGTGTATTTCATGCTGTTTCATTTTAAATAGAAATAATCCTGTTGTGGAAAATGGAGTGGGCTAGAGGTCAGCCTCCACCTTGGACAAAGTTAAAAAAGTTAGGGATCAGAGGGTCGATTTCATTGTGCCAGATTTGTACTCCATCAGGATCCATCTCTCCATGGAACAGCAAGCCACATACTGAGAGCATCAGCACAAAGCACAAACTCCGTACTTCCGGCGATAACCCCAAAGGGTCTCCAGAAAAAATTAGATTTGTGGTCCAAACAATGCATTCTGAAAATTAACCTCAACCTTCAGAGCACAATGCAGATGGTTTGACCACTTCATCACGGAGAGCCCACTGTAAGTCTGGGATGTCAGTACAAGTGCCATTGAATTTGGAAAACCTCACAAATGTTTTTCCTCACTGTTTGCAGGACAGTGGATTGAAAGCTGAGACTTGCTGGATACATGGGAAACAGTCAGCCCCATGTGCATGCTGCACACATACAGATCCTTGACCCATTAATATCACAAAACATTGACCTCAGTCCTGGCAACATATTTACAATTAGACAAGCTACCCAGAATAGAAGATTTACAAGGCCTGTCCAAAAAGTATCAGATCTTTGACCCAGAAACATACAGAAATAGAAGATTTACAAGGTCTGTTCAAAAAGTATCAGATCTTTGACCCAGAAACATACAGAAATAGAAGATTTACAAGGTCTGTTCAAAAAGTATCAGATCTTTGACCCAGAAACATACAGAAATAGATTTACAAGGCCTGTTCAAAAAGTATCAGATCTTTGACCCAGAAACATAAGATTTACAAGGCCTGTTCAAAAAGTATCAGATCTTTGACCCAGAAACATACAACTAATCAACTTGAGGTCTGAAACCCAAACAGCTTTCAAAGTACTCACAATTCTCAATGCAGTCCCTTCTTCTTTCATTTGTTTGAAATGTGTCTATATCTGCAATGTTGTTTCTTGTATGAATTTCACTGTCTTATTTAGTTCCCTAGTGGTGGATAGTTTTGTCTTCCACTGTTGTTTCTCTAGGCCAGAAGGTTAGCCTAGATATGTCATATTTTAAGCAATCTTGAAGTATGTGATAAGCTGTCTAGGTACCGTTCACATGTGCTCATGGCTGATTTGCAAATCTTTGAATTTTGTATACATGTGGTTGCATAATCAGATATGCCTGTTCTGATTCGATTCACAGAATAATGTTTTCTTCTGGTCCATAAATGGTCATTGTCTTGTGTTGGTAGTTTGTAGATTGATTTGATGATTCTTTTCTTTTGGGTATGTGACATCAGGTTGTTTTTCTGTAGCTCCTTCCTTAGCTAGTTCATCAGCTTTGTCATTTTCAGACACCCCACAGAGAGATGTGCATACACTGTATGGTAACCCTGCGCTGGCTGGCTAGATCAGATAGCGGTGTCCGTAGTACTGGTAATCTCCCAGGCTGTGGAGGGCCTTAAGTACTGATTTTCCATCTGTCAGTAGCACCACAGACTGTGCACCATGATTGGTATTCAATAATTTCCAGTCTTGATTGCCTGCATCATAGTTATAGCAGTACTTTCCTGTTAGTACTTTGTGGCCGTGTCCCTAGCATTATTTGTGAAATATTATATGTACACTCCAGTTCCTCTATTTCTAACAACATTTTGAGCTGACCCATCTGTGTAGACTCAGATCTATGTCCTCTGCAAATTCTTCATCAAGGAAACAGAGTGGCTGTTTTGTGGTGTACACTATTCTGTTCTTCAAATATTCCTTTCACTTTCATCTGGATGCGTATGTTCCTCTCTCTATGGAGTTTGTTCTGGGATAGTTTTCAGGGGGATACCAACTATGGGCAGATCAATGGTTTCATTGCAGATTTGTTTGGCCTGGTGGATAAAACTGCTTGATTAGCCAGATAAATAAACTTTTAAAATAAGTTTAAGTATGAAAATGCACAAGCTTCCTGCAGTAACCGGCTTACACACTCAAGAAAAGACTGGTCTACAACTGTACAGGTTGTATTTACAATTGTTCTCCCTCCAGAAACAACAAATATGTATCATACTTAATGCTGTCACACCCATACTAGATCAGCTAATGGGTGAGAAGATAACAAACCTGCAACATCATCACATGTCCAATAGTGTACATTGAAACACTCACTTAACATAACAACATCCATACATCCTTCTTATACCACACATTAATATAACAATATTCATATGTTCTTCTGCTACCACAAGTTAACATAACAATATTCATATATGTTTCTTATACCATACGTTAATATAACAACATTCACATTTTCCTCTTATACCATACATTAATATAACAACATTCACATTTTTCCTCTTATACCATACGTTAATATAAGATTCACATATTCTTCTACCATACGTTAATATAACAAGCACAATTTTTTTTTATACCATACATTAATATAACAACATTCACATTTTCCTCTTATACCATACATTAATATAACAACATTCACATTTTCCTCTTATACCACACATTAACAACATTCACCTTTTCCTCTTATACCATACATTAATATAACAACATTCACATTTTCCTCTTATACCATACATTAATATAAGATTCACATATTCTTCTACCATACGTTAATATAACATCCACAATTTTTTTTTATACCACACATTATACCATACATTAATATAACAACATTCACATTTTCCTCTTATACCATACATTAATATAACAACATTCACATTTTCCTCTTATACCATACATTAATATAACAACATTCACATTTTCCTCTTATACCATACATTAATATAAGATTCACATATTCTTCTTCTACCATACATTAATATAACAACATCCACAATTTTTTTTTATACCACACGTTAATACAACAACATTCACATATTCTTCTTGTAACACAATATAAAATATATATCAGACATATAATCCTTACAGAAATGAGTTATTAAAATGCTTATATATGTCAAATTGCATGACACTGAATACAAAAGAATCATAGCTTTTCAAAGAGTCAGAACAATAAGAATAAATAAATCAAGATGGGGTCAGAAAGAACCCACAAAGAAATCCCCTGGATTTCAAACTGTCTAGTTACAAGTTCAATGAATTCACAAATAATATTTTCATCACAGGCTACAGATAATGAAGGGATCAGCAGGGGTTAAAATAAGAAATCTACCAATATCTTACTGAGTTTCAATTAGCAATAACCAACTAGCAATACACAAATCGCAGCTTCGGGCCCATTTCTTTAAATCTTTAAATGCCACTAAGTCGTAACGAGGAGTCTGTCCGTGAGTGTGATATAGTGGTAATAGCAAATATAAATGGGGTCAGTTAGTAACAGATCTAGCCGGTAGGGAATTTACTTGATCCTAGAAAAATACTGTTCATGAATCAAGGAGGAAAGGTGCTAGTCACAGTTGCTGGAACTTCAATAACCAATCCCCATGACATCTGACAGTGTAAAGTGAAAGAAAACAACACAAATTATATTTTCATCTGAATGATGGCTTCAGACACATTATGTTAACCAATAAAAATTGAAAGTGGAATTGATGTTTGGATTTTGTACCTTAGGAATTACACATCTCCAGGATCTCAGTTAAATGACTTGTAGTGTTTTAAGTAAGTTGTATTAGTAACTGGGTTTTTTTTCCTGTGCTGATGAAGGCTTTCTAGCAGCAATGTCCATACTGCCACTTATGATTGTGTCTTGTTATTCTAGCCAATTCCACTTTTTGTTTTTCTTGATTTACTAATGGTATTTGTACAGCTTGACTGCAGTTCAACTCATCTCAATTCTCATCTGATGTATTGCTAACAACTGATGCAATAGCTGTTTTAAAACTCTTGAGTTTGGGAAGGCAAAGATAGAACCAATGAAAACAAACTTCATACTGCAGTATACCTATTTCTTGCATGTTACATAACCAAATGGGTGAGTGAGGTGGCCAGATCAGCTTCAGGGTCTCATACTGGCCAAGACCTTGGAGGCACCTCTACATGGTATGGTCTGCCCACAGACTGCATCCCCAGGCTGGCCAATGTTTCAGTCAAGCTCCATGCCTCTCCACAGATGTGAAGTTCCAGTACATGCCTTGCACACCCCGCTGGTTTCTGAACTTGGAAAGGGGAAGGAAAGCATTGCAATACAGTCAGTATGGAGGTTGTATGTTAGTGCTAGTTTGGGAGGAAAGTCTCTAGGCTATCCTGACTCCAACAGATGACCTGCATGTCAACACTTGGGAATAACCTCAGTCTTCCAGGGGATTACAAAGCAAACATCCAACCAATTAACTAACCAAACCATCTAGTCTTGAGTTAGCAGTAGAACGGAGCACTTATGGGTTACACCCGTGTGCCGTGATGTTGATCCATCGACTAAACTAAACTAAAGCATCTAGTCAGCCAACCAATTACCAACCAAACCATACAGCCAGCCAACCAACCAGCTACCCACCCATACTACATCCCACACATATCTTCCCACACAAAACAAAAACATGAGCTTTCTTGTTTGAGAGAGCATGCTCGCCCTACCAGAAAGCTGACTGATGTATTGATAATGAATTGAACAGATTAACTTACAGTGGAACAACCAGCTGCACAAAGAAATGTCAAACATGGTTAAAGGCAAGGCTGGTTCATTGACACACAAGACCATGTTGTCTTCACAAATTAGACCTCGGCTTCTCATCATCAACAGAAATAGTGCCAAAATCACAACACATGTAACAAAGACAAATGTTTGTCACACAATTCAGTTCAAGTACAACAAAAACATAATAAATACAAGTTGAGTTGAGCTAAAACCGACATCATTTCACTCAGCACATTCCTGTACGCGCACCGTCCCCTCGTTCAATAGATAGCGAAGAGTCATATTACTAATCGTTCCCACCACTGTCTGATTGAAAGTTCTCCTTATCGTCCCTCTCAGTTTTGAGATTCTTCCAGAACCCAAGATCCCTCACAATACAAGCTTTACAATACACCTGCTGTTTTTTAATGTTATATTTCACTGAAATTGAAAAATTCAAGGTGTTGTTATTTCATTGAGACTGAATGTCAGTTCTTTAAATAAAACTTTGAAGTAAGGATAAATCTACACATCGAAACCATACAGGTAAAAGTTGATCATATCATTCCTCCTCCTCTTCTTCTTCGTTAACCTTGAGACATCAACATGAATAAATCCAAAGAAAGTGGATGTCAACTTGAGCTTGTTGACATCTCCACAGGGTTTATCTTCAAATGAAGCAGGTGTAGCCCAAGAGAGTGTTATGTGTTCTGCATATGTTGGGACACTCCTGGAGCAAATGTGTAGCTGTCACTTCACCAGTTCCAGTTACATTCATCAGTATCTCCTATCTTTAGTTCATTAAACATATAGTACTTCAGCCTGTTGCATCCTGTGCAGAGTTGGAAGATTGTTACTTGTTCTTTTCAGTGGAGTTTTCAAATGCAACATATTTTTGTTGTTCTGAATGCTCTCATTCTCACCTGGTTCTATAATTGCTTCTTTTAAATCTCTATAGCCGGTTGAGATAGTATTCCACCTTCGTCTGTCAGCCTGTCATTTCCAGGTATCTTGCAATGTGAGGAGATCCATTGTATTACCATCCTTTTGATTTCTGACCAAACCATCCAATAAAAGAGAGCTATGAATTTCTCTTTGGTATTTTTCTGTCAACTGCATTTCTGCTGCAGTTATCAAGGCCTCAGTCTTTGCTCTGAAGTTATTGGACAATTTTTCCAGTTGCCACCAATTGTTTTCTGTGCTAACACTACATTTACATTTGGTCTGCCCTGAACAAGCAAGCAATCATATGGCAGATACTAAACTTTTTTTTCTGTCCCAGACAATTGCTTACTTTAGCTTTTCCATGCCAAAGGTTGTACCTCGAGCAACACATGTTTGGGCCTGAAAGAGTTACAGTAATAATACTATATGACAGGAGTTAAAGTAACAATTCAAATAGAGCAGGTTCATACCGCAACCATCTGGAACAGAAGAAAGTAAGAAAAGTGAATCATGCTAGAGGTGAAATGTCCAGTTCCCTAGCTCACTGTTTTTCTGCACATCAAGAAATCTCTGCTACCCATGTCACAAAGCTGAGCCAACCTCAGAGCCGTATTTGCTCAGAACCGAACTGCATCATTTTACAACTACTACAGCTTCTCTTCCTATTTCTCCGACTCTCCCGCTTGCTGCTGTTTGCCTCTTCTTCCTTTCTTCTGTTGCCACTGTTACTGTTATTACTATTTCCATTTTCTTCTATTTATTCTTCTTAAGGTGCCTAACATCCTTAACCACAAAACTGCACAAATAATCTCATGGCAGAGAAAGGTAAAGTATTAAACACATACTCAGACATGGCATGAGGTGACCAATTCCCTTCCTTGTCAATGTTCTCTGTCCGGGTAATTTCACAATAATTCTGAACAATATTCCAAGCTGGGATCACCTAAGAGATGTAAGGAGTCAGGAAGATATTTACTACTCCTGGGGCCCGTTGTCTTGACAGCTCCTTAATCCTAATCAACAAGTAATGTGTGTTTACTTCTTCACCATGAATCCCAACCATCACGTAAGGTGTTCTCTAACTTTTCACATTACTCCCAATTACATGCAACGTATGGTGCTGTCTGTGGCTTATGGTACTAAGTTAGTTCATTTCATCATCATCATAGGGCCCTGCAAGTGGTGTGGGCATTCATGCATCCCCCCCAGATCTTGGCTCCTGGTGTCTGGAACAATTCCACTGATATGTCTCCATGCCTCTATCTCAATCCATCCAGCATAATTTCTCTTGGTCTGCCCTGCCAAGTGGTGTATCCTACAGATCTTGGCTCCTAGCATCTGGAACAATTCCTCTGATATGTCTCCATGCCTTTCCATGCCTTTATCTCAATCCATCCAGGATAATTTCTCTTGGTCTGCCCAGCCTCTGACACCATAGATCTTTCCAGTGATCACAATGTTTTGTAATGCCTCTCTTCTCACTATAAGACTACAGAAGGCTCTTTGTTTTTATTATAACTATATGTTCTACTTTCATTAAAAGTTTTCAAGGCAATCACTGTTAGTTACTCTGACTGTCCAAGGTATTCACAACAATCGCCATACAAAAACAATTTTGTTGCCACTAAGTTCTTTCTAATTTGTTCATTTACACTCGACGGAAAATGAGCTACAAATGCAATTTATAATCCTGCATACCATGTTTGAAACAGTGCAGGCGATTTGGAAGCACACTATCTTGCATTGATTTTCATACAAAAATATGTGGGCCAGTCGTCCAGAAAGCAATGGCAAACTACTGAACATAAACTGAAGTAAAGGATATGCAACTAACTAACTAACTAACTATGCCATGTGACTAAGCCATCCAGATATTTACTTCTCTGCCTTCCCCTTGTTTATTTCTTCTCATAACATGCCAAGTTCTCTAGTTTATTTCTTCTCATAACATGCCCAACAAATATAGATTTGTACAAGCCTATTTTATAAATGTATTTCCTTGCCTACTCCCTTCTCTGTTCTGTGATATTATGTCTTCTACCACTTTCTTTGGTGTTTGTGTCTTAGAATGTGATCAAAACATGAGAGCATTTGCTTCTGTATTACTTTAATAATTCTGAATAGTTTTCTGTTTTAATTTCAGAACTCTTTTACTTGTCAATGTTTCGATCCAACTGGTTCTTGTCATTTTTTTAATAACACATCTCAAATGCCTCTAAATGTGATCATCACGTTTATCTTTTGTCTATATTTCAGAGCCATGTACAAACGCAGGATTCCTTTCAATCATATAGAAACCTAGCATTAAGTAACATATCGTACATAGAGTAAAACTGATATTTTTACTTAACGATAAAACTTATATATTTAAATACAGCATGATAAAAGCTATATCATTGTAGGCACCCTGCTAACTCGATTAGGCATTAATATTCTCTGTTGATGACATTCCTCCATGCCACAATCTGTCCATTTGTCTCAATTCCCTCTGCTCCTACTGATCTTTCCAGTCAGCACGCTGTTTTCCAATGCCTCTCTTCTCATATGACCAAACATCATGTGTCTCTTTCTTGTATTTTTATATCATGTTCTACTTTAATTAGCCTTTAACCAGGCAATCATTGTTAATTACTTTGGCTGATGATGGACACAGATGTAGTCTCTTCAAATTGTTTCTTAGCATGTGTCTCCATGACCTCATTGGCACCTTGCCGTCTTGACAGGCGATAGTTCGTGCTTTAAAAAGGCATAATAACTTTTACCTATGGCGGTAGCGAACGTGACTGATAAGGCCAATTTGCGCTATAAATGTCCATTCACAGTGGGTGCATGTGAACACGTGGTCATTTCCACCATCATTGCACCATTTTACATCTCAAACGCTTGGTGTGTGACTTATCTGCAATAATTTTCTCCTTTGTCTTTATTCCATTTCTGATGTTTGCCCTCCATGCAACACGTTCAGCGGCGACTTGCCCCCAATGTGCATTATCAATGCCTGTATCAATCATGTCCCGCTTACACACATCTTTGTATCGTAGTAGAGGCCAACCCTGAGATCTCCTACCCATCTGCACTCTCTAAAACTATAAATTAACCCATTCTATACTATTTATATATTAACACATTCTATAACACTGTTAATAAATGCACCTATTCTATAATACTATTTATAAATTAGCCTATTCTATAATATTGTTTATAAATTCACCATATCTATATTACTGTTTATAAATTCACCTGATCTATATTACGGTTTATAAATTCGCCATATCTATATTACTGTTTATAAATTCACCTAATCTATATAACTGTTTATAGATTCACCTAATCTATATTACTATTTATACATTCACCCATTCTATATTAAAGTTAGCTGCATATCCTTTACAATGAAGTTGCAATCAACCCCACCATTTATTGGCTGTTTGTGATTCACAATACAATTTTAGTTCAGTAGTTGCCATTGCTTCTGAACGGGCAACGCCTTATACCATCATAATCAATGCAAAAGGTCTGCTTTCAAATCACCCACAGCTGACTTGGAACCCTCGACTCGAAATGGCAGGGAATTAGGAAATTGTGCATTTCACAGTCACCCAAGCCACAGTGCAGGTTTATTCTATAATACTATTTATACATTCACCTTTCCATATCAAACTGCCATTATCTTTTTCTCTTCCCACCCTCTAACTTTTCCCCCGTTATGTCATCAGTTGAGAGTTGAGTGGAGTCAAGAACAGAGATCACAACACACAGGAACATTCCCATACGTGCTCCGTTCTCATCAGTTGCTACAATGCATACCCATTTTCCCTTCTCAAGCCATATATGACTGCATGTTTCCTTTCATTCTGAAATCCAGGACGAAAGTTTCCAGTGCTATGTAAGAGACTTGAGGCCTCCTTTAAGAACAGCACAAATTTTGTTGCCACAGTATTATTAAACTTCAATAAATAAGTTTATAGTCAGCAAAGGATCATTTTCCCACATCTTGAGATGCATATGGTGCTAGCCACATATTTGTATAAATCAATCAGCCCTGGAGAAGTGATGTGGTCAATATCACACCAGTCACCTTCACTTCTCAAGACACTTCCTGGTGCCCGTTGTAGGCCAGGACAATTTTAGAAATCTTTGTGCAAATTCAAACCGAAGACCACAAGGCTCACGGGCAAGGGTTCTGGTGGCTGTGCTGTCATAGGTCTCAAATAGTTTATAAAGGGATGCACAACTCTAGCATGGCTGATGACTTCCGTGAACACGTTCTAAAGAGATGCAAAACTCTAGCATGGCTGATGACTTCCGTGAACACGTTCTAACGAGATGGAAAACTCTAGCATGGCTGATGACTTCCGTGAATGTGCAGCTCTCTATATTGTGTACAAAAACTCTTCACTGTTTGATTACACATGTAAAGTATATGAATGAACCTGGCCTATGAAGCCACAGTGAAACAAGTAAACATAGCTACCTTTCAAAAGGTCTTGTCATGATCTAATACAGTGGTTCTCAACCGGTGGGGAATTTTAGGGTTTCCAGGGGGGGAATGAAGACCATTTCAAGATCGCGTTAATACAAGAACCGATTACTTGATATTGTTTTTCCCTTCATACTTTACAGTTATGTACGTCTCATCCTTCTAAAATTCATTTTATAAAGTAAGTAGACCCACAAATCGTGTTTTATGTGGATGTGTAGACTTGTTTTAGTATATGCTATTAAATTTACCTTCCATTTTTACATATACTGTGTAGGGTTGGGGGGATTTTTTAGATAGGAAATATGAAAGGGGGGGGGGTTCTGAAAATACGCTGAGGGGGGCACGGGCCAAATTTTTGATAGGAAGGGGGGAATGACATTCTGAAAATATGGTGAAGGGGGGCATGGGCCAAAAAAGGTTGAGAACCACTGATCTAATAGATACACATAAACAAAGAGGAAATTACAAAATGGTATGTCTCACTGCAGGCTCCACTACTACTGCTCATCATCATCATGTGCCATGCTGATAAGCATGGGCAGTCATAGTTCACCATCTCAACAATCATGAGCACCTTAGACTAGTTGTGTGTACGTGTCCTGATTGTGCCCTGTGGTCAAGCCACCCAGCTATTTCTCTCTCTGCCTTCTCCCAATGTTTATGCCAGTTGTCACTCAGTTTTCTAGTTTCTCTCTCTGCCTTCTCCCAATGTTTATGCCAGTTGTCACTCAGTTTTCTAGTTTCTCTCTCTGCCTTCTCCCAATGTTTATGCCAGTTGTCACTCAGTTTTCTAGTTTCTCTGTCTTCTCCCAATGTTTTTGCCAGTTGCCACTCAGTTTTCTAGTTTATCTCTCTGCCTTCTCCCAATGTTTTTGCCAGTTGTCACTCAGTTTTCTAGTCTCTCTCTCTGCCTTCTCCCAATGTTTTTGCCAGTTGTCACTCAGTTTTCTAGTTTATCTCTCATCATCATGTGCCCAAACAATCTTGGCTGTCTACATCTAATATGTCTAATCAATGTTCATTTGTTTTGGTGTTTTTCTTTCTTTTTTTTTTTTTTGTGTGTAGAACTTTCTTTTCCTTTTTCTATCTATCCGTAGTTTTCTTTGCATTTTCTGACGAAACCACACAATTACTGCCATTAGATGTTTCTCAGCGATGTCTGCTTATTGTCCATGATTACACATACATACATCAGTATGGGTTCTAACTAGAGAAAAGAAACCAATTTCAGTTCCCTCCTGACAACATAGGAGTTGTGTTAATTTTATTTTGTTTTTTTCTTCGTTTTTTTTACCTGTTTGTGTGTTGTCCTGTCCTTGACAAAGATTCTTAGAATCAACACGTTGGGTTGTCCTTTGTGTACTGTAACTTATTTTTATTACTTCATTTTTATATATTGATTGTTCTGATTTTGGATACTTCTCACTTTGTTATCACCTGTATGGAGTCCTCTGTAAGGTATGTACATTGTGTCTGTGTTTATTATGTCTCTTCTTTTCAGCAGGAGGCTAAATATACCTAATCGTTTGCAATCCATATGGGTTCTAACTAGCTCTTCAATTTTTTTGTTTTCTATCGGTGAGTAACTCCATACATGATAGGAGGTTGCGACAAGACAAATCTTTTTCTGCTTTTGTCTATTACGATTCTAGTTTATACGAGGGCTATTCCAAAATCAATGTCCGATTGGCTGGTAATAATAAACAGGTTGCCATAGTGACACCATATCATTGGTGCATCATTCACTAGTCTTTTAGCTCACTACACATCAACCTAGTCACATTTTTGTTCAGTGGTTCACAGATGGCGGGAAAGACAATAACAGTGTCCACGTTTATTCGTGAATCACTGAACAAATGTGACTGTAGGTTGATGTGTAGTGAGCTAAAAGAATACTGAATGATGCAAGCAATCAACGATGTTGCTATGGCAACTGGTTTATTTTTACCAGCCAATCGACGGTTGATTCTGGAATAACCCTTGTATATTAGTGGGACCATTTTAGTGGAGAGGTAAGGCTTGCCTACCAGCCCAATGTTCAGATCCCCATCAAGACAGGAATTTATTAAACATGGCTCTCAGGTGGACCCAGCCTAAGATGAGTGCCAGTAAATCTGAGAAGTAAAATTCCAATCACAACAATCATCATGTGCCGGTGTCAAAACATGTGAGGCTAGCATCATAAATCCATTCTGCCTAAAGGTGTGGAATCTTGTCCTTCACAGTTTTCATTTTTCTATTTGTTCTTGGAAGCAATAGATATTTGGTTCCAGAGATAAATGTAGCAAATTCCTTGACTGCCAGAGTAACTAACAACTGACTGCCTGAAAGAGGCTAATGAAACTAGAACATTATATACAACAATAAGAATGAGACAAACAGCTTTCTTTGTTCATGTGAGGTGAAGAGAGGCATTGGAGACCATCGTGACAACTGGAAAGATCGAGGGGAAGAGAGACAGAGAGAGGCAGACCAAGAGCAATGATGCTGGATGGAAAAAGAGACAAGTGGCATGGAGGAATATCATCAGCTGAGTTGATCCAGAACACCAAAGACCAAGACCTAGTGGAGAAGAATGAACGCATACGCCAGCAGGCAAGGCATTTGATGATGATTTATTCGTGTCTGAACATGAAGGAGAAGAGCTCAGGTAGCTAATTTGACTTTATTTCACCCTGACTGCATAGGCTAACATCATACTTAATATATTCCCCTTAAATACCATTTAAATATTGTTGTGAGTCAACAATTTAATGTACATAACAACAAACATTCTTCAGTCTCCAATAACAGATTTAATACATGTGCATACAATGTCTTCAGACACATCAGCCCGAAATGGTTCTGAGCTGACAAGATTAAAACTGGACATGATGGGACACCGCTGATAAGAACATCGTGTGAACTAACATTCATGGGTACAAATAAAACAAATATAAACAATGGTTGTCAGAACTTCCATGAGCTGTCTCCAATAATTTCATCAAATACAAAGTTCATGCATCTATCATGACTTTGTCAAACAAATCTTAATCAACAAGTAACAACACAGTCTGACAATTCATCAAACAATTGTGTAAACTTAAAATAAAGAAGATATCCGTAACATTTAACAATTCATTGCTTGGTGTATGTCTTTGTAGTTAGTCAGGCGCGCAATAGAGAACTGAAGTCAATTAGAACAAATGAATACATTTGGCTGAAATACAAACACACATTGACACTGATAATTAAATGTTACTTTGTTACAGAACTTCAGTAACCCAGTTAACTAACCAAACCATCCAGCCAGCCAGTTAACTAACCAAACCATCCAGCCAGCCAGTTAACTAACCAAACCATCTAGCCAGCTAGTTAACTAACCAAACCATCCAGCCAGCCAATTAACTAACCAAAGCATCCAGCCAGCCAATTAACTAACCAAAGCATCCAGCCAGCTAGTTAACTAACCAAACCATCCAGCCAGCCAGTTAACTAACCAAACCATCTAGCCAGCTAGTTAACTAACCAAACCATCTAGCCAGCCAATTAACTAACCAAACCATCCAGCCAGCCAGTTAACTAACCAAACCAAACCATCCAGCCAACCAACAAGCCGGCCAGCCAGCCAACTGCTGGTGTCTATCCCTGCATAAACAGAAGGAAGTGGTTGTCAGACTGCTACTGTTTTTGCAACACAGGTGGTGATTAACATTTGAATGTGTGTTTATATGTTTGCATTTCAGCTAAATGGATCGGTTTGCTCCCTTTCATTTCAGTTCTGTAGTAAGCCCTTGAGATACAA
The DNA here is from genome assembly GCA_014155875.1 of Cepaea nemoralis. Taxonomy (NCBI): domain Eukaryota; kingdom Metazoa; phylum Mollusca; class Gastropoda; order Stylommatophora; family Helicidae; genus Cepaea; species Cepaea nemoralis. Next base: position 149,813 of record JACEFZ010025109.1, read on the forward strand.
TGAAATATATCAGGCAATCAAGTGAGCAATCTGTTGCTTGCATCTTCTTTGTTTCAGTTTAATACGGGAAAATGTAAATATACAAACATGAACATTTTTATTCATATGAAGATATCTGTACTCCTTTCACATGAGATATATGTACTGAATACTGGTTAGGCCAGTCTGTTCTGTGTAACCAGTCCAGACATTATAGACAATAATACAGGAACGTGAATTTCTGGCAATCAAAAATGATATCTACAAAACAGGAACCATGATAAATACAGAACCACACATGAATGATTCGGAGGATTGATTGATCACTGTGGTTTTGGAAGCCATTATTTGAGGAAATACTACAACAGACACAAGTACAAACAAAACAGCATTCAATCATGACAGGAGACAACTGATTGTGACAAGCAGGACTGTTGCTAACAGTGGGTGCAGCACTCATGACCACCTCGGACATGTGTACGGATATATAGAAGACTGTAAGACTATTGTACCATAAGGAATCTCTTGACTGGTCTCATACAACACCAGTGGCTCAACACGGGAAGCACGCCATAATTAGTCCAGCTAACTTTCATCTGTGTGCCGGGACACTCAGGCGTCAAAGGTAATGGGTCAACTGATTGTTCAAGATGACAGTGATCGAAGACGGCAGACCAACTGATGGGGCAGACATCATCAACACCATAAGAGATGCAGGACGAACACATAACCTTAAGGACACTTGGGAATCCATCTTCTTGTTCTGGATGAGTGAGATCTCAGGCTGAATGTGAATGATGCATTATGTTGTGGAGTTCTTATGTTTCTTTGAGATGCATCGTGACAATACTATACCAAATGCAGCTTGATTTACTTAGGAAAGAAACTTTAAGGTGGCAAATTTGTCAACATCCACCAATGAGTTCACGAATCAACATCGCTGAGCACTCACAAGACTCCCCCTACGTGCTCTAGACACTTCTTCAGTAGTCAACAACGAGCTCCCAGATTGGCGGTACCAATGGCAGTCTGAATAACCCTCCGCCTGCATGTTCTCCTTTGTGTGGAGTGTTGTTCATACCCTCCGCTCACCTTGCCCAGATGTGGATCCTGACACTTCTCACTGAGCCCAGAGTGATGTACACCTGTTATGATTCACTAAGAGCTCCTGTTTGCACTATTGAGATAATGCACAGGTTAAACTGGTGGTGCAAATGGGGCTGAGACAACAGAGCACACCTGTAGGGTTTTAAGCACTGATTCAACAATGAGGTAAGTATCTATGCTTTCAGAGAATATGTTCAGAGATAGAAGGAAAATTAAGTGCAATAATAAATGGTATTCAAACTCATATCTCATCCATTTTGTTTTTGTTTTAAATTATCCATTTGTAACATCTAGACTTCTCTAATACACTTAGAGAATATAAATGAGCAGACATCACCTGAGAAGAAAGTAACTGTGTTCCATTTCCCCAGAAACAAAGCACATTTCACACAACCCTAATCTCTCACTTACTCCTGCATACACAAACATATTTATATATATATATACACACACTACTAATATTCACCTACCATAATCTATTGTGGCATCAATGTCTTAGGTCCAGATTTTCACTTTGACAAAACAAACATAAGGGTTATTTGATCAGAATTACACCAACCTCTTTTTAATGTCACAGAAATTTCAGATACCATCAAAAGACATCCTGGTTGGAAACGTTTCAACACTGCCACTGCTGAGAATCAAACCCAGGGGTACTGCATTAGCAAGCAAGTGAATTAGCTGCTAGACCACCACAGCTATGGTAGAGGGCAAGAGAACAGAGAGGCAATTTATCCAACGTGATCACTGCTACAGCTCTGTTCCACGGTGAGTTTTAACTTCTCAACCAGATCTCACTAATGGCTAAAGGCTCAATTAAGAAGCGTGATAATACAACAATAATATAACCCTCATTATGCTCAAGGGCTGCTGTGCATAGTCATTAGTGCACTAGCTTGCCAAGACAATCGGTCTGGGTTTAACCTTAGCAGTGATCTGGTTTTGTAAATCACTGGTACCCCAGTTCTGGGGTAGATTTAGTCTCATCAATTGGGTGCAGGATAATTTCCCATAATTTTCTGGAACTTGGGGGCAATGAGAAAGGTAACTTGTCATCTGACTTCATCATGCCATGACTTACAATATTGGTCTGCCGCTTCTCATCCCCTACTATAGTATTTGCCACATTAACCTTTAACCCCTCTTCTCTTCCCCCAAAATATATATATATATGAAATATATCTAAGAACTAAGCAATTTGCCACTAAACAGACCAAGACTTCTGATCAGAATAACAGTCAACAAAAACATTGCATGATACACCCAGGCACACATCATTACTACCACAGTTTTAGCCCACCCATGAAAATAAAAAAACAAAGCATACAATCAAGGCCGTAAGGATAAACATCTTGCAAAGGGGATAAAATGAATATCTCCAGGATCACAGGTAGACTTGATAATAATCTGCATCAACTGGTTACGCGTAGGTGCCGCTCTGTGGTTTGTATGCCTTGAACCGACTGTCGCTGTGTTTGTTGAGCGGGTGGTAACCACTGTTTGCCTTCACCCATGGAAGTGAGGAGGAGTTTTTGTGGTAGTGGTTGTCGTGGTGTTGGTGGTAGCTGTGATCTTGAGACCATGAGGGACCACTGTCTTTGGACTGTTGGAGAAAAATATTTAATGAAATAAAAGACATGTTTTTATAATCAACTTAGTAAACGTCAAGTAAAGGATGTCTTTATAATCAACTTAGTAAAAGTCAAATAAAAGATGTCTTTCAATCAACTTAATAAAGGTCAAGTAAAAGATATTTTTATAATCAACTTAGTAAATGACATGTTTTTATTAATCAACTTAGTAAAAAATCAAGTAAAGATGTCTTTATAATCAACTTAGTAAATGACAAGTAAAAGACATATTTTTATAATCAACTTAGTAAAAGTCAAGTAAAAGACATATTTTTATAATCAACTTAGTAAAAGTCAAGTAAAAGACATGTTTTTATAATCAACTTAGTAAAAGTCAAGTAAAAGACATGTTTGTACAATCAACTTAGTAAAAGTCAAGTTAAAGACATGTTTTTATAATCAACTTGGGGGGACAGAACGTGCTCATGTCAACCAGAGTTATGCCGATAAAATCCATGTCAACAAAGGGGGTAGAAGAGGAAATACTGAGCGGAAACAATAGTACTAGCATTTCCTAGTTAGTATTTATAATAGACAAACGAAAGAAAGAAGAAAAACAAGGAGTTATTTAAGAATGCATTTTTAAATACAAAATCAACACTGAATTTGATATTTGCTAAAGTTCTAATAGATCTTACCAAATTGTGATGTTTCATTAAGTGAAATTGCTGGAATGGGTTGTCGGATGAAAATGTTTCTTTGGCGTGATTCTTCACTTTCTTTGTCTGAAAACAAATGGTAAAATTATAGACACCTCCAATTACCATGTTTTATATATGCATGGGCAGTAATTAAATAATACTGGTAAGATTATGTAATCAATATGCTTTACATCTTTTCTTCATTCAGCTTTCCCAAAAACAAAGTTGCAAAACTTCCTTCCCAAACTTCATAATACAACACGCTCAATTTGAGTGTCCAGCTATTCAGATTCAGATACAGTTAACGCCTTTTCTTTGCAGCTGTTCTGAAAATCTGGTATCCAAACAATATTGCAACTTTTTTTTTTCCAACTTCTGCTAAGATTCACTTGTTCAAAATGGCAGAGCAGTGTATTCTTCTATAATGAATCTTCAGTACTTTAGATGTCTGAATATTACAGTAACCCTCTCAACATCTAGAGGCCTGTCATGTGCAGGATTCACACCCATAATCTTTTTAACATTTCTCTCTATCATAACCCAGGCGTCCTGACTGTTGCTGTCATATGTAAATTATTTGTCTCATCTTAAATCCATCTGTGTTGTGCACTTCCCTTCATAATGATCTTTCTTTAGACTTTCACTGTCTACTACTAAGCAAATTAACCAAACTCATTTTAATACTGAAAAATACTAGTTGCAAATACAGAAACTTGAGGTGATACACAAGTTTCAGATCAGCTTAACAATTATAAGTATCACTCGATTATTAATTCTATTTTGCTTCTCTTTTGCTTTGGCTCTCAACTCTTTAACCCTTTACAGGGTGGAACATCCATTTCCGTTCGATCGCTTTAACGAGCAAATCAGCCGATTGCGTCCGTATGCAATGTAAAATCGCGATCTCTTGGCTTTACGGTACTTCCGACGGCTATTTTCGCTTTCGGCGATAGGCTTGACAACGTGGCCGCCATTTGTAAGCGCCTACTATGAATTTGAACAGACTTTTCCGGACTTTTTGGATAGTTTTCGGGGTTTTTATGCTTAGTTTTTCAAACCGGATTTCGGCGATTCTTCAAGTGATAGCCGAGATTTTGCTATGTTCAATTTAAGTGACATTAAAGGGCACAAAGTTGACTATTAATCGGAGCTAGATATCAGTGCAAAGCGTTACTTTGCATTAGCAGTCTGAGTCGGACTTTAAAGAAAGTGATTATGATTCTGAAAATGTGTTTGTAAATTGCCGTATACATGACGGAAAATCACAAACATGCTGTATTTCGTAAATATTTGTGTTCATGAATGGATTACCGACAACAATCACGTGAGTAACATATTCTGCATGCTTTTCCCTCTGTGTTGTTTATTTAACTAAAATCAGTTGACTAACACCTTATTTGTGATGTTTTTACTAACGTAACCGAAATTTTACCACACCTGAAAAAAATCTTGCCTGTTCAGGGCTAAAAAACGGACAAGCGTCTGCCCGGTAAAGGGTTAACTACAAGACAATAAAAAACATGCAGTGACAGAATCCATGTACATGTGCCAACCAGAACAATTCTGAGGCACTGAGAGCAGCTGGCGTCACAAGATCCCTCATCAAAACCATTAAATGCATGGGGCATATCAACAAAAGGGTGGAATAGGAGAAATTAGCCTTATGTGGGTACAAAAAAAAGGCAAAGACAGACAGAAAGCTGTATGTGGAAAGCTTATACAAGCGGGGTAACAAATAATAATATCAGCAAAATTATGTCCATCAAAAACTCATATGACAGTATTGGGGAGTCATCTGCTTCATGCAAGTCATCTGAAAAGAAGAAAAGGTGGAGTAGAAGAAGGAAAAGAAGAACTCTTACCTTCCCAGCATCAATCTCCTCATTGTAATCATCTGACCAATGCCGCTTTCTCTTGGCTCTCTCTTCCTTATCTACTTCCCTGTCATTGTGACTCTTACTACCGTCCCAAGAAAGAACTGTTGAGATAAGAACAAAATGTGTGTTACAGCGTGAATTCATGAGTCATAAATAAAATGGGGTGATGTGATCAATTGCTGTTGCATTGTCCTTACATCTTTACGTAAAAATGTTGAAAACAATGTGCAATGATGCAAATGGAAAAAAGATTGGATACTGCACTATAAGCAATCATATTGATGGGAAATCCGATTGAAACATTTGTGGGGCGAAAGAATTGAGCTTTATAAACTTGTCTGTTCGGCTGAGAATGGTTATGGACGTGTCTTTAGGGCTGTGACACTTCTGAATTTGAATAAATCGTACTATATATGGTTTGTGTCTTCGTTATTCAAATTCACTACAGGAAAACATTGTTTTGAACTTCTGTTAATAATAAATTGTTGAGTCTACTCGGACATACTCATAACTTGCGTACACCTTCCTTCTCTCATATAAATGCCAATTAACAAATATATTCAAACTATGGATGGTTACGGCCCAAATTAATCTTCTTCCCTCATATGAATGCCAATAAAAAATGTTATATTCAAACTATGGATAGTTAAGGCCCAAATTAGTCTGCTATTATAAGTTGCCAGTTCACGATTTCTTGGCAAGTTTACATTCAGTAATTTGCCGTCTGAACAACCGGCACGCATGCCATTTTCATTTTTAAAAAACAACGCAAGGAAACAGAAATCTGCTACTAAGAATAAAATAAACCTTGGATTAACTTCCCAGGAAGATAACCCGACCAACAAATGCCTGAAGAAAATGGATGTTTGCGCCGAATGGTTCAATTATTGCAGCACTGCTGTAAACTAGGCACAATGAAATCTAAAACAACAATCCGGACGAACACAGAAGGAGAAGAAAGACATGGATTAACTTCTGAACATGAAAAAAATGAGGTTATCTTGGTTTCACCACACCACGAAGATATATTGCTGAAAACAATGGAAGGCAAGATCCAGGGCAAAGGTAAATGAGGACATCTTAGGAATTACTAGATCACACAAACAAGGACACTGATTTATGCTGAGCTGCTGAGAATAAGAGACAGTGTGGGGACATGATTAGACGACAACACCAGTCTTCAGACTGAATGAATGAGGGGTCTGACTAATAACTCATAATGATCTCTTGCCAAATATTCTCCAGCATACAACTGAAAACAAGCAGGCAATGCGCAGACAAAAGAAACCAGAAAAAGAGTTAGGGAAAGACAAAACAATATATGTGAAAAGCTTACACAGTGAAGAACCCTCTAAGCAATATCAACTCCAATACAAAGATATGGGTGCTTACGTGTTACCAGCTTCCCCAAGGGAAGTAAAGAATAGAAACACAATAAACCTCCTTGTGCATGTTGTCAAACCATTGATGAACTGGCCTACAAAAGGCTTGGCATGTGCTTTGCTGGGAGCCTATACTCCACTAGAAGTCAGACGAAGGTACGTAGGGAGATACTCCAGGACTCAAGGGGATTGTCTTTTTCAATTTATAATTTGTAAATTGTACAAGTGAAGGACCTTCATAAATGCCTTGAAGCATACTGGATACCTGGTGCTAGCGACATATTATTATAGACCTAGTGGCACCGGGTGGGTCATGTGGATTATATCAGGCCAGCTGCCCTTACTTGCCAGAACATTCCCTGGTACTTATTTTAGACTGGGGTGACCTGAGAGTTCTGAAAAACATATTTTAATCTTCCATGGAGATTCGAACACATGATCACATGCCTGCAGGCAAGCATATAAGAGCTGAACATTAAAGTTTAGTGTCAGTTTTAATTTCTAGTGAAATAGAGATGTTAGCTCAGTGTGGACAAAAGTCCATCACCTGGGAAACATTTGATAATGATTGGTGTAATATATCATATCTGCAGAAGTAAGCACACACTCACCACTGTTGCCAAACTTATAACTGGCTCCATCCAGCCCACCAGAGAATGCTGAAGAACGTGATCCATCCCATGTGGTTTTTATTTTGTCAGAAGTTTCTCTTTTTGGGGCCACATCATCTTTGATGTGATGGTTCCATGACTGGACAGATGCTACAAACAAACAAGACATATAATTCAATCAGGATATATTCTCCATTAAAGCACATATCACATTCACCTTCTTTTTCTTTTTTAATATTACTAACTATGTCCTAAACATTGGATGAACAGACTGGCTGAAATATGAAAAGCTATTAAACTACTGAAAGATGGAAAAGCTTCAGGGCTAGATATGATCCCAGCATAAGCTATTAACCCCTTTACCGTGGAAAAAAAAAATTTTTTTTGTTATGCAAACTGTGTATTTTTTTTCTTTCATAATTTGATATGTTATGTTGTCCTGGCAAAATAAAATGTTTTTTTAAGTGAAAATGAGTTGTCTTTTAGAAATTGTGAGGAAAATAAGAAATGTTCTGTACTAAATGGTACTGTTCAATAACGAACTAAGCTGATACGTATCGTATATTAGATGTCAATTGTTTTTAGTAATTATACTTGGTGTGGTAAACACCAAAACATGGAGCTGCACATAGTGCTGTGTCACACTCCGGACAGTAGTATCGTGTCTCTTTACGAAATTTGAAAAAATCCGAAAAAAATAATCTGAAAAAAAATAAAATATGAAAACCCAGCCAAGTTGTTCAAGCCCGTACTCTGTAGATTCCAAGCTTGCTAATAAAAACTATGCAAATACATGCCCATAGGATACATGTATGTACGCATACATCTACACAAGCTATACTATGCATAAATTATAATCATACTACAAAGTTATAAATTATAATCATAATAAAAACACAATAAAATGTTTTTTGTTCTTTCGTACCTTTTTTTTTCTTGTTTACTGTCCACTTTCACTTTTGGCATCACGTTATGACCTACTTTTATCTTCCGCTGTTTGAACTGGCTGTTGGATTAGCCGCCCTATGCATTTCCTATGCTATTTTTGTATTAACACGAGTTTACTCGGGCGCACGGCACACAGAAGACTTTTACATCTGATGACGAGTTAACTCGTGATGCACGGTTAAAGCCAACAATTTTTATGACGAGTTAACTCGTGACACACGGTAAAGGGGTTAAAGCAAATATACATAACTGAACTGAATCACTGCATGAATTATTTAACAGAATCTGGGAGACCGTAAAAACAGCAGAGAAGTATGTCTGGCAAAGCTGCCAAAGAAAAGTGTGATAAGAGGAATAATAATATCAGTTCCTGAATCATTACTTAATTTCAAAATTAACATATAATCTGCCTATCTAGACAGTGCAGGATCATTCTGTAGAGATGCATAATCTGCCTATCTAGACAGTGCAGGATCATTCTGTAGAGATGCATAATCTGCCTATCTAGACAGTGCAGGATCATACTGTAGAGATGCATAATCTGCCTATCTAGACAGTGCAGAATCATACTGTAGAGATGCATAATCTGGCTATCTAGACAGTGCAGGATCATTCTGTAGAGATGAATAATCTGGCTATCTTGACAGTGCAAGATCATTCTGTAGAGATGCATAATCTGCCTATCTAGACAGTGCAGGATCATACTGTAGAGATGCATAATCTGGCTATCTAGACAGTGCAGGATCATTCTGTAGAGATGAATAGCTGCCACTGTACAAACAAGTAAAGGATGAAGAGACTTCCAACTAAACAGGTCCTGCACCGACTAGATAGCCACAATATGCATAACAGAGCAAAGCACTGAACTTAACATGCCAACTTATAATTGATATGTGGGCTATGAAAAAGTGTTTGCAGGGAATTTACAGGATTGGTAGGGAATTCCAAAGTCACCCGTAACAATGAGAATCCTAGACAGGACTATTGTATTTGTAGACAAGTAGACTAACCTTTTACAATGAAATAAAAACGTATAAGGAAATGATTGTTTATTTAAATTCTTATAATCGCACCAGGAAGATTAACCAGGTAAACAAATGCCTGAATAAGTTGGATGTATCGGCCGAAAAGTGCAAATATCACAGTTCTGCTGTGAACAGGCATAGCATAATTATGTCTAAAACATTCCGGATGAACGAAGAAGAAGAAGAAGAAGAAGAAGAAGAAGAAGAAGAAGAAGAAGAAGAAGAAGAAGAAGAAGAAGAAGAAGAAGAAGAAGAAGAAGAAGAAGAAGAAGAAGGGGGAGGGGGAGGAAGAGGAATAATACTTATAATTTACCTCAAATATAAAACACATTTTGAGGTTTCACTGTTGCAAGCAAAACTATGTATCACTGACATCAAGTGTATTTACTATTGTTGTCATACTATTACCAAAATCAAGTCGTTCCCAGTTGTAGAGTATCTTTTTAGTTTTTAAAATCCTCTTGACTTAATATTTAATACTACTTTTAGAACGGTCCTAATCTCTCCAACTCAAATGGCTCTCAGTGTTCCTAATATATGTTTGTCTCTTGGTACACTGTTATTCAAAGTTTGTTTCGTTTGCATACATTGCTGCATGTGATTGGCTATGCAGCTTCTTTCTGTCTTATGATTCCTTATACTTCATTACAAGGTGAGAATGGTAGGGAGTAAACAATACTGTGGTATAATTATCTTGTTTAGGGGTTACCTTACTGAATCACTCTGTAACTATGTATTCATATTTGATAATAGTTTGAGGTTTCTTTAACAACAGGTTTGTTGTTGTTTCTTAAATTACTGTTTAAGGTTCTAGTACTGTCTGATTGTACTCTACTGTGTGACTTGTGTTGCTCAATGTATGAATTTAACCCACATTGCAATAATCTATTGGTTCTGTGCAAACTTTGCCTCTGTAACAGTTTTTTTTAAATTTCTATTATAAGCCAGATGTCCTGCATCTGTGTACGTCATAATTTCTCAGGACTGCTATAGTTTTCTAAGCATGTGTAGAGGAGGTGGTCTGCCAATGATTTCTTGTGGCCATAATGGGCGATGACCACAGCGTCTGCCTCTAAAAGGAGATCCTCCTCTGCCTGCTGCTGAGAACCTACTGTCATAACCAACAGATATCTGCTGGCTGCTCTCAAGCTGAATCCACCACCTGCTATCATGGTTTCACATTGTCCTGGTGAGGAGCTAAGATGGTATTCTGCCTTGCACAAGGGTGCCTTATAGGCTAGCAGAAGGAAGAAGCCGTATTTCTCCTGTGACAGGGTATACCTCTACCCCAAGCACCCAAAAGAATGACTTAGATGTCAATGGTTCTGAGATTGACAAGACATTTAAATATAAACATAAAAAATGCTTACCTCGGCTACTGTTCTTGCTACTAGAATCTTTCAAATGAGTTGTTTCAACTGTCTTCTCAACCCACTCATACCCATCCTCGCTGTCACTGGTACTGTTTCTTCGCTTATGTCTATCTTCATCAGAACTAGAAGATGAGTCAGAATATGTGCGGCTGTGTTTGCGGACACAGCTCTTCTTTGGCTCCTTCCTGTCATAATAAGAATCACTGTCGGAACTGGTAATGTCTTTCTTTCTATATTTCTTCTTCTCCTTTTTGTGCTTCTTTCTTTTAGAAGAAGAGTCACTTCGGGATGAACTATCATCCCTTAATTTGTCATAACCACAATATTCTGAATTCTGTTTGTGTTTTTTCTTGTGTTTTTTGTCCTTTTTTAATCCACCATCACTAACACCAGAGCTAGCAGGTGAATGAAGCAGTGGAAGTTTATCCGAGATCCCCACGGGTGTTGTGGGTCTCTCCGGGTGTGAATGCTGCGACCACTTTGTATCGGTGTGAGCATCTGGCATCTCTGGTGGGGCAGAACTAGGCAAGGGTATCAGGGTGTCTTTTAATCTGACAGTATCTGGCACTGCTGCGGTTGAGGTTTTATTGCTTGCGAATGGTTTGTCATATCCAACTACTGGAGCTAATGGGATCTTGTTAATACAAACTTTGTCAGGATTTTGCTGCTTGGTATGGCTGCTTTTCCCTGCATTTGACAAATCTGAAAAATTAACCAAAAGAAAAAAAAACATTGAGTTCACAAATATCTACATCATTAGACACTGCATTGTAATGTCATTAACTGGCTTCATATTAAAATAATGTTTCTGTGACATGGTTACGCTCCCTAAATAGGCCAGGTTACAGGTCATGTGGTTTTGTCATGTCTAAACTTACATTATTAAATACTTACTTTATTGCGTAATAAAATTGCACTGTTTTTATATAATAAAAACCTTATTAATAATAAAAACGATGTAAAATATCTCCCTAGACTTACACCCCCTTTTCAATTACTCTGTTAAATGAAGGGTTTCCTGTACAGGCAGATAATTGCAAACTAATTAGAGAGAATAGATGACATGATAGGTGGAGAAATACATGTTAAAACTTAGTGACAGCTAGCAAACTTGAAGGGAAAAGAATAAAGAGGTAAACATCTAAAAGGTTTGGTTAAATGACATTACAGGGACATGAGCATAGAACTAATCTGAGACCGGTGTATCATGGCCACCCACATTTATCAACATAGCATTTCATAATAAGTCTTCTTCATCTTCAAGACTCCTTGAACAGGTATAGGCCCAAAACTATGCATGCCAACCTCTTTATAGTCCCACAACTACACATGCCAACCCCTTTATAGGCTAGTTCATGTTTGTTTAGATTTTTGTTGATTTTTTTTTCCACTGCATGAGGTATTCTCAGATTAACTCCCTTTTGTCGTCTTTCATAACCTGCATAGGAGGTTTTGTGTTACAATTATTATGATCTTGCTTACTGTACTTAAAACCAGGTTATTCACTAGCTTGGTTTTCTCCCATAAAGTGCCCCAGTTTCCCTGTCCACATACACCAATATTTGTAACATACATTGTAGCAAATATAACAGTTTGAAAACAAAATTCCATGACCAATTTAACATGCAAAAACAATGGGTGAATGGTTTGGTTAAAGAGTTAATGATCAAGCAGTATAATTAACTGTTATATTTATCAAGTGATGTTAACTCCAAAATGTTATCTTGTTACGGACAGGAAGGGCATGCAAACAGAAAACCCCACTATGAAATGCAAACCTCGAAAACAGTTGAACAGGATTTGCAAAACAAATAAATGGTTTTGGGGTTCACAAAATGTAGCTCTTGTATGATCAAATCCCCGGGAAGGTTAACCCGGTCAACAAATGCCCGCAGAAGTCGGATGTGTCGGCCTAACGGCGCAAGAACACAGCTCTGCCGTAAACAGGCACAACGCAATCACATCCGGAAAAAAAACTCCGGATGAACGAAGAAGAAGTATGATCAAATCTTGTTTTGAAATGAAATTCTTAAAAAATTTAAGCAAGTGATGTCCAACATTTGAAATTTAAAGTAAAGTAAGTTCCTTTATTTTACACAAAATGTTATACAACAAATGACTTGTGTAACTTTTTTTCTTTAATGTAGTTTTAGGGGAGATAAAAGTTTCAACAATTTAAGAACTCACCCATCTGTGAATAAATGCGTAAAATAAAAATACCTTTTAAAATAATTTTAGAATATCTAGAAATGGAAACCCTCGTTTATAACTTTACATTTAGGATCACATAATAGTATTAAATTAAAACATCTAATTTTTATGCCTGATTAAAACAGATCAGACAGAACCTAGAAAAACAAAAGGCATTGACCCTACTCAGAAATACTGCAAACAAAATAAAGAGTCTTTAACACAAGAATAGTAGCCTTTACAATTCATACAAAAAGTAAATGAGACAAAGGTATAAGTAAACATAAACAAATAAAACAAAAGGGAAGTACTTAATTTTGATGAATAACTAATCAAATCGCAGATAGATTTACAAGCCTTTAATCATGCAAATGGAAAGCTTCAAATTGTTAACAAAACTGCATGCAAATGCAATAAGCAATTAACTGACAGGTGGAAGTTTGTGACTGTTTTCGAGGAGAAAGTTACAGGGATTTTTATTCTCTGTTAAAAAATGAGGTCTGGAAACTGAATTACCTTTGGACTCGACGGTCCATTCAGTGGTGGAATTTACACTGACTGAGCTAGAGCATGAACTGCGTGGGCTTGGGGCACACTCTTGGGCCTGTACAAGCCAATTTCCACCTGCAGCTTTCACCTTGGTGCTGCCAGAGTCTGCATACGATGACATATTTACAACAGGGAGCTCCATAACACCACTCTTACCTGCTGCCGACGTTGTAGATGAAGTGGTGCTTAAGGGGACCTCCTGGTGAGCATCTACCAGTTTTGATGCCGAGGGGGTTAAGTCTTTGTGGGCGGGAGCTTTGCTGGAGGCAGTCAGTGGCAATTGGGTAGAATAATGCTTAGCATTCGAGTCTGTGGGTTGATAATTTAAATGTGAGGTAGGCAACTGAGGCTGGTTACTAGCAGAAGATGATGGATTGTCTCTGTGTGTTTGTTGGAAGGTTGATGAAACATTTCCCACTATAGTCTTTGTATTAGGCAAGTTCCCAGAGTCACCGTCTCCCTTTGAAGGGAAACTCAGTTTCTGAACGCATGCCAGGCCTCGAGAATGATCTCCTGCAGCATGGGGTAGACCCACTGATGCAGCTAGCTGCCTTTTGTTGATTAGTTTTTATATTTACCGAGTTCAGAGCTCCAGCACTGCCATTATTTTCTTGTTCTGAATCGGAGTCGTCATTATAGGGAACCAGACCTACTGACTTCTGTTTGCTGATGTCACCATTGACAACTTTTGACTTTCCATCTGGTGACTTTTCCATTGTTGTAGAATTGCCATGTTTAATTCTGAAGCACAATGTGTTTCCCATCATCCTTCTGAAGTTGTTGCTGTTGCAACATATGCTGCTTTTTCTGAAGAGGTGTCAGGATGGGAAACGATATCTTGCTGTGTGTGCCTGGCAGAGGCGTTGCAGTCGACACAACCTTGGGTAGAGTGGTCCCAGCGTGAGATGCTGGGTTGGCAGTACTGTGCTTTATGGGTGTACCAATCTCACTGGTTGGTTTGCCTGAAACAAATATGAACAAATCAGCCTCTGTGGTGAAGCGTGTCTTGGGTGGTTTCATGATACAGACACCCCACCCCATTCAGAGAGGTAACCACAAATAGTATTCGTTATTTGTGCACAAACATAATCCAAGGCAGTCATTGCAGAGACAATTACTGCTCACACCAACAAATGCACAAACATTACTATAGCCAAGATCTCCATAAGACGTCAAGGAAAACCAAACAAGTAACAGTCTATCCAACTTTGATGGCTTGTATTTACCTTCTCACAAATGAAACATTCAACTAGCAATTGGTCATCAATAATAGAGTACTAATTCCAGAATGGAGTCCGGAAAAAGACATGGTTGTTTGGAAGATTTTGGTGATTGCTTATCAAGAAAGAATATCACAATAATCAAGAAAGAGGAGTTAATAGACCATGTATCAAATTTTTTTTTCTGAGGAATATTCCATATTGGAACAAAGAGCTAGACCCATAGTTGAACAACAGTTAAGCAAAGTACAATTCGGTTTTCGGAAAGGTAAAAGTTGCACTGATGCACTATTTACATACACTTAGACAAATATGTGAAAAAAACTATTGAATATAGTGACCAGCAGAATATTGTGTTTGTAGATCAGGAAAAGGCCTTCGATAGAGTAGACAGATACAAATTATGGACCATCCTTGAAGACTATGGGATAGAATGGCAACTGCTAGAAAACATCATAGCCATGTACCACTCGAGCCGAAGTGCAGTAAGAACACAAGAAGGCATATCAGATATGTTCACAGTCAATACAGGAGTGAGACAGGGATGTGTGCTCTCTGCCCTGCTATTTAATATCTACATGGACAGAATTTCCAAAGAAGCAAGCCTCGACAGAACTGATTCAGAAAATTTAGAACTCTTTACTCCAGATGAAACAACTGATCCACAGGAAATAAATGAACTTCTATTTGCAGACGATCAGTGCCTATTTTATAGCGACGAGGGCAGACTGCAAGATCATATTAATAATCTGAGTTCAACATGCAGGAGATACAATATGAGCATAAATACAGCCAAAACCGAAGTAATGCGAGTTAGCAGATCACCAGGCCCACTAAGTATACAGATAAATAGCACAACTCTGAAACAAGTTAAAGAATTCAAATATCTTGGAAATATGATCACAGAAGATGGCAGATTAGACGGAGAAATAGAAATCAGATGTCAAAAAGCTAGTGCACTTACATATCAACTATCACCCTTACTGAAACATCCAAATATACCCATGCCCGCAAAACGACAGATAATAAACAGCATATTCACACCAACCCTTTGCTACCAATCTCAGACCTGGACTTTATCCAAATTCACACCTTCGCAAAATCAACACCTGCGAAATGAGATGCCTGAGGAGAGCTGCCAACTTAACAATCCGAGACCAAGTAAGAAATGCTATTATCAGACAGACTGTGGGATCAACACCTTGTGCAATATTTATTGAAAGACAAAAGATCAAGTGGTTTGGTCATGTCGTTAGAATGCAACACCAGCAACTACCATCACTGGCCTTCCATCAAAGATCATCTGCGACGAGACCACGAGGACGTCCAAGAAGAAAATGGATTGACGACATCAAAGATGTTGTACAACCACACAGAATGACACTATCCAGTGCCGCCCACCGGGCGCTGGAACGCAAATTATTCCTCCCCATGACGCTTGACAGCAGAAGTGGAAGATGATGATGATGATCCAAATTCAAATGGCGGCAGAGAGAAACATACAAACAGGTGTAGTAGAAATGTGATTTAACCACCCGCAGTCAGTTCAGATATTAGACTGTGATTCAGGTGGCCTGATAGGACGTCAAAATAGCACAAGAAAATAAAACCTGTATTTGTCTTACTCCAACCGAAACCACAGACAGAAAGATGTTCTAGCTATTCCAAGAGAAAAATAAATATTGTCATTCGATATTTCCTGTGCTAGGAGCCTAGATTTCTTGTTCTGTTACCGTCTTCCCCCGCAAGCACATGATTTTCTTTGTGGACATTCAGACAATTCACAAGGGTACTTGTGGTTTTTGATTCTCTCTTCATACCTCTAAATTACTATATTTTATTACTCTGATGATGATAAATACAAAACTGTTCTGCCATATACAATATTACAGAAGAAATTTGTAGTGAATGAAGAGTTATCTAAACCAAGTGAATGCTCACAACAGAAGAGCCTAACTACTCAGGGAAATGTCAGGACAGGAAAGTTTACTAACAATAACTATTAACTGGCATAAATTAACCACAGTGCTTACATATCTGATGGGTGTTTATTACTATAACGACAAATATGTATAAAGCAGATATCTTCTTCTTCTGCGTTCATCCGGAGGTTTTTTTTTCGGGCGTGATTGCGTTGTGCCTGTTTACAGCAGAGCTGCGTTCTTGCACCGTTAGGCCGACACATCCGACTTCTGTGGGCATTTCTTGACCGGGTTAACCTTCCCGGGGGTTTCTTAGGACGTTCTGACTCTCACTGTTGTGGTGTTATCCCCCATCCCAGCTGGCCCATATAGAACAGCCAAAGACATCCTAGTCAGCCCTCAAGGGAAGGCAGGGGCAGACCATGGGCATTCCCCGCCATCCAAGGAGGCTTCCATACTTGCAGAGCCGACACACAGCGCTCTGGTACTGGGCTCACCCAAGGAATCGTCACGTCCTGCACATGGCTGCTTAGCCTCACTTCCGTATATTGGGCCTTCCGCTCACCAAAGGCTGTTCTTCTGGAAACCAGAAGAATGCAGTCTGCAGATGACATCCACACAGTGAGCTTTCGATTCGGACTTTCCATGTAATGGATTTGCTATCCAAGCAATATTCCATTTCATGCCTCTGGGACGCTCTTGTAACCGACATACCTGTGGTATGAAGTGCGGCAGTCTAAATACTTCTTCATGCACCTTTAAATGTCAATCTGTATGTAGTTAAAGTAAGCTTCAGTCAACTTGAGCTTGTTGATATCACCATAGAGCTTATCCTCAAATGAAGCAGGTGTGGGCCAAAATATCTTTCTCTGTTCTGCATATATTGGGCACTCCTGCAGCAAATGTTTAGCTGTCATTTTACCAGTTCCACAATTGCATTCATCGGTATCTCATTTTTTGTATAAGTGGTATTTCAGCCTGTTATGTCCAGTGCGGAGTCTGAAGATTGCTACTTGTTCTCTTTGGTCGAGTTTGTAGTATGCATCATCCTTCTGGTGGCCTGGATGCTCTGATTCCCATTTGGTTCTATAAGTGCTTTTTATAAACCTCTTTGCCTCATTATAGGTTATGTCCATGTCAGGCTGTGGTAGTCGTCCGTCCTCTTTTGCCAGTCTGTCAGCCTCTTCATTTCCAGGTATACTGCAATGTGATGGGATCCACTGTATTACAACTTTTTTGGATATCTGGCATAGACCATGGAGTGCTGCTCTTAGGTCAGCTAGTTCTGTGCCGTTTTTGCTCTTCAGTATTGAGACAGCTGACTTTGCATCTGTGAAGATAGCTATTTGCTTCTCTTTATTTTCCTCTATCAAGAGCATTTCTGCTGCAGTTTTCAAAGCCTCTACCTCCGCTTTGAAGTTACTTGAACATTTTCCAGTTGCCACTGACTGTTTTTTTTTCATTCCATTTTTTTTTAATTTAGGATAATTCCTCCTCCTCCATTTTCTATTGAATTTTTGGCTGATCCATCTGTATATGCATGGTAAAAGCAGATATATCATGTCACCTTTTCAATGCAAAAAACAAAAAAGGGGTGTTTTTTTTACAAGCAAGAGGATGGACTTCATTGCACCAGATTTTATCCCACACAGCTTAGCATCTTGTCGCACAAAAAACAAACTACATAGCTTCAGCGATAACCCTAGGAGTCTCCATGAAAATTGAAAATTGCACTAGTGAACTGAATGCCATACCCTGGAAATGAATTCACAACCTTCGGAACACGGGGCATGCAGCGCAACCACTTTGCCACAGAAACTCGCTGGGAAAGACAACAGACTGATCCAGAAATGACCAGGAAAGGATGTGGTATGACATGACTCGTGCTGCTACACAAGCCCCTTCTGACATAGAGAACGGCTAGGCCGATCTGGCAGCCCAGGTCAATTTTTTAAAATTCTAATCATCCCTGTTGGGAATCGAACCCCAGACCTCCAGTATGGCAGAAGATATTTAAGTAGTTCTTTATTATATATTTGTACTTCAGGTTCAATAATCAGAAGAGGATAGATATTTTACTGCCAGCACAGCTTTGATGACTCATAAAATTGGCACAAAATAATTTTCATAGACTTTTCTTTCAATGGTCAGTTGATCAGGATGAAAGCTGATCATAACACCTCATGCCAAACTCTATGAGATTGTGTATGTGTATGAAGCTGCAGTAGATATGTTTACTCATCTGTCAGCTTTTTTCTTCCTATTTATTCAATTATTTTTGCGTTGTCTGTCTACAGAAAAGGTGTCTTGTTTGTGGCTTTCAACTGACACATCTGGCATTTCATAAGGTTAGCCTTCTTGGCTGGTTTCACAGAAAGTTATCTTTGGCATCCCATCCAAACAGCAGCATTCTTGGGATTTGGCCTTCAATGGCATTCTGTCACCTGTGAAAGATTCCACAAATGACTTTCTACTTTCACACGCCAACACACAAAGAGACAGAGAGGGAGAGAGAACTATGTTATTGAGTACACATACAAGACAGCAGTGCTACACGATAAACAACATTACCATGTATGCCATTAACATGAGGAGGCTCTTGCTTCAAGTGACTTGGAAGTGTGGGTCCAATAAACGGAGTCTGCAATGAAAGATTAATAATTTCTTAAAATTAGAAAGGCAAACAATGGTGTTACAAAAACAACTTAAGTCAATAATCCATACAGTCTCACTAGTTAAATAGTTAAAACAATACAACAGCATAAAGTTGTGGGCTCTCACTTACAAGGTAGATAAAACCTTCAAATTGTGGGCTCTCACTTACAAGGTAGATAAAACTCTCAAATTGTGGGCTTTCACTTACAAGGTGGATAAAACTATCAAATTGTGGGTTCTCACTTGCAAGGTAGATAAAACTATAAAACTGTGGGCTTTCACTTACAAGGTGGATAAAACTATCAAATTGTGGGTTCTCACTTGCAAGGTAGATAAAACAATCAAATTGTGGGCTTTCACTTACAGGGTAGATAAAACTATAAAATTGTGGGTTCTCACTTGCAAGGTAGATAAAACTATAAAGCTGTGGGCTTTCACTTACAAGGTGGATAAAACTATCAAATTGTGGGTTCTCACTTGCAAGGTAGATAAAACAATCAAATTGGGGGCTTTCACCTACAAGGTAGATAAAACTATAAAATTGTGGCTATCACGTGCAAGACAGATAAAAGAAATTGTGGGCTCTCACTTGCAAGGTAGATAAAAGAATCAAATTGTGGGCTTTCACTTACAAGGTAAATAAAACTATAAAATTGTGGGTTCTCACTTGCAAGGTAGATAAAATAATCAAATTGTGGGCTCTCACTTGCAAGGTAGATCAAACCAAATGCTACCTCAGCATTAAAAATTGGCTAAAATGAGTTGTCAACACACTGCATCTCCAAAGTGCTCTCATAAAGGCTTGTTCCAGTTTCTCTCTCTTTATATCATTTGAAACAAATCACATAAAAAATACATTTTTATCATTTTAAAAACTGGCACTCCAACTTGAAACGTGGGCAGTTGAGATTAAGCACTAGGCTATTGACGCCCCTCTCAATTTAGATAAGGTATGCAACAGTCAATGGCAATGAAAACACTGATAGATATGCACACCTACCTTTACAAGGGAGGATGGATTTTTCACATGATTCAAGGTGGTGCTGGGCGTAGAAGGGCCATTGCTGTTGTTACTTTTAATACGAGCGTAGAACAAGACGTAGGCATCCGCACTAAAGACAGTGCTGCTGTTTGCCATGTGCACCTGAGAATAACCAGATACCACTTGTAGTGCATACATTAGTATCAGAATCAATTTAGCGTTGTTTAATATTAGTTACTTTAGGGGAGGCTTGAAGGTAAAATAAAGGTTCAAGAAGAAGAGGTTCTAGTTCACTGCACTTGGGTTTAACTTGTCTGGTTTAGTCTCTCTCTGCAGAAGGGCAAGCAGAGAGCATCACATAATGCACAAACTCCTTTAATAACCCCAGGAGTCTTGGGTAAAATATCCACTTCAAACTAGACCAGATCTAGTACCACAAGGGGTGGGCTGCTGCCTAGGCTAGATTTCAAATGAGAAAACCCAGTCACAAAAGAATATTTATAGCAAGTTATTCTGGTACTGGAGCTGCAGTGGCTACCGTGCTGCCCGTCGACGTGGTCACAGCAGAATGTGTTTGATTGACCCGGGCTCCCAGGTTGACCCACCCTATAATGAGAACAAGGAAATGTCTTGACCAGCACGCAGCATGATATTGACCACATCACCCCAAGAGTGTCATTTGTCCTTAAAAAATGTGGGACTAGCACAAAATGTTCAATACAGCTTTTTTAAGTCTTAACAGTCGAGAGGATCAACTTTATTGCCCCAGGTTTTATCCCATATGGCTCACTCTCTTTCGGCAGAATGACCTGCCAAAAGCATCACACAAAGCATGAAGTCCATAGCTCAGCCGACGACCCCCAGTAGTCTCCATGAAAAATGCACCCGTGAACCGAAAGACACAGCCTGGAATCGAACCCACAACCTTTGGAGTGCAAGGCAGGCAGCTTGACCACTTCGCCGCGAAGACTCCCAGTACCCAATACAGCTTAGGGTGTGTAAACTGGGCCCTCATTATTCTGCCCTGCATGCATTTACAAAGGAGACACAATATTTCATGTCTTCCCATTTCAACACATAAAAATAATCTGCTGGTTTTTTTTTCATTTGACATTTTTGTCAAGATGGAAGCATATACTAATTTTCTATTTCCGAGGAATCTTTTGCACTTCTTGGTTTCACCCTTGTTAAGAAAATGTAGCCGACCCCTCCCCAAAAACGAGTGAGAATATGTCATGAGGTTTCTCTCATATTGTTCTGAGAATATTGTTTTCATCAATCTATATTAATTCATTTCTTCTTAAAATCTTAATTACTGTCGACAAAGCAATCCAACAAAGACAAGAGAAATGTTGTCAAGTAATCTGGACATGTGATACTCACAGTTGAATCATTCATGCAGTACCATGTTTTACTGGGAGATTTCACAAAACTATAGTAGTGTCCGCAGTCGCTGCTGTGGCCGGAGTGGACCAGAACTCCATATAGATGGTACAGGATGGGCTCACCCTTAACAGACAATAAAATACATCATACATCAATCGCGCATATCCCTTCTATTTTATGGTGGTGAAACATCCTAATAAGCCACAAACATTCCCGGTTTACAGTTTATATCACAATCAAACATTCCTTTTATTTCATGGTGGTGAAACACCCTGACAACTAGTGTATATTCTCAGTTTACAGTTTATATCATAATCGCCTCCTCTTGTGCAGTGTCAGGCCGGAAGCAGATATCGGAGACCGCGACTCTCCGCCCATGATGCTGCTTGTATTACTAATTATATTGCCCTGCTGTTTAAGCTTTCGGATTAAAACTTTTTCGATTCTCTTACTTGTCCAAACGCAGCTAAGTTCTCTAGCCGACCTGTTTCTTATGTTACCACTAACTTTTATAACAATTTGTCTCTCATGGCTAGTGACTGTCATGTTCCTCAAGAACACGATGAGTGTTAGAAAAAATTTTACCAAAAGTATTTTATTGTGTATACAGCTTTGTTAAGTTATCAAAGACATACAGTTGCCACCTTCCTCAACGAACTACTACTCATGTTCTCGGGAACATGAAGTAGCCATCACAGCTGGCTGTTATTTTTAGGAAATCTATCTGAAAAGTTCTATAATAAAGGTTTTTACACATTTTTAAAATTCCTTTCAGTCCCAGAATGTTCCAGATAAGATCCAAAGAGGGAAATCATCATCATCATCAAATAGTGTGGCTGATAATGCTTCATATCTGACGATCTGCATCAGGATGTATCAATTTATGAACTGACACTCTTCCTTGCTATGTCAAAAAGCTGCCATGAACCTACTCTCACTGTCTTTCTCCATAAATATTTCCAGTTGTCACATTGTTCCAGTTTTTCACAATATGGCCAAAAAATAACTGGTTCTTTCTAATATTTTGGTAAGTTGCCTTTGAATCAGCATCTTTTGAATATTCAAATTACTCATTTTGACTATCCAAGGAATTTTCAGCATTTTTTGTAAAACAGCAACACTAAAACCTCAAAAGTTTTTTTTTCCTGTTTATGAATTGTCTAGGATTCACAGCCATGCATTAAAATTTATTCTATATAACATGCAACAATTCTTTTTCTACAGTCCAATAATAGGGCATTAATAATAGCTGAAAATAATCCAACATGGATTACCTTTAGAACAGTGGTTCTCAACCTTTTTTTGCCCATTCCCCCCTTCACCATATTTTAAGAACGCCATTCCCCCCCCCCCCCTTCCTATCAACAATTTGGCCCGTTCCCCCCTTCACCGTATTTTCAGAACGTCATTCTCCCCCCCCTTTCATATTTCCTATCTAAATATCCCCTGACCCCTACACAGTATACGTAAAAGTGGAAGGCAAATGTAATAGCATATACTAAAACAAGTCTAGACATCCACATAAAACATGATTTGTGGGTCTACTTACTTTATAAAATGAATTTTAGAAGGACGAGACATACACAATTGTAAAGTATGCAGGGAAAAACTATGTCAAGTAATCGGTTCTTGTATTAACACGATCTTGAAATGGTCTTTTATCCCCCCCCCCCCCTGGAAACCATGAAATTCCCCCCTGGGGGGGAATTCCCCACCTGTTGAGAACCACTGCTTTAGAAGCTAAATATCTAGATGTGACCACTTTAGCCTGCTCCTGACCATCTCATCTATTTTGCATCTTGCGGTGTCAAGTTTAAGCAAAAAACAACAGGAGAGTGCCCATTTATGGGTTTCACGTAATGAGACCCCCATGGTCTATTATTCCCTCTGACCATCATTTACATGGTTGGCCTCTTCTTCTGGTTCCATTTGGACTGTACATCATTGCTTGTTGTGGTATACTGCCAGTTGGTAGCTTAGTTATGTGGCCAAACCATTTCACTTGCTGTTTTCTAATGCTCTTTACCAAATGTAAAAATAAGAACACATTATGCAGTGGTCAGGAGTCACGTTAAAGAGCCATGCACACATCATACGCTGCCAAATGCTGAGAAAGTTCGTAGTAAAATAATCATACAACTCACCACTCTTTGACTCATGTAGCTGCGTAAATTGATCTTCTCTGGGTACTTAATAAACCGATTTATCTTCCCAGATAAGTGGTGATGAAAGTCAAACCTGTTCAAAGACAACATGAGATAAATTACTCCTGTAGCTGCAATATTTAAAGCAAAAATACTTTGACAAAATACAGTGCACTGCTGTTAGCCTGTGATACCGGACAAAAACTAACTAGTGAGTCAACAATAACATGATGACACTGGGCATTTCAATAAAACTGAAACTTGAAAAAGTGAAAAGTAGAACTATCATTTCAGTAGATTTGTTTGGTGTATACGAAAGACGCATTGTGAAAATCGGGTTCAATTTATTGTTTTCTATTAAAGTCCATTAGAAATTTGAAGTTAATTCATTTGCCTGTTACTGTGATCACTGTCTAAAATAAGCAGATGAACAATAAGCATGAAATAAGAGCTAATAAGATCAATAAGGAGGCACTCAGACATGTATACAAACAGACAATATCAACCTTCTGATCTGACAAGGAAGGACCAGATCACAATCTCAAGACTCCAATAATAAAATAAACCATATCTACATGCACCGAAACACTTCAATAGTTTCACACATCCTTACAGGACTGTGGAACACTCTTGGGTGTCCAGTTTTTATTGGTTATAAGGAATTATTACTTCCCAGCAAAAGGAACACATCATAAGGAATAAAGCAACAGGCGATGAATATATGTGTATCACTGCATGGTGTGTGAAAGGGTCCTTTTACTTTTTCCCTAGTATTACATGACACTAGCCAAGAGTTCAGCCCTGGTGGATCTATAACAAAGTCTCTGTTGACTCACATGACACTCTCAGTATATGTGACTGTAGGGATTATTTAATGCATTAACCGCAGCCATATTTTTGCTTTGACCTTATCTTGGTATGAAACCACCACTCAATATGTTATGCTTTTCCAGCTGGTAGATTTGAAGGCATTCTTGTCAGATGACAAACATGTACAATCCTATCTCTATCCATATGATGTAAAACATTGTCGTGTTCTTTTTTTGACACTCGCTAAACAGAAACAAATGCTACTAACCTATTCAGCTGCAGAGTCAGAACATTGGGAGCCTTCTCTATAGAGAATCTCTTTTGAGCACGAACCTTGTTTTTGCATCTGAAAACAAGAACATTCATTAGAAACAAAGCCACAAATATACATCAGTTTTACTAAACATTTTTAAGTTCAAGGGTTTGCCACTACTTTCTGAACAGTGCTTATGCCATTTAATCAACGCAAAACTGCTTTCAATTTTCCTGTGGCTGATTTCAAGTTCCCAATCCGGTATGTCTGGGAATTGTGAAACTGTTAACTAACCCCCAGCCATAGATGACTTAAAACTCATAACACGGGACGCAGAGGTATTTCCAAGGCACCAGGGCCAGGTTCTATACTGGCCAAGACCTACTAACACGTCCTAGTTCGGGGTACTGGCTAACGTAGTAGGAGTGCTGATTCTTCCGAAGTCGGAGAGTATCTGCCTACACGGCGAGGAACCACCGGTCTACACACCAATAAGCCAGACATGGGACAATGGATACTCACGCAAACTTCAGTCCAGTATGACATCACACTGATGTTGGACAACAGGATGTCTTCATCCGACATACAGAACTTCGCGCTGGAGTTCACAGCCAGAGAACGCAAGCAAGCAAGCCAACTCACAACATTGTGTCACAAAGCAGTTTCCTGTTATGGCTATGCGATGTGATGGTGTCATATTGTGGGTCTGAATGCATGGAGGAATAGGTGGCCAATCTTTCCCTCACTTTAGCAGGTGATGAGTGCATAGCATTATCAGCACAATTAGGTATCAACTTTGATTATGCTCCTGCTTTAAAACCTATAGGTAGTCTTAAATTACATCCACTAACTGTTGACATGATTTTCGCTGCAAGTGTAAGAGAAATGTCAGTAGCAGAACTCTGAAATGTTCACTTTCATTGACCTTACCAAGGCTTTTGATATAGTCAGCAGAGGAGGACTGTAAAAGATTATGCGAAATATGGCTTTCCTTGAAATTTGTCCAAATAGTGTGGCTATTTTATGAAGGTATGCAGGCAAGAGTACAGAAAATGGTGAATTGTTTCAGCCCCTTCCTGTCACCAATGGAGTGAAGCAAGGATGTGTCCTGGCACCAACACTGTTCAGCCTCATGTTTTCAGCTTTGCTGACAAATGCCTTCGAGAACAGTGACATGGAATAGACAACAACAGCATGGATGGAAAGTTGTTCAATCTCAGAAGACTGAAAGCCAAAACCAAAACTAACAGCGACACCGTCAAAGAACTGCTGTTTGCTGATGATTGCGCTCTATTTGCCAACTCAGAGGCAGACATGCAACCCAATGTTTCAGCTTTCTCACATGCCTGTGACAACTTTGGGCTCAATATCAACTTGGAGAAGACTAGTTATGTTCCAGCCAGCTCTAGGGAATAATCACACCATGCCGAATATCAAGGTTAATGGTCATGGACTAAGTGTTGTGGACAAATTCACCTATCTTGACAGCACTGTGTCACAAGCTGCCACAGTTGATGATGAAGTGAATGCAAGAATCTCCAAGACCAGCGCGGCCTTTGGCAGACTGTACAAGAATCTATGGGACAGAAATGGAATAAGCCTGCAAACAAAGCTGAAAGTCTACAAAGCAGTTGTATTATCCACACTGCTATATGCTTGTGAAACATAGACTGTTTATCAGCAAAATGCTAGGAAATTAAACCACTTCCACGCAGTCTGCCTTAGGAAGCTATTGAAGATTACATGGCAAGACAGGATCCCAGACACCGGAGTTCTAGAAAGAGCGTCCATTTCCAGTATCCACATTCTACTAATGAAAAACCAGATTTGCTGGGCTGGTCACTTAACTCGTATGCCAGATCACAGGCTCCCTAAACAAATTATTAACGGCGAGCTGCGTTGTGGTAAACACTCCCAAGGTGGCCAGAGGAAATGCTTTAAAGACACTCTGAAAATCCCACTTAAAGCTTTTGGAATTCATCTTGACACCTGGAAGACTGCTGCTAAAGACCGTAATTCATGGCGTACATCATTACATAAGGGTGCAGTCACTTGTGAAGCAACCAGTACTGCAAGAGCTGTGAAGAAAAGGCTGGACAGAAAAACCACTGCAGAAAATCCTCCTCCAGAAACGTCAAGCATTCTTTGTCCAATTGTCAAAGAACATTTCGAGCCAAAATAGGCCTTATCAGCCATCTTAGAACTCACGGCTCCATACTTTCAACCCCTCTGGATGAAATGAATAGTCATCATCATTCTTGATGGACAAACAACATAGTGGGAGATGTGGTCGGTATCAAGCCAGCCGTCTTCACTTTCCAGTTTACTTTTAGGGATCCTGGAGTATTTTTTAGGAGTCTCTGTGGTCAAGCCGTTTGACTCGTGCTCCGAAGGTTGTGGGTTCAATTCCGGGCCGCGCCCTTCGGTTTATATGAGTTAAATGTTTCGGAGACTCCTGTGGGTCGTCGCTAAAAGCTACGGAGTTTGTGCTTTGTGCGACACTTTCCGTGCTGCGGAAAGAGACCGAGCCATGTGGGATCAAACCCAGTGCAATGAAGTCGACCCTGTCGACTTTTAAGCGACTTTTTTTTAGGGGTCCGCCCTGTTGCGGATCAAACTCAAGACCACCGGTACAGCAGGTGAGCATTTAGCCACTACACTACCATGGCTCCCAATTATGCCTTGTACACTTCATCTATTCAATTACTTTAAACATCTCAAATGCAGAAATGCTTACAAATAAACAGTCCAAATGGTTATATTTTTTTGGAAAATAACAAACAAATTACTTACTTTGGACATTTGTATGCATTTTCATTGTCAAGAGTTTCAGGTTTGACAAACTTAGCCAAAGCCTCCTCCACAGTACTCACGCCCTAAATAAAAAAGTGGTAATATTTACTTACACACAAATCTACAACTTTACACACTAAACATTTCCACTGCTAACAATTACTCTTTAATTCTTTAAGAACAAAATTTTCTAACATAATTATTTTCACTTATAAAACATAATTATCTGTCCACAAACGCTAACATAACGGCCTTTTCTTTTCATAAATGATCAGCTTGATATTTTTTCTAATGTCCTTAATTTACACATCTATCTAATATATGTTATTAAGTGGTGCAGAGACACTGACTATGAACGAGCTGGTGTAAGAAAGGATGAATGCCACTTATCACAATTTGTCATCCAAGACTGGCGTCATACTGCCCAGGACATACCCGCCTCACAGAGATATGAAGCATATGGAAACACGGTTCCAGTGCCAATTAGTAGCACACAAATCTATTCCATCTGCTACCATGATCCTTTCTGCCAGTGCCAAAATAAAAATGTGGTGAAATATAAATATATGCAATCAGGACTTATCTGACAAAAGGGCAAACAATGAAGTCAAGAACTAAAAATTTTAAAAAGAGAATTAATGAACAAAATGATTTGAAACATTAAAATATCTCAATACATTAAAGTCATAATACTCTGTTGGATACCATGCTGAGAGGGGCATGTTAAAAGCTAAAACACCTTGAAGAAAACCATGCTGAGAGAGGCAAATTAAAAGACATAATACCCATAAAACCCAAGCTGAGAGAGGCATATTAAAAACATAGCAGGGGTCCAAATAAAAACACTAAATATTTATAAGGGCTTAATGATGGAAACAGTTAATGGCTGTGGAAATGTGGTTTCTGAGGAAAATGCAAAGAACACCATGGACAGATAGAAAAACCAATGAACAAGTCCTTCAAGAAACAAATGAAGATCGTAAACTGATTAGAGTCATTAGACGTAGACAGTCAAAATTTTTTGGGCATGTTATGAGGAGAAATGAATTGGAGAACTTGGTGAAAACTGGCAAAATCGAAGGGAAGAGACCAAGGGGAAGACCTACAAGCAAATACCTGGATGGCTTGGCCACGTGGCATGGTCGAGACAGGAACACAGAGCTGATCCATGACTCTGGTGATAGAGTGAGATGGCAGAACATGACCGCCTACGCTTACCAGCATGGCACTTGATGGATGGATGGAATGATGGAAAAGCACACACACGGATATAGGCGAACATTTTGACTGAAATCTTAACAGAAACAACACAATAAAAAGAAAAACAGCAAGAGGTAAAAGATTTCTCAACATTCCAAGGGTGGTCCAATGAACACTGGAATGTGGAGATATGTATTCCTTTGTGGTATCCATGTTTTATTTTGATTACACCATGTTTTATTTTGATTACAAACACCTGCATGCTGTTGGATGTTTTTTATATGTTGCACATCCCTTGCAGGACGTTGCAGTCAACACCAGCATTTTTCAGCTGCTGTTGATGTACTAGGCACATTTTACGTTCAGTAGTTTACCATTGCTTTCTGAACGACCGGCCCCCTTACCAACACGTTATAACATAACGCAACACTGTCTGCTGCACAAATCTGTCGCGACTGCGTTTCGAACGCCTGGTAATCGGCTCACGAACCGCGTTCGCAAGCCTTTGGCCACGGAGACCGGCTGTTGGATATTACATAATGTGATTATCTATGCTAGTCAACAAGCCACTTGGTAAAGATGATTATTGCTTAGTAAAGCTGCCACATTGTTTCACCAGTATCTACTAAAGCTAAAATGGTGCTCACATCCAGAAAACACAATCTCCATGATAACTATAGACATACCTTAATATCTAGGCTGAGGTCCATAAATGGGTCAAATGTATCTGATTTAGCTTGACAGCGTAGACAGGTTACTGAAAATAACCACAACATATTCATAAGTACATTTCTGCCATAAAAAGTTGTATTTTGCAGTGTTGAGAGTAACATGAAAATACAGGTGATCACGGTAAACAAAACAGCAAAATCAAACACATGCAGGGTCATAAGTAAAATCAGTCATGTTTAACATTCCAACAAAAATTTATAAATAACAAAGACTTCTGTTTAGGTGTGGTGCATAACACTGAGTCAAGGCATACGATTACCGGCTCCTTTCTTAATGTGACCTTTCCATTCTCAATTATGTATTACCCATTATTAAGAATGAGTCAATTCTAGAAGCACCAGACAGATAGTCCAATCGTGCTTTCTTTGGTAAATGAGTACATTAACCATAAGGCTAGCGAGGCTCGACATTTCTATGCAGAACCAACAAGGACACATACCTTGACTCCGAAGATACCCGCCAAAGATCTGGTTGATGACTGTGGTCTCCTTGCTGAATCTATCCAACCTGGAACATATACATATAAAGATTAGCTGTAGGCAACATGTGAAAAGAGGCAAACCAAAGATGTCATGGACTGAGAATATTAAAATAATGGGCAGGTTATTTGGCCACATGTAACATGTGTGAGGGCCGGTGAAGAACTTCAATACAAAGAATAAATTAACCTGCTATTAAAACGGTTAAGAACTGGACATGCAGATGTGTCCTACATTCTGCCCTGTGTGTAAACAAACATGAAACATATAAAATAGGATTTATCAATTTAACTGCTACATTAAAAATAAATAATATGCAATGATCTTACATACAATGTTGTCATACTTTCATTTACAAAACTAACAGTGAATTTAACTCACAATTAAAGAAATGAAATATCTTTAATTCTTAAAATGCGTAATTCTGATATATAACTCACTTGGTCTCCCCATTCAAACACGACTGCTGCAAATGATCTACAACAAAACGAAGGAACTCGTGAGCATCCTCTTGACGTCCCCACTTCATATGCTTTGCTATACCTGTAGAAATTAACGTGCACATGTGAGATGTGTGTGGTGCATGCATGAAAATGAGTTTAACACCGCATCTATGTAAGATCAGCCATTATAATATACAACTGCTGCAAATGATCTACAACAAAACGAAGGAACTCATGGGCATCCTCTTGGCGTCCCCACTTCATTTGCTTTGCTATACCTGTTAGAAATTATATGCACATGTGAGAGATGTGTGTGGTGCAGGCATGAGAATGAGTTTAACACTATGTACCTGTGTAAGATCAGCCATTATAATATACATTTCTTACCAGTTGTAGTCTCATATACTGACTCAACATGTTTATGCAATACCATGTAACAGTTCTTTCAATACTGCAGCAAACTAGAAAATTAACAAGCACAAACGCATTAACTATAAAAGGAGTGAGTAAACAACAAACTACTTTCAATGAAGAAAAAACCATCTACAAGACTATTATGAAGACCATAAAACAAAGAAAATTAGTCTATTTTCATCTAACAAAACAAGTGATCCTGTTCATTTTGGAACAAATTATTATTCGGCCGCTCAAAAAAAATTACATTTTCCTTTCTTTTAAAGTGACTAAAGAGTTTTGCAACAACAGATAGAACTCATACATACTTTACTTCTACTGACCTGGTCTCACATTACCAGGAAATGTTTTGAGAAACAAGACACAAAAGAGTGAAAATGTAGTATTTAGTCCTCACTAAAAGTTGTGTGTTTCTGCATACAGTATTTTACTCAACAGAACATGTATTTCATATTAAATGACTCAAAACTATATAAACACATACACTGAGCAGGATGAAGAAGCGTTTGATATAGAGAAGCGTGGATGATGATTTACATGCTTACATCGCAATTTTTGAAGTATCGTGTGTGGCTTGATGGATCTACCCCCGCAGTCCAGGGAACTCTTGATGTGGTTCTGTATCTCACACATCATACAGAAGTCTTTCTTCTTGCCTGGAATCAACCAAACAAGAGGGTTAAATAAATTACAATGTGTACCTATATTACATTAAAGCCAGACGTGTATTTGTTACTTTTATATTTTAAACTTATATCTTATACATGTATTGTGATGTCTGCCTCTACATAATAACATCAAAACAATTTCAGAAAATGATTGGGTTTGTTTGCAGCATCATATTCATTGCAATGGGAATCTCCATAATTGCTCTAGAGCAGTGGTTCTCAACCGCTGGGGAATGTTCCTGATATTTCTGTTTTTCAGTTAAATGGTCTTGATTTCCTTGTTTGTATGCTGACAAAGACTTTGGTTTGTCATTTACTGCCAATATAGTACCTTGCAGTGTATGGCAGAGGAGTCTTTGAGCCTGAAGAATTAAGGCCGCCTGGCTAGTGCAGTCGCCGCGAACTGTGCAGGTTAGGATTTTATTTTTGCCCCCGATAGAAAAAAATCCCACACCTTACCGAGGATTCAAGCCCGGGTCTCCCGAAGGAGAATCCGGTGTTCTAGCCACTCGGCCAGTCGCTCCTCTAAGACATTGGTCAAACATCAATTTTTTTTTAACTTTGTGTCATTCAATTATTGAGCTTCCCATTCATTAATTCATATTCATTAGCTATGACATCAACTTCAATGCAGGCACCTGTTATTTCCTTACTGATGTGGCACTTGAAGAAAACAGTAACCACATAAAATACATTAACGTAAACTTCACAGTTTATGAATGAAATGTAAATGTTTAAAATGTTCAGAATACAACTTGAATACTCACATTTTTCTCTGTGGTCATTTGTGAAACAATAATTTACAAGAGGTGCTGTATATGTCAGACACTGCAGCGTTGAATTGAAGAAAGCATGTGTTTCCCATGTTGACTAAACCGGCACCATATGCGGGTCATGCGGGGCCACTCCATCTTCACCCTCTCTTCTGGATAGAGAACTACCTTTGGAGATGGCAAGCAGTCTCCATTTTTCTCATTTCCTCCCGGACTTCGTCATGGCATTCGCTGAGGAATTTTAACAAAATTAACGTACACACAGATTTATATATATATATATATATATATAAATATATATATCTTTTCCAAACCATGGGGTGTATTGTATTAGATACATGGTGCCACTCTCATATTTTTAGGCCAATCATGCCAGCCATATTTACTTCCCAGGAAATTACCTAGTAAGCTGAACTGAGCCCAGTCATTGAACAAAAATCCTTGCCTTTGGCGATTCAAACACTTGACTGGATAGCAAGCATGCTAGCAACAGTATTTAATGCTTTATTCCCCCCCCCTCCCCCAAATGTACATTTATAATAAAAACTGCATGTAAACACAAAATATTTAATAAATGCGTTTATCTCGCATGTCACAACATCAACATAAATATACAAACTAGTGAGGAATAAAACTAAATAATTGTGAAGTAAGTAGCCACATAAGCTGACCAGTTATAGAAGGGAATAACAGAAGGTAAAGACAAACATGAACATTTACAAATGAGGTATATATCAACTATATAACATACGACATGCTCTATGCCAAAAGCAAATTAATGTAAAGCTAGTCCTGTAGCATATACTGCAATTTGGGTGTTCAGCTTTCATGTATTCTAGACCATAGCATTAATGAGATGGTGCTGTCAGTTCCTTTCTTTGCAGCCTTTCCTTCTCACACAATTCCCACAGAATTCTTAAAACTACACAGAAATCAAACCAAATGGCCCCGTTTCACACCACGCGGCATATTGGGTTAACAGTGCTAGCCTCACATTTTTAGATAAGTGAGCACTTGGAGTTATATGGTCAATATCATTTGACTACCTTTACATTTGCAGCCACCAGTTTTAGACTGAGTTGACCTGAGAGCCCATTCCATTGATAATAATCCAAGGGGTATTCACACTAGACAGTCCGACAGCCAGGCTAGCATTGAAGCCACAGCACTACCGCATCCTCTTACAATTATGCCATATCTCATTTTAGAGGGCTGGTCAAACACACGCCCCACCCAACATATGCCTTCAATTTGCCTAGCAATGCCGAACTTACAAGATAATGTAAAATGTTAACAATACCTTATATGAAACACATAATAAACAAGTATCTGTTTTAACAGATCAAACATGTTCCTAAGTTTTTATTTTTTTTTTTTTCAGCCAAGAATCGAAGCTTTCTATAATTACCTGATCTGCCGTTTTCAGATTCTGGCAAATATAAATGAAGTCAAACAGACTGACTGAAAAGTTAGTTGCATATCTTTTACAGGATGTCACAGTCACCTCCAGCATTTTATGGCTATTTGTGATTTCTTGGCAAGTTTACGTTCAGCAGTCTGCCACTGCTTTCTGAACTACCGGCACCTATACCATTGTACTTCTTCTCCTTCTTCTGTGTTCATCCGGAGTTTTTTTCGGACGTGATTGCATTGTGCCTGTTTACAGCAGAGCTGCGTTCTTGCACCGTTAGGCCGACACATCTGACTTCTGCAGGCATTTGTTGACCGGGTTAACCTTCCCGGGGATACCATTGTATGAAAACCAATGCACTGTGGTCTGATGTGAAATCGCCTATGGTTTTAATGCAGTATCGGAAATATGATAGCCCTTTCGCACAGAGCTAGCTGAAAACCAAATATTAATTTATAAGTGCCACTGTCTACTTACTTGGCTGCCACTGCTTCTGAGAGGGTTCTCCGCTTGGCCGTCCAGCCCCATCTTGAGATATAGGATTCAAAGGGATATACTTTGACCTCAGAACATCACGCTGCATAGAATATGGAGCAGATGCAGGCTGAAATGATATATTCTCCAGCAACACACGCTTGGATGCTGCGACCACATCCTGGTCAAGGTCTGGGCGACCCCGGCTCAGGGAGGCCTTAAGGGAGTTATTTATCTCCTCAATGTTGCCAGGTGATTCGGGCATACCATTCAGTCAAAACCTGTGAGAATATTTTTATAGCAGGAATACTTCTATATCTGTGTGGGATTGCTGACATACATATAAA
This sequence comes from Cepaea nemoralis, assembly GCA_014155875.1. NCBI lineage: Eukaryota > Metazoa > Mollusca > Gastropoda > Stylommatophora > Helicidae > Cepaea > Cepaea nemoralis. The sequence goes on from JACEFZ010025109.1 coordinate 184,232, forward strand.
CCAAATACAGATTAACTGACCAAGCCTTATTTTGACAAAATGGTAACCACTACAAATATACTTCTTGTCTAAGGCAAGCGAGCTATTTTCTCTTTTCTAAAACATGATCTAGTTTATGTGTAGACCTAACACTTCCACTACTACATATTCACATTGCATTTTTATAATACAGTAAACAGTATAAGTATAATTTCCAAATAGACATTATTCGGTTCAAACATGCAATTTTCTCGGAGACACCTGCGGGTCATCACAGGAGCTATGGAGTTTGCTCACTGTGTGATGCTTTTGGCAGGCCGCTCTGAGGAAAGAGACAGACATACGGGGTAAAACCCTAGAACAATGAAGTTGATCCTCTCGCTTTTAAACGCTTTTGATTCCGCGCTGTTACTGGAATTGTCATGTGCATGCAGGACTTCCTCTTTATCTAGCCATTCCAATAATGCTGGGTATCCAATCCAGCGGCGAAGGACTGGATCTAAGTATAGCTTCCTTGGGTACACCTCTCCCCCCTCCCCCAACTTGTTTTCTATTTTAAAAATAAATCAGTCATCACAAATTTCATTCAGACTAGATACTTTCCTACTGGAGGCAGATCATGCATCTTTAGTGATTCAGATCCCAAAGCTCAGGTGACTCTCACATGATAACAAAACAAACACACCATGTATCAATTCAGTACAAGGTGGCTGCCACAGTAATCACTGGAACTACTATAAAAATTAAATATTCACAAACATGACCATGTGCTGCATCTTGAGGTGACGAGTATATGGTGCTAGCCTCATTTTATAGACCAATCAGCATTCATAAGGTGACGTGCTTAATATCCCATCAACTGCCTTTACTTCAGATTATTTCCTTGTTCTGTTTTAAGCAATTTTTTTTAAATCCTCACCTCAGTGTGAACTCACTGGTCATGATCAACAAGGTAGCGTTCCAACCACAGCAATACTGTTGCTCTCAAAATTGCATATACTGCAGCGAAAATCATCATTACATCTAGAAACATCATTTTTTTTAAATTTAATTCATGATTTACAATTAACGTGTCAATTTCATAACAACACTATGTTGTAAAAGTGAGATTTTTAAATCTTGCTGTTTTAATGCTGTTTTGCTTCATATTTCAACTAAAGTTCAAGGTCAGATCTTAATAAATGAGAAGGAACATACTGCAAGACTGTGCAGGACAAGGCAATAAAGATGCCTCAGAAGCAGATTTCATGTCCTGGTCCTCTTTTCTGATGTCCTGAGGGTGTCCTGAAAATTAAAAAATGGACTAAAGTAGAACTAGCCTGAAGCAGGGATCTCAATAAGTAATGTTATAACTGGTGTATGTCACCTATTCTACATTCTATGGCAGAAGAGTACATTCAAAGTGATGAATGAGTACATTTCTAAGGTTGTTTGTGACAATTACTACTAACACAAACTGACCATATACAATTATGTTTAATAATTAACCGAACCATTATTGAGGCAAATCAAAATAACTGCAGGGCTACATGTTACACAACTGCAAATTATGCAGTTTCAGATTTATATAATTTGAGGAGGGGAAAATATATCAAATGTAAAATTTTAAATTGAGCGCCACATCTGTTCCCTTTTCAAAGTCTGTCATCACCTTATACCATCATTTGTAGCAGATGTACGTACTGTAAGAAAATGAAAGTGTAGCCTAAAGAATAGGTTGTATTTCATGGAAACAAAAACAATCAAATGCAGATGTCCTAGAAAAACTGGGAATAAAGAGAGAGTTGATGAAAGAAATAAAGAGACAAGTGAAATATTCTGGCCATATTAAAAGACATGATACTTTTATAAAAACCATACTGGAAGGCAAGGTTGAGGGCAAGCGAGCAAGAGGTAGACAACAATACAAGTGGGAGGATATTGATAACATCAAGAGATGGATGACGCATCAGAATGTACAGTCAGGGCGAGAGACAGACAGTGTTGGAGATCCATTGCAGTCCAACCCTCACTGCGGAGACGGCACCTTATTGATTGTCTACAGCTACTAAATAATACAGCTGTGTCATTCATTTTCATTTCACAAGTAGGCAGTATCATCATAATCACCAGTTGTAAGAAGATTGACCAAGGAAGGGAGAGTATAACATCCATGAATGTAGAGCAGGGTGAACAGTGCTGAGGGGCATGTCCTACCCAACTAGTGTTGTACTGTTATATTTTAAACCACTTTATAAGAATATTTCACTTTAATAATTGTTACTATAGTGTTTCAGTTACCTTGTTTACACTATGAAATGTACAATGAGTATTAACATATAAGAAAATGTGTGCATTTTCAAGATTTTAAATTTATGAGGAATCTTGGAACACCGGCTACATGAGGTTTTGTATAAATGTACGTGCACATGCATTCAAGTAACAGACTCTTGCTGGTGGCAACTTTAATTAATTTATCTACATTTCCAAATGCTACATGCAGCCTAAGAATTAGGACTATTATCAGGTTATCCAGTGCTGTCCACCGGGAGCTGGACCGCAAATTATTCCTCCCCACGACGCTTAACGGCAGAAGTGGAAGATGATGATGATGATCAGGTTGAAGCCAACAAACGGATGCCAGAACAAGAAAACATGTAATATACTGCCAAATCTAGGTATGCTGGGGATCATGGGCAATAAAAACACAGATTTAAATGAAATGTGGCAGCTGAGATGTGGCCCCATTGTAGACTAGAATTCTCAAATTAAAATTACATGGGCAGCTTAGAAGACTAATGATGAAGTTTTGCAGGAGAAAAAATTCACAACTGCAGATTATTAACCAAAAAACTTATCTGCTCACACAGAAGAGAGGAACTGAAGAACACTAACGAGAAGGATTGCAGATTATAATGCAAGATGGCCTGACTACCTGCAAAATTTTAATATTTTAAATCAGATTTAAATTCAGCATCAACTTTGTGACTAAAAACAAAGTAGAATCATTACAAGTGAAGGTCAGTGTAGTTGAGATGTTTAACAGTTTCTCTCCTGACTGTGGTGTATAGTGGGTTTGGATCTTATTTACACTTTGGCGGGGCTGTATTTGTCTGTAATGGTCTATGCCGTCAAACATACTAATAAACTAGGTTAGAAAAGCACAAGCAGCAAGTCAAATGGTTTGGCCATGCAAGTAGGTTACCAGTCAACAGCATACCACAACAAGCAATGATGTACAGACCAGATGGAAACAGAGGAAGAGGCCGACCACATAAACGTTGGACGGAGGGAATAGCAGAGTCCATGGGAATGTCGATATATGAAGCCCATAATCGGGCACTCTCACGAAGTTTATACTTCACCTCGACACCGCAAGGTACAAGAGGAACATGATGAGATGAGATGAAAAGCACAATAATTAGGTGAAATATATTTCAAGACTGTGTAATTGTAATATTAATATGAATTAATAGTAGGAGGGAAAATATCCAACTCGCTGGCCAACTCTACACTAATGTTTGTCAATGAAACGCTTCTCAACTCGGACTCAAACCACTAAAGTATGCAACAGAGGCTCAATATATAGTGGGAGAATGTCCAGTAAATATAGTAGTCCACTCCAATATCCATTGTTAATTGTAAAATGTTTTATATTCTGTCCCGATGTCCGTGCCACGACGCGGCCCACCAGTTCACAAAATATTGAAGTTAAACACATGTGCCACATCATTTCATTTTCAAATGTCAGGACAAGAGTATGTTAGAATTACATACCAATATACAGGGTGGTCTTATTTTCTAGGTGTCTTTAGGTAGAAGATTAACAAGGTTAAAGAAGAAAATTGACAACAGAGGCCACATTAAGAGACTAGGAAATTAAGACACTGACAAGTAAAACTACAAGTACAAGTTTAAGTCAAAAGTATGTCCCGTACCGACTTGCCGAACTGTTTACAATTTCAAGTCACGTGATTAGAAACACGCTGACCTAAACTATTTTCTTACAACACATTGCTTACAAATAACAGGACACTCCTAAAGTATAGTAGCTGCAAATATATTATACATACAAATGTCAGCGATCAAAATATTTTCATGTTTATAAATACGTATCGGTTGTATGTATGAACATTATGTTTAAATTTAGGACATGGAAATTACCAATTTTCGATACTTACTGTTTTCAAATATAAGATGGGGTTGATTAGCACTCCAGGTTAATATTAAATTATCCAATCACAAACAATTGTAGATATATCGAATGTGGTACAGTCTGGTCTCACGAATTACCCAACAACTTTCTATGGACTATTATAGAGCAAGAAACACGTGCAACTAAATTACACAGATCAAAAACATCAGCCTGAAAATTATGTAGGTTGCTCTATGCCAGGAAATATTTGTTTCCGGTCATGCGCTGTGGCGTTTACATACGGGTGTTTGGAAAATACGGATATTCCATGGAAGTGTCATGAGAAATAAATTGACAGGTATTGATTTGCACTCATAGAATTAGAGAGAACAAACATAGATTATAGGACATAACAGAGAATATACAAATGAAAGCAGTATTTCAACAAGCCGCTTTGAAATGACAACCGAGCCTTCGCTGAAGTATTTAGCTGTACTGGCTTACTAAGCAGGCTCATAAGTCATATGTCGCCTATACTATAGGCGACATATGACTTATGAGCTTGCTTAGTATAAAGTCTATAGTGCCTTTCACTTTGAGTGTAGCGGGGGAGGGGTGGGGGGGGTTGTCTTGAGCCTGAGGAATTAGGGTCGCCTGGCTAGTCCAGTCGCCGTGAACCGTGCAGGTTAAGATTTTATTTTTGCCCCCGACAGAACAAAAAAGATCCACACCTTACCGAGGATTCGAACCCGGGTCTCCCGAAGGGGACAGCGGCGTTATTAGCCACTCGGCCAGCCGCTCCCCTTACTAAACACACATAGAAAAAGTAGGTTTCTCTAGCCAGATCTGTCATCTACCTAAACCTCATTAAATTCCAGACAGTTTTATTTCTTCTTCTTCTTCTTCTTCTTCTTCTTCTTCTTCTTCTTCTTCTTCTTCTTCTTCTTTCTTCTTCTTCTTCTTTGTACACCTTAAGATATCAACAAGAATAAATGTTTACAACAGTAGCAGTTGACTTGGCTGGGGCATATAGAAAGAATGGAAGATAATAGGGAAACAAAACTCGCAAACACTCAGGAAATAAATGACCGTAGACCCCGAGTTAGACCAAGAAGACGGTGGAGAGATAATATATATACAGACCTACAAGCACTTGGAATCAACGACTGGCAAGAGAAGGTCAACCAGAGAGATGAATGGAGACGGATTGTATCTGCAGAAAGAACCTCAGTGGCTCGGAACGCTGAAGAAGATACAAAAGGTACAAAACGAAGCTAGGCTCATCATTTTGGGCTGCACGAAAGACACCAGTTATCAGTTCTCCGCTGTTCTCAGCTGTGTAGCAATGAGATACCTCCTTGACTTCCCGACAATGGAACACAGGATCAAGATATGGAGAGCTCATGCATACTTAAAAATAAGTGCAGATGAGCAGCACCCTCTGCATGACGCTATATTTAGAGAAAAAGGTGACAGGCTAAAGAGAGGCAAATCATGGATGGGTCGGGCGGAAGATGTCGTCAGACAGGTCTGCAGTCTTACCAGCATCAACCCCGGCAAGGAATGGGTGCCGGTGCCTCCAGCTTTTAAGTGCACTTTCTCCTGCATTATCACACTTGACAGACGGTGCAGAGAGCAGAACCCTGACGCTGTCAATGCAGAAGTCAACGCGCTCATCTATGAACACTCAGATAGCCCCGAAGTGCTCATCTATACAGATGGATCTGTTGTAAAGCAGCAGAGAAGTGCGTGGGCATTTACAACCTGTTCAAATGGCCGAACCGTTCAAGAATCCAGTGGTGCCCACTCTATGACCACAAGCAGCATGACGATGGAGGTGATGGCAGTTACACAGGCTTTCATATGGCTGGAATCACAGCATTATACCAACGTGTGTGTACTAAGTGATTCAATGAGCATGATTCACAAGGTCGAAGCTGGATCTGTACGTAGACAGAGGACTGAGTCGCTGCGAAAGTCTATTGTCCGTAAAGTCACCTTCATCTTCGTCCCGGGACATGCGGGAGTCGAGGGAAATGAACGAGCTGATAAACTGGCTGGCTCAGCACCCCTGTAGATGGCCAGCCCATTGATCGTGCCGATGTTATTAACATCCTCAAAGATATGGCGAGAACAGAGGACTTTGACGCCAGGGAATCCACATCGCTGTCCAGGATGAAAGACTTGGGAGTAAGAATCGGCACGGCCAGACGCGAGAAGTACATTGGGAAAACGAGGTGCCTCGTCAACCAACACAGAACTGGCACTATTACTATTAGCAACCGGACGCTGATACATATGCTGGGGGGAGGATCTGAGCACCTATGGACCTGTCCAGAGTGCAATGAAGATACCCCAACTGATAACTGATAACCGGCTGAAGAAGAAGAAGAGGAAGCAGTTGACTTGTGCTTGTTGATATATCTTCATAGAGTTTATCCTCAAATGGATCAGGTGTAGGTGTAGGATATAATCGTTTTCTCTCCTCTGCATATGTTGGACACTCCTGAAAAAATATTTAGCTCTCGTTTTACCAGTGATACAGTTACATTCCATCCATCCATCATGTGCCATGCCGATTAGCGTGGGCGGTCATGTTCTGCCATCTCACTCGATTACCAGAGTCGTGGATCAGCTCCGTGTTTCTGTCTCGACCATGCCACGTGGCCAAGCCATCCAGGTATTTACTTCTAGGTCTTCCCCTTGGTCTCTTTCTTTCGATCTTGCCAGTTGTCACTAAGTTCTCCAAGTCATTTCTTCTCATAACATGCCCAAAAAATTTTGACTGTCTGCGTCTAATGACTCTAATCAGTTTACGATCTTCATTTGTTTCTTGAAGGACTTGTTCATTGGTTTTTCTGTCTGTCCATGGTATTCTTTGTATTCTTTTCCTCAGGAAAAGAAAAAAAAAAACATTACCATAGCCATCAGATGTTTTTCAGCTTGACTGCTCATTGTCCACACTTCACATCCATACAAAATTACAGGTTCTATGTAGCACTTCAACACTCTTTTTCTCGTTTCAGTTGATATCTTTTTATTGGTCAGTATGTTTTTCATCTTGCAAAAGGTTACTTTCGCAATGGCAATTCTTGTTCTAATCTAGTTACATTCAAGGGTACCACATATCTTTAGTTTATAAAACATGTGTTATTTCAGCCTGTTGTGTCCTGTACGGAATCTGAAGATTATTACTTATTATATTTTTATTATATTTTTTGTTTATATTACTTATACATATTTTTGTCTTTGGTGTTCTGGATCAACTGTGCTGCTGATATTCCAATGTTTCAATCCATCCTGCATCATTCCTCTAGGTCAGCCTCTGCCTCTCTTCCCCTCAATCTTTCCAATTGTCACGATGTTCTCCAATGCCTCTCTTCTCATCACATGACCAAAGAAAGTTGTTCGTCTCTTTCTTATCTTATATATAAATTAGGATCTCCGTCTGTCTGTCTGTCTGTCTGTATGTATGTATGTCCTTTATTTGTTCGCGAACGGCCCATCCGATTGAGATGAAATTTTCTACACGCCTTCCTTTCATTCCAGCGCTGCCAACTGTGATATTTTGTTAGTGTGAAATCGCCTGCTTACTCAGTATTATTTCATTTTTCATTTTTCATTATAATTTCATATATCTCAGGGGACCTAACTCTGTAAAAGTTATTTCAAGGGGCATAACTTTTCTGTATAACTTATAGTCATATTGTGGCATCGTTTTCAAAGATTTATAAACTCTTTGTCCATAGTTATGTACCGGCATATGAGTTATAATAAATAATGATACAATCTGTAAGGCATTTTTAAAGTTTTCATAAAAATAATGCACAATGCATAACATTGTAACTCATCTTTTTTTGCTTAAGAAGTTACTGTAGTCATGCAGGTGATTAGAAAGAGTTTTCATTAAAAATAATGGATGGTGTGTGGAAGGACATTCTTTTAAGTTACTTTTTTTGTTGTATGAATTTAATGAGAACTTATATGACTACTTATATGAATTAAATGAGATGCTCCCCACCAGGGACTGGGCGAAGCCGGACAGGGTCAGGCAGACAGATAGACAGACAGACAGACAGATAGACAGTCGGGAACAGGAACTTATATGACTACTTATATAAATTAAATGAGATGCTTCACACCAGGAGCTGGGCGATGCCGGGCCGGGTCAGACAGACAGACAGACAGACAGACAGACAGACAGACAGACAGACAGATAATCGGTAACGGGAACGGGAACTTATATGACTACTTATATGAATTAAATGAGATGCTCCCCACCAGGGACTGGCGAAGCCGGGCAGGGTCAGGCAGACAGATAGACAGACAGATAGACAGACAGATAGACAGTCGGGAACGGGAACTTATATGACTACTTATATGAATTAAATGAGATGCTCCACACCAGGAGCTGGACAATGCCGGGCCGGGTCAGACAGACAGACAGACAGACAGACAGACAGACAGACAGACAGACAGACAGACAGACAGACAGACAGACAGACAGACAGACAGACAGACAGACAGGCAGGCAGGCAGGCAGGCAGGCAGGCAGGCAGACAGACAGACAGACAGACAGACAGACAGACAGACAGACAGACAGACAGACAGTCGGTAACGGGAACGAGAACTTATATGACTACTTATATGAATTAAATGAGATGCTCCCGACCAGGGTCTGGGCGAAGCCGGGCAGGGTCAGCTAGTTGTTATATATAATGTTCTAGTTTCATTAGCCTCTTTCAGACAATCATCATTAGTTACTCTGGCAGTCCAGGGAATTTGCAACATTAATCTCAGGAACCACATCTCTTTTGCTTCCATGTTCTTCCTAATTTATACATTTATATTCCAAGATTCACTTCCATACAGCAAAACGGGTTCTGTATAGCACTTAAGCACTCTCTTTCTTACATTCAATAGTCAATTATAGTAACTTATTGCATTAGATACTTGTAATTTTCTGAAATGCAGCATTTGCTTGCCCTGTTCTGCTCTTAATCTCTATTTTGCAACTTCCGTCTGATGTTATAAATGCCCCTAGGTATTTAAAAGTATCCACCTGGTTGAGAAAGTTCTCTTCTATTCCCATTTCACATTTTGGTGTCACATTTTTCTTTGATATCATCATTGTTAATGTTTTCTTGATATTCAAGGCGAGTCCTTCTTTGCACTCTCCATTACTACAATGCCCAACGATTGTTGTAGATTTTTTGCATTATCCGCCAATATGTGTGCCATGTGTATAGTGTATAATGTTTATATTGCCGGCTCCATGGCCGAGGAGTTAGCAGCTTTCTCCGCTAACCCCGAATACTCTCGTCACGTGACGCGACGAGAATTAGCAGTGGTTCGAATCGCAAAAGTGACTTATGAGAGTATGGAGCCGGTCGCTCAGAAAGTCGTGGCGTGCTGATGAGCGTAATCTAGCCTAGGAATCAACATACAGCTGAAAGATTCTGGTGTTGACCGCAATATCCTGAAAACAGGATGGAAACGCGGGGGGAAAAAAAATAATGTTTATATTATAAACTCCGATTAGTATTCCCGGATTCTCTTGGACGTAGCAGTCAACATCAGCATTTTTCAGCTGCTGTTGATGTACTAGGCAAGATTACGCTCAGTAGTTTGCCATTGCTTTCTGAGCGACCGGCTCACATACCCCTTAAATTACCAACGCGACGAGAACCGCTACCTATTCTCGCGCAGTTTACGTTAGTCACGAGAATATACGGGATTACGGAGAAAGACGTTAACACCTAGGCCAGGGAGACCGCCATTTTGTATAAATACTTCTTACTAAATCGCTTGGCCTCGTCGTTAAGTTATGTCTATATGAGGCTATGGTAGTTGTCTGCCTTTATTTGCCAATATGTCAGCCTGATCATTCTACGTTAGCACAATATACTTCTTCCTCTTCTTCTTCGTTCATCCGGAGTTTTTTTGTCGGATGTGATTGCGTTGTGCCTGTTTACAGCAGAGCTGTGTTCTTGCGCCGTTAGGCCGACACATCCGACTTCTGCGGGCATTTGTTGACAGGGTTAACCTTCCCGGGTGTTTCTTAGGACGTTTGACTCTCACTGGTGACACTGGTGTGGTGTTATCTCCCATTCTAGCTGGCCCATATAGAACAGCCAAAGACATCCTGGTCAGCCCTCAAAGGAAGGCAGGGGCAGACCATGGGCATTCCCCGCCATCCAAGGAGGCTTCCATAATTGCAGAGCCAACACACAGCGCTCTAGTACTGGGCTCACCCAAGGAATCGTCACGTCCTGCACATGGCTGCTTAGCCTCACTTCCGTATATTGGGCCTTCCGTTCACCATAGGCTGTTCTTCCGGAAACCAGAAGAATGCAGTGTGCAGATGACATCCACACAGTGAGCTTTCGACTCGGACTTTCCGCGCAATGGATTTGCTATCCGAGCAATATTCCATTTCGTGCCACTAGGACACTTTTTCCACCTTATTTGAAGCCCACACAGTGAGCTTTTGATTCGGACTTTACATGTAATGGATTTACTATCCAAGCAATATTCCATTTCGTGCCACTAGGACACTTTTTCCACCTTTTATGAAGCTCACACAGTGAGCTTTTGATTCGGACTTTCCACGTAATGGATTTGCTATCCGAGCAATATTCCATTTCATGCCTCTGGGAGGCTTTTGTAACCGACATACCTGTGGTATGAAGTGTGGCAGTCTGAATACTTCTTCATACACCTTTAAATGTCAACCTGTATGTAGTTAAAGTAAGCTGCGGTCAACTTGAGCTTGTTGATATCTCCATAGAGCTTGTCCTCAAATGAAGCAGGTGTGGGCCAAAATATCTTTCTCTGTTCTGCATATATTGGGCAATCCTGCAGCAAATGTTTTGCTGTCATTTTTCCAGTTCGACAATTACATTCATCGGTATCTCCTATTTTTAGTTGATTGAACAAGTGGTATTTCAGCCTGTTATGTCCTGTGCGGAGTCTGAAGATTGCTACTTGTTCTCTTCGGTCGAGTTTGTAATATGCATCATCCTTCTGGTGGCCTGGATGCTCTGATTCCCATTTGGTTTTATAGGTGCTTTTTATCAACCTCTTTGCCTCATTGTAAGTTATGTCTATGTCAGGCTGTGGTAGTCGTCCGCCCTCTTTTGCCAGTCTGTCAGCCTCTTCATTTCCAGGTATACTGCAATGTGATGGGATCCACTGTATTACAACTTTTTTGGATGTATGGCTTAGACCATGGAGTGCTGCTCTTAGGTCAGCTATTTCTGTGCTGTTATTGCTCTTCAGTATTGAGACAGCTGACTTTGCATCTGTGAAGATAGCTATTTGCTTCTCTTTATTTTCCTCCATCAAGAGCATTTCTGCTGCAGTTTTCAGAGCCTCTACCTCTGCTTTGAAGTTACTTGAAAACTTTCCAGTTGCCACTGAATGTGTTTTTTTTCACTCCATTTTTTTAAAATTATAGAGAATTCCTCCTCCTCCATTCTCTATTGAATTTTTGGCTCCAACAAGAGCATTTCTGCTGCAGTTTTCAGAGCCTCTACCTCTGCTTTGAAGTTACTTGAAAACTTTCCAGTTGCCACTGAATGTGTATTTTTTCACTCCATTTTTTTAAATTTAGGAGAATTCCTCCTCCTCCATTCTCTATTGAATTTTTGGCTGATCCATCTGTATATGCATGGGTCCAATTGCTGCTTGGGTAATGTTCTTTTATGTAGTTTAGGGTTATTTCTCTTCTTTCGGTTTCATGCTGAGTGTTCTTTTTCTCAATACCAGGAATGTTTTCTATCATCTCAGGCAGTTGCTGCGGTCTCCAAGCTGGGAAGTTGTGTGCATAGTAAATGGGCTTGACTGTTGATATGTTAAGTATGGGATCTGCCCTAATCTTTCGTTTTGCAGTTTCTACAAAGTTGCTACGCTTCAGTCTTCCTTTTCCAAAACCATTAACCCTGTTATACATAGGGTGGTCTGTCAATCTTCTAAATTTTTCTGCTTGTTGCTGGGCTCTGCTATCTCTTCTGTCCTGCATTGGTTGTAAACAAGTGATCTTTTCTAGTTCATAAAAGGCGTTGTCTTCAGGCTTCCAGTTATGATTCGCATTCCTTGGTTTTGGACTCTACTTATTTTGTTAAAGTTTGACTTAGCTGCTGTTGCCTAAGCTGCAATGCCATATTCCAGTACTGGCCTCACTCGTCCAGTATATAGCTTCTTGAGAACTTTCTCATCTGATCCCCACGTTGTACCAGCAAGCTTTGTCATGATTGCCATTCTTTGCCTTGCTCTTGTTCGATTTTTCTCAACCTGTGTTTTCCATGTCAGGCGACGATCAAAGGTGACTCCGAGATAGTTTGGATTTTCTTCATGGCGCAATATTTTTCCATTCAATACCAGCTTAGGTTGTTGAGTTTTATTTGAGAGGGAGAACACTGTGCATGTTGTTTTCTCCTCACTTATCTTCACTAGCCATGATTTTGACCAGTCCTCTAGTGCTAATAGAGCTTGCTGTATTCTGCTGTTAGCTGTACTAATATATTCTTCAGATGTCCATATGGCTAGGTCATCTGCAAAGGATGATGTGTGTATTCTGGCTGGAAAATTTTCCGTGATGTCGTTTATATATGCTAGGAATAATGTTGGTGAAAGAACTCCTCCTTGGGGGACACCTTGCTCCAACAGCATCATTTTGCTGGTTTGTCCTTGTACTTTTGTCCTGGCAGTTCTGTTCTCAAGGTAGTGGCTGATCCATTTGTACATTTTCCCACAAACATGCATTTTTTGCAGTTTTACTTTCAGTCCTTCCTTCCATACTTTATCAAATGCTTTTTTCTAAATCTATCCAGACCGCTAGTGTGTGCGTTTTCTCTTGGAAGGCATCCTCTATTTCCTGAGCTATATAGGTTATTTGATCTTCAGTGGATCTGTACTTTCTGAATCCTGCTTGGTGTGGTGTTAAGGGTTTGTTTTCTTTCAGATGCCATGTTAGCCTGCCATTGATAATGCGTTCCATTAATTTTCCTACATAGCTAAGTAGACTGATAGGTCGATAGCCATTTGGTTCTTCCAGGTCTTTTCCTTTCTTTGGGACTGGTATTAGTATAGCTTCCTTCCATGCCTGTGGGACTATTCCCCTCTTCCAGCTATAATTTAGGACTGCTAGTAGTTTCTTTTTTGCCTTTGTCCCTAGTCCTATTAGCATTTCATTTGTGATTCCATCCTTTCCTGGTGATTTCTTCTTTTTTAGAGTATTCATTGCCTGTTCCATTTCTTCCATTGTTAGATTTGCCATCATATATTCTGCTGCTGTCTCTGTATTACTATGATGTATCTGTTTATCTTTGATTGCTTTCTTCTGTTCGGTTGTAATATCAATGTGGTTTGCACTGGCATGGTGTTCCATTAGTGCATTTGCAGCCTTTTTTCCTGTAAGCAAGGCATTTCCTTGTTTAATTGTTATTTTTTGTTTCTAGGTCCTTCATTGTTCATGGCTTTCACTAGTTTCCATAGTTTGTTTCCATCCCTGTCAAAATTCAGGTTTTCTGTTTTTTCCTTCCAACAATCTCTTGTTTGATTTACTGTTCTTTTATATTTTGCTGAGATGGCTTTGAGAGAGATGTTCGCTTCAATTGTTTGTTCTCTCTCTGCTGTCTTCCTGGCATCTTCAACTTTGTCCTCCAAACTTTGTAGTTCTTCAGTCCAGTATGGTTTGTAATTTTTCCTCGCTCCTCTTGGAATGGACTCAGTGGCTGCCTGTATTATTGCTCTGTTTAGACTTTCCACCATTTGCTTCATGTTGCCATATCGTGTATTTATGTTTTCACAATATTTGTCTGTTAGTGTGGCAAATCTGTCCCAATCTGCTCGTTTGTAATTCCAGCGGGGCAAGGGCTTTTGCTCCTGTGGAACATACTCCATATTCATTACAAGCTTGATTGGTCTGTGGTCACTACCTGCTAATTGGTCCAGCACATGGCGGTCGATTTTGTGGAGGATGTCTCCTGTGCAGAAAGCTAAGTCTGGAGTAGAAGTGGTAATCCATCTTCTGGAGTAGAAGCTCGGTGTGTCATCCGCTTTGTTTAGTAGATGGAAATTTGAGTCTATTTCCCAGTCCCCCACTTCATCTCCTCTTTTGTCAGTATCTGGGTATCCCCATCTTTCTGAACGGCTATTAAAGTCTCCGACAATAATGCAATTTGTGTCAGTTATTTTCATGTTTGAGAGTGTAAGATCCTTATCTGCTGGGCTATAAAGATTGTAAATTCTTATTTTCACGTCCTTTATCATTATATCAACACCTATAATTTCTGTTTGGTTGTCAGAGATCACAGATACTTCGCTGCAAGGTATTGTATTTCGTGTAAGTATTAGAACTCCTCCTTTATGTCCTTCGCGGTCGAAACGTGTGGCCTGATATCCCCTGACTGAAAATTTGCGCTTGGCGTTGAGGTGTGTCTCTTGAATGCATGCCACATCTATTCTATCTTTATGAAGACGCTGTGTCAGGGATTCTTTCTTGTTATAAACTCCTTCGGCATTCCACTGTAGTATGTTGAGTGTCCTTGGTATTTGGTCAATAGCTCTTAACCTACTCCTCTGTGCCTTGACTCCACAGCACAGGGGAAGGTGACCACCAGTAGTCATGGGTGGACCCCCTCGAGGCAGGGGGCCCGGCACTATCACCGCCTGATGGGACTTCACGGGATTAGCACCATAACGATTAATTTTCATCTGTGGCATCATGAAATGATAAAGTTACGTTGCACTTCTTTGTCAAGCCTGTGGCTCAGTACATCCGATTTCGACAAGCATTTTTCGGGATGCTTTCCCTAGCCTTTGACTGTCCCCAGTCTACCTACAAGGCAGCAGGTTTGTGCGTCACTTCGTCTGGTCCCTCTCCCTTGACCTGTCCGACATGGGTGACCCTACCAGTAGCTGTGCTACCGTCGGCATAGCTCTTGGGGTCATTGGAACGCGCAAGCCCCTCTACCTCGTCAAGGTGGACGCACGGCAGAGGGGAACACAATATACTGTAAGGTATGTTTCATTAGCCGGTCTCTCTGGCCGAGGGGTTACAACACTTTCTCCGTAATCCCGTTTATCACGCAGAGTCTCGGAGCGGGCGAGAGCTGGGAGCGGTTCGACCCCCGCTGGAGACTTGCGGGATAACTGAGCCGGCCGCTCAGAAAGCAATGGCAAACTACTGAGCGTAATCTTGCCAAGAAATCAACATACAGCTGAAAGATGCTGATGTTGACAGCGATGTCCTGTAAAGGATATGCAAAAAAAAAAAAAAAAAGTTTCATTAAGAAGAATTGGTTTCACTGCGCATGGGACAAGCCCACAAGCGCCAGTCTTTCCGAGAAGAAATAAGAGAGTGTAGATGAACAGTCCCTATTGCGAGCTGGTTAGCTAAACTGATAAATTCTTCCGCATCGGTGATTGCGATCAGTTCTGAGCTTGATTCCCCACTCCTGCCGAACTCCCTGGCGAAAGGGTTAACGACTTTCTCTGTAATCCCATATATCCACGTGAGGAACACAGCTGCGCGAGATTCGGCAGCGGATCGCGTCGCGTTGGTATGTGAGCCGGTCGCTCAGAAAGCAGTGGCAAACTACTGAGCGTAATCTTGCCATGAACACCAACAACAGCTGACACATGCTGGTGTTGACTGCAACGTCTTGTAAGGGATATGCAACTTTTAAAAAAAAAAGTATATCTCCTGTGTCAATCTTCATTGTCGCAATAATAGTTCTCTGCAGCTATAATTATAACATATCAGCTCTTTGGTTTCCGTCCACCAATGACCGGGACGTTAGATCCACACACCGAAGGTATAATTCGTCCAAAACGTCAAAAAGTGACTTGGTTGGTCTTGTCCAGATGGCGTAGTTATGTGTAGCTTATATCTAGTAAGCTGGAACATTACAGACAACCTGTTAGCAAGAGTGTATGATTGCGATCACTATGCTGAACTTAGTTCCACTGTCATAATTTTAACTCTCACTGCACGGAAAGTTATGTAATGTGACCTTCGGCGTGTCTGATAGATCTAATGTGTAATATCCATATGTGACTCGTCTGCTACATGCTAAGTCTGAAAACGACACTTCAAGTTCAAAGTGTCCCTAGTGCAGAACAATTTTGCTTCCTGGCATTTTGGCTAAGATCAAAGTGTAGTATCTGCACTTGATTTGTCAATGCCACCAGCAGAGGCGGTCATCCGAATGACACACAGAGACGTAGAAGCTCATGTGATGGATCTTGCTCCCGGGGAACCACGAGCCCTAATCCAAAAAAAGGCGATCACGAAGGCCACATGTCGTTACCGGAACCACATTTGACTAATACACATTGTGCCACTGGTCCCTTTCTCAATACCAGGGCACTACTGATGTGATTGTTAAGCAATCATCAATACTATATACAATCAACATGGTTGTTTCTAGTGGTAGATGGGCCAAGTTCCGATGGTAATCAACATGGTTGTTATCAATGGCGGACTGGCCAGGGTGTCAACTTGCCCAGTGGCAGGTTGACTCCCTTAACTGATTAACAAAAAGTAAATACAAACAAAGAGTAGATTTCTACCAAATATGGTACACAATCAAATAAACAAGTATTATGATGTAAATTTCCATTAACTATGCATTGAAATTCTCCTCTGCTATTTAATATCTACATGGACAGAATATCCAAAGAAGCAAGCCTTGACAGAACAGATTCAGAAAATTTTGATCACTTTACTTCAGATGAAACAACAGATCCATATGCAATAAATGAACTTCTATTTGCAGACGATCAGTGCCTGTTTTATAGAGACGAGGGCTGACTTCAAAATCATATTAATAATCTGAGTTCAATATACAGCAGATACAATATGAGATAAATACTGCCGAAACCGAAGTAATGCAAGTTAGCAGATATCCTGGTCTTCTAAGTTTAAAGATAATTGGCATACTCTGAAACAAGTTAATGAATTCAAATATCTTGGAAGTATGATCACAGAAGATGGCAGATTGGATAGAGAAATCGAAATCAGATGTCAATAAGCAAGTGCACTTACATATCAACTATCACCCTTACTGAAACATCCAAACATACTCATGTCCGCACAACGACAGATAATAAACAGCATATTCACACCAACCCAAAGCTACCAATCTCAAACTAGGACTTTATCCAAATCACATGTACGCAAAATTAACACCGGTGAGATGAGATGCCTGAGGAGAGCTGCCAACTTAACAATCTGAGACCGAATAAGAAATGTTATCAGACAGACAGTGGGATCAACACCTTGTGCCATATTTATCGAAAGACAGAAGGTCAAATGGTTTGGCCATCTCGTTAGAATGCAACAACATCAACTACCAGCTCTGGCCCTACATCAAAGAAGATCTGCGACGCCCGAGAGGAAAATGGATTGACGACATCAAAGACATCAATCACACAGAATGACACTATCCAGTGCCACTCATCGGGCGCTGGAATGCCAATTATTCCTCCCCACGAAGCTTGACGACAAAAGTGGAAGATGATGATGATGATGATGATGATGATGATGATGATGATGATGATGATGATGATGATGATGATGCACTGAAATTGCAGAAGATACTACGAAGCAAAACAAATAACACGATGACTCTTAGTAGTTAGTTGCGGTTCCAACTTGACGGCAATGGGTCGTCACCATTAAGCTCCGTTCCTGTGCCAGTGAATATCACACAAAATGCTCTTCACTGCCCAATATGAAAAGTGGAACTGACAAGAGTCTCGGCAAGCCAACAACCCGCACATGTACACTGTGCATAATGCCACCGCCAGAATGCCAAGTCCTCCACGAAAAATACAGTTTATCGTCGATAGAATCGGTAGTCACCAGAAAGACTTCATTGACCCTGGTTTTATCCCTCATGGCTCGGTCTCATTCCGCATGGCCACCCGCCGAACAAAGCACGAACTCCGTAGCTTCAGCGACGACTCCCAGGACTCTCATGAAAACGCACTCGTGAACTGAAAAGGCAAACAAGTCAATTCAGCGACAGCCGACCGCCATTGTTCCGTACATGTAGTTCACGCTACAACCACAGCGGACATATGTAAAAGCATTCCACACGAATTTCACAGCTCACAGTTTCACGCCACGATGACTCTAGTATAGCGATATATGTATCGTCTTTCTGTCCAAATGGGAGGTCACACATGGCGATGTATTATCTTTGGCATTGAATCAGTTAAACATTAGACAATATGTTAAGCCTGCTAGTGTTCCTTTAGTAGTTTTATATTCTGACAACCAATATGTTTAGTCCCAAGACACCACCGGATGTTACAATATATAATCTCGGTCCTCGCATGAGCTACACAGTTCGTGCATCTGTGCTGAAATCTGTTACATCAATATCAGCAAGAAGTGGACGCAGGCGAGGGAAGCATAGCAGAAGGCGACACAAGAGACGTTCTGTTGCGCACAGAAAGCAATCAAAGTCAGAACGCCATGACAACATCCGTCTGTCCATATTATGCTTGAACATCACTGATCGTGCGACAGAGACATTTTCAGAACAGAGTCGAAGAGGAAAGCAGTCGTGGAACATTCGCTATGGTGGTCACTTGAAGTCGCAAATGCCTGGTTGAAGAAATGAAGTAATATCAAAGAATTGTGAAATATACAAAGTTTTCCAGACTCTCAGAAGTACAAAACTTAATCATGACATTATCAAAAGATTGACTCAATGAAAACTCACTGCGAGGGAATCTAAGCACGCCAAGTGGTAGAAATTATGCACTAACTATAGAACTGTTGCGATGATCAGTCATGCAAAAAGAATTCTACTAAAAATCATAACAGGAAGACTTCGTAAGAAAATGGAAGAAGAAGTAAACGTGGTTCAAACTGGATTTAGACAAGGAAGACGAACAAGAAATCACATTCTCAACATGCGTTTAATAAGTGAGAAGTGCAGAGAATTTACTGTAAACCTATTCTCATGTTGTGTGGATTATTCAAAGGCATTTTTATTGTGTACAACATCAGAAACTTTGGGAAATCATGAGGAATATGGATGGGCTTGCCGTCACATGTGATACAACTCATAAAAATGTTATATCTAGACCAACAAGCAGAGGTTAGAACAGATGGCGAGACATCACTAAAGTGTGCGATGTCACTTAGATTGGTGTGACATCAAGCAAGGAGTCCGTCAGGGCTGTGTGCTGTCTCAGGGGCGTCACTAGGGGGGTGCGGGGGGTGCGGGCCGCACCGGGTGACACCATCAAGGGGTGACACCAAAATAAAAAAAATTGCAAATTTGACAAAGCAGACATAGCTCTGTCTAGTCGGGTTTCATAACCGTTCATTGTTAAATACATGAGCAGGCACAGGGTGCCACCATGCAGACCGTCTGGTGCTTAAATGAATAAGACTCAGAGCTCAGAGCTGCTCGGAGCCTCGTAGTCGGAGTAGAATCGTGGGTCATTTGCAAACGCGCCAATTAATGACGTGTGGAGTCACGTGGTTACAGAAAATGACAGACGTTGTTTACAGGTTCGTTTTTTATGTAAATAATTATTTTTTCGAAATTTTATAATTTTATCAATATCACTAAAATATAAATATTTTAAAGTAAATTAATTAGGACAGGGCATAAATTTTAAAGGAGAAAAACAGCGGCAGGCTTCCACTTAAAAAAGTTAGAATTACTATACTATAGTATACTAGTAGTTTACTACTACAATAAATTAATAATTACGGCATACACACGTTTTTCTATCTGTCTGAAAAATATATATTTTAATTTTTTAATTTAATTTTTTAATTAAAAAGATGGAAATAGAAAAAATAAATAACGATTGTGTAATTTTTCGAACCAACGAGTCACTGTTGAGACTGCCACACGCAGATCCCCCCAATAATTGATGCGGTTACTGACATTCGCCAGCAATTCGCAATATAAAATAATAAAATATATGTCATGAAATGACAGTCGTGCATTGGCGACAAAACTTCCTGATAAAAGTTAAGAAGAAGTGTTGCAACGAATATTGTTGACCGCCGGTTACATTTGTATATGAATCCATTAATTGTGCCTTGCAGCATTTGCCATCCGCATCGTATGCAGGTTGGTATGTTCAATACTCCATTAGCCAGTAAAAAAGTTACAATCCACTCAAACTTGTTACAATGAAATAAAAAAGTTGTAACTTCCATGGACAATATTTAAAAAAATTTAATATTTTGTATGACAAGTTTTCTTTTTTAGACGGTTCTTTTTAGTGTACATAATCATTTTTTAATTACATTTTAATTCTACGGTAAACAACGCAATTTAACCTAAATAACTATATTTATTAAATTATGAATAAATCATGAATGTTTGGATTATAATTATTTATACAGATTTTATATATTTATATTATATCTTTTTGTTTAGTTGTATATTTTTAAGTCCCTAATTTATTATAGATTTATTATTTTAGAATATTCCATCATGCCACATGGAGTGCACAAATCAAAGAGGCCTAGTGGATGCGAGCAGCGAAAAGCAAAGAAGAAAAGATGCGAATCACTAAAATCACTACTTGGATTCATGCTTAAATATGTCAAGAGACCAAGTGATGGACAAGGTTCATCAAAAGACGTTCTTCCTCAATCTACAATTGATAAGGATTCCTCCCATGCTGACAGCATGCATTCTTCAAAAGAGCAACTAGAGCCAGAAATGGAAGAGAATCACGAGATTGATGCAGAAATACATAATGAAATAGCAGTGGATGAAGTTGAAACAGAAATGCATGCTGAAAATGATTCTCGTCATGATACTGTAAATGTGATGAGCCAAGTGGATGAGAAAAATTGGAATATTTTATCTTATGCTTCTTTCTGGAATGCACCAGTTCCAGATCATTTTCGAGTTGAAATTATCAAAAGAGGAAGTTGTTCTTTTCAGAACAAGGATGGGCCTTTCAGTACTGTGACAAGGCAAAGACTAAAGGAGATGTGCGCCAGCTGTCAAAAGAATGGTTCTACAAGACGATGCCAAATGGTGAGAAAATACTGCGGTCATGGATGGTTTACTCGCTCGTCAGTGAGAAATTATACTGCTTTTGCTGCAGACTCTTTGCTGTTAATATAACAGAACAAACATCAAAATTTGTCACTGGGTTTCAGCAATGGTGGAAGATGAGCCCAAAATTACATAATCATGAGATATCGGATGACCATCTAGGTTGCCTTGAAAAATGGAAAACATTGGCAGCAGGCCTTAAGCTGCACAAAACAATTGATGCCGACAGTGTTGCTGTAATGGATAGGGATAAAAAAAAAAATGGAGGGATATCTTGCACAGGTTGCTTGATATCACATTGTTTCTTGCTAAGCAAAATCTGGCATTTCGTGGCCATAAGGAAGATGCATCTTCGTTGAATAAAGGAAACTTTCTTGAGATGGTTGAGATGCTTTCTAAATATGACCCTGTTTTGAAAGAGCACCTAATGAGATTAAAGCGAACTACATCTGTAACAGTAAAAGCATCCGTATCTTATCTTTCACCAGAAACTCAGAATGAATTTATAACTGTTCTGGCAAATCATGTGAAGGAAATTCTTGTAAATGATATAAAGGCTGCAAGGTATTTTGGAATTATGTTCGACATCACACCTGACATATCACACACTGACCAGATGTCTGAGGTGATCAGATATGTGAAAATCCACAATGGGGAAGTTGAAGTGAGAGAAGTGTTTCTAGGATTTTCCCTTTAAAGGGGAAAAAAGCTGATGACCTCAGTTCAGATATTTTAAAAAATCTAGAAAGTGATGGACTTGACATAATGATGTGCAGAGCTCAAGGTTATGATAATGCTGCCACAATGTCTGGAATTCATGGAGGTGTTCAAGCCATTCTGAAAAGAAAGAATAAGAAAGCTATTTTTAACGGATGCGTGGACCATTCGCTTAACTTGTGTGGTCAACACTCTTTTGCTGAAAATGCTTTATGTGTAACATTTTTTGGAACTCTTGAGAGAATGTATTCATTCTTTGCTGCTTCCACCCATCGATGGGATGTTTTAATTGAACACACTGCAATGTCGATTAAAAGGCTATCAACAACACGCTGGAGTGCACATCATGCTGCTGTTAAACCGGTGAAAGATAAGTTTTGATTATGGTGTTGTTGTGTGGCGTATTGACATCTCTACGGCGCTTGAATTTTTTTTTATGGGTTATGATTTTATAATATTATTTGATATATTATAGTTTTATATATATATTATTGTTTTTATGTGTTAATTATTTATTATGTTTAATATTTATTTTATTATATGATTTAGTTAATAATATTTTAATGGATATTTAGAAATGATAGGGTAGAGTTGTGTGTTAGTATAATATTTATGAAACTTATTATTTAATTATATTATGTTTAATAATTATTTATTTTATTTAATTTATTATTCATTTATATATGTGTTATTTTTTTAAATTGTTTTATATTTTATTAATTTAATTTTTATTATTTTTTTGAGTTAATTAGATATTTATAAAGATAAATATTTATTCTAATTTATTTATTATTATATAGATAGAAATATTATCTATTTTTAAATTTAATATAAATTTTTTTAATATTTATATGTAGTTATATATTAATTATGAATATAGTATTTATTAATTATATATGTTTTATTATAGTTTTATTAATATTTATTATGATAATTTATTATATATTTTTTTTTTTATATTTTATATTATATGTTAGATATTTTTTTTATATGTATAATTATTATATTTTTAGATGTTTAAATAATTTTTATATATATATTTTTTTATTATAATTAATTCATATTTTATATTTTAGTATGATATATTTATATATATGATAAAATTATATATTTATATTTTTCTATAATAATTATTATTATTAGTTAATATTGTTTTTATTTTTATTTTATGTATATTTATTAAATAATATTTTTATTTTTATATTTTATTATTTTTAACTGTATATTTATTGTTTTAACATATATATATTTGTTTATCAATTTTATTTATTTAGTAATTTTTTTTAATTTTAATTTATGGATTATTTTTTTATTTTATCATTATTTTTTTTATAGTAGTTTTTATATTTTATTTTTTTTTAAATTTAATTTATAATTTATAGTAAATTTATTTATATAATTTTATATTTATTGTTTTTTATTGCTATTATTTAATTTAATTTAATTTATTATATATATTTGTTTTATTTATATTATTTTAATTAATATTTCTATTATTTATATATATTAATATATATTTATTATTTATTTATATTATATATTTGATTTTTTATAATTATTATATTATATTTTATTTAATATTATTTATATTTATTATTTTTTTATATTATTTAATTCAATTTATTAAATTTTAATTTTTATATATATTTATTTATTTATTTTAATTATTTATTTATATATTTTATTAATTTTATTATTTATTATTATTTTTTATTAATTTTATATTTTAAATTCTTAGTTAATATGTTTTTATTTTTTAGATTTTTTTTTTTATTTTATGATTTAGTTATATTTTTTTTAATAATTATTATTTTATTTATACTTTATTATATAATTGGATATTTTTAATTTATTATAAATTTATTTTTCTTGGTATGGATTAATTTTATTTATTATTTTATATAATATTATATTTATTAATTTAATATAATTTATTTAATATATTATTTATTTAATCTATTAATTGATATTAGTCTTATAGATATAATTATTGTATTATTATTTATATTTTTTTTATATATTACATTATATATTAGTTATTATTATTTTAGTTATATTATTGAATTAATTTAATTTATTTATATATATTTTTTTATTGTTATTTTTTTTATATTAATATTTATTAGGTTATTAAATTTAAAATATTTATTAGATATTTATTAATTTTGTATATAATTTTTTTATATTTTTTATTTAATATTATTATATTTGTTTTGTTTATAATATTTTAATATATATATATTTAAATTTTATATATAATAGATATATATTTTTTATTATTAAAATAATATTTAAATGATTTTTTTTTTTTTTATTATTTAATTATATTAGTATTAAATTATTTATTTTTTTTTTAGATGTTTCTTATATCTTATTATGTTAACATTTAATATAATTTAAATTAGATTAATTTTTATTTAATATTTAATTATTTATATATATTCCATTATAATATTAATTTATTATTTAATATTTATTATTATTTTATAACTTATTAATATTTTTTATATTTTGTTTAATATTAATTATTATATAAGAAATTTTTATTTATTTTTTTTATATAATTTATTTAAATTAGAATTTATATATATATTTATATTATATATAATTTTATATAATTATTTATATTATTTTTATATTTATGATAATTTTTGTATTATTAATTTTTAGTATATATTTTTATATTTTATTTTAGGAGTATTATTTTTATATTTAATATTTTTTTGTGTATATTTATTATTTTTATAGTTATTTTTTTTTATAATATATTTTATAATAATAATTAATTTATATATATTTTATATTAATTTATTTATTTTTTATTAATTAAGTATTTTTTTTTATTTTTATTATATTATATTTTTTTTATTAAATGAATATTTTTTATTATTAAAGTGTTATGATATTTCTATTTTTATTTGATTATTTAATAATTTTTATATATTTTTAATTATTTTATTATTATGGTACTTTTTTATGTTATTATATTATTTTATATTATTATTTTTTATATTTATTATTATTTGATTAATTGGTATTATATATTTTATTTATATATATAATAATTTTTATATAATTATCTGTATTTTTATTTATAGTTTTTATTTATTAAATTTTATTAATATTTTTTTAATTTATTATTTATAGAATTTTTATAGTATGATTTATTAATATTATTAATTTTTTATTTATTTATTATATTTTATTATATTATATGTATTATTAATAATATTTAATATTAATATAATTTTTATTATTAATTTGATAATGATTTATATTTTTATATTATTATTTTTTTATTTAATTATTAATATAGGATTCTTTTTTATTATGTTTATTATAATTATTAAATGTTTTAAGTATATTATTTAGTAATTTTTATGATATTATTAATTTATTAGTATATAATTTATATTATATTTTATAGTATATAATTATTTTAATATTATAATATAATTTTATTTATTATGTTTTTTAATTTAAGTATTATTTTAAATATTTAATGATTTATATTTATACACTATATAATTTAATTTTATTATGATATTATAATTAATTATTTTTAATTTTATAGTTTTAAAGTTATTTTTATTATTTATGATGTATATATTATATTTAATTTATATATTTATTTTTATTTAATTATAATATTTTTAAATACTATTATTTTATTAATATATTTTATTTTTATTTTATATATTTGAAATTTTTATAAAATTTTACTATTATATATTTATAATATTAAGTAGATATAATTCTTTAATTTTATTTATTTTTTTATTAGTTTATATTATTATATATATTTTTTTTATATAAATATTTTAATATTTAATTGATAATTGTTTTATATAATTACTTTTTTTTTTATTATTATTATAATATTTAATTTAAATTTAATTTTATATTTAATATATGTTTTTTTATATTTTATATTAGTATAATATTTATGATATAAATTTTATATTTTTATATAGTAATATTTTAAATTATATTTAAGTTATTTATATATTAATTATTAATGAATATTATTTTATTTATTTATGCCTGATACCTGATATATATAATTGTTTTATTTTTTTATATATTATAATATCTATTTTTTTTTAATTTATATTATGAATTTTTTTAATATTTATTAATATAAATTTTTTATATGTTATATTATATTTTTTTAATATACACATGTAATTGATATATTATTAATTTAAATACTTTTATTTAATATTATATATTTAATTTATTAATTAATATACTTTATTATATTATTATTTTTATTTTTATATTTGTATTTTATTATAAATATTTATTTTATTTTAATTTTTTTTATTATAATTTATTTAGATATTTTATTTATGTAATATAGTATTTTATATTTAATTGATTTTATTTTATTTTTATTTTTTTTGATTATTTTAAACACAATTTTAGATTTATTATATTTTAGTTAATTTTAAATTTATTAATTAAGTAATATATTAAGTTATATTATGTAATTTTTATATTATATAGTTATAGGATATTTATTTAGAATATTATTATACGATTAATTATTATTTTTTATTAATATATAAATATTATATAAGTTTTAATTTTTTATTATTATTATATAACGATTTTATTTAATTTATTTAATTAATTTATAAATTTTAAATATTATTTTCAATTATATATTATTATTTTTTATAATATTTATTATTAATTATTATTATAGAATTAATATTTTGATATATAATAAATATTACTAATTTATAATTTATTTATAATTATATATTATTAATTTTATTTTTTTTATATTATTTTATTATAGTTATTAATATATTAATTTTTTAATTTATTTATTTATATACAAATATATTATTATATTTAATTTTAATTTTAATTATATATTATTAAAATTTCTATTTTTAATCTTATATATAATAATTTTAAAAGTAATTTTTAATTATTAAATTTTTGATTTATATTATATTATATCTTATTATTATATTAATATTAATAAGTGTAATTTTATATAATTATTAATTAGTAATATTTATTATATATATAATATAATTAGTTTTTTTTAATTATTATTTTAATTTTTTTTTATATTTATAATATTTGTAGTATATTAATTTTATTATTTTTATTTTATAAATTATATATATTATTTTATATATTATATTTATTTGTAATTTATAATAATATTTAAAATATATTATTCAAATATTATTATTATACGTTTATATTTAGTTAGTTATTATTTTTATATTTATTTATTTAAAATTATAATTTATTAAATTTAATATAGTCATTAATATATATATTTTTAATTTAATATCATATATATTATATTATAATTATAGTTAAATATTTAATTTATAATCTTATTAGTATTAAGAATATTTATTTAATTTATTTAATTTTATTTTAATTATTTATTTTAATTCTATTTTTAGTTATATTATTGTTGTATTATAAGATATTATATTAAAAATTTTTTATTAAAAATTATTATGTATATTTGTATTTATTTATAAATTTATTATTTTATTAGTATTTTTAATATGATTTTATTATTTATAAATATTAATTTTAATATTATATTAATTATTAATATATTATATTAAGTTATATAATTATTAATTAAATAATTTAATTTATTTTATTATTAATATTTGATTATTATTATTTATATTTTATTAATTTATTATTATTTATATATATATTTAAATTATAATTAATGTAATTAATTATATAATATCTATATATTGTTATTTATATAATTTTATTGACTTATTTATATATATATATATATTTTTTATTTTTAATTATAATTTATTATTATTTTATTATATTAATTGTATATTTACAATTGACTTATATTTATTTTAATTAATATTTTATAATATTTATATATATTTCTCTTTATTTTATATTTAATTTAATTATTATCTATTTATAGGATTATATAAATATTATATCAATTTATATTTTTATTTTATATTTTAATTATATATTATTATTATTTATATTTTATTATAATTTATATGTGTAATATTTAAATTTATATTAATTTTTTTTTTAAATAATTACACATATTGGATATTATTTATATTATATAATTATTATATATATATAAAATTTTAAATTAATTAATTTTATATTATAATTATTATTATATTTTATTATTTTTATATTTATATATTATATATATAATTATTAATATTATGTTATTAATTATTTTAATATTATATATTATAATTACATATATTTTTTATTTATATATATAATAATTTTTAAATATATTTATTAATTTATTAAATATATTATTATTTTATTATTTATAAATTTATTTTTATTATTAATATATTTATATATTATTTTTATTAATTATATATTTTTTTTATTTGTATATAATTGTAATTAATATTTATTTTATATATATATTATTTATTAATTTTATATATATATATAAATATTAAGTATTATTACAATTTTATTATAATATTTTATAATATTTATAATATTTTTTTATTATTATTATATATTTTTATATAGATATATATATAATATTTATTATTTTATTTATTTATATAAAGATTATTTATTTTATTCTTTTTATTAAATTTAATTAATATTATTATTATTTATTAATTATTTAATATATATATATATATTTTATTATTATATTTATTTTTTATTATATTTATAATAAATTTTATTATTAATTATTAATTTATATTCTAATTTCTTTTTGATATTTAATTAATTTTGAGATTATATAAATATTATTTCTTTTATTATGTATTAAATTTATTTTAATTCTTTTTTAAAATAATTAATTATTTATAATTTTATTATATATATATATTTATTATATAATTATTTATAATTTATTATTATACTTAAATTTTCTATAAATATATATATAATTTTATATTAATATTTAATACAATTATTATTTTTAATATATAATATTTAATTTTATTATTTTGTGAATATTATAATGTTAAATTTAATATTTATATATTAATAAAATGTTTTTTATCAGTATTTAATTATTTATATATATATATAATTAATAGTGTATTATTATTATTTATTATTATGTATTTATAAATTATTCATATAATTTATTTATTATGTAAAATGTTTTTTTTATTTTATTATTTATTTAATATTAAATTTTATAATAATATTACTGATATAATACATTATTATTATATATTAAATATATGTTATTATTTTTTATTTTTTAATATTTATTTTTTATATTTATTATTTATTATATTTTATTAAATTATTTATTATTTGTTATTAAAATTAATAATTTATTAAAATTAATAATCTCTATTATATTAAATTATAATATATTATAATATTTATAATTATAATTAATTATAATATTTATATTAAATTATTTTTTTTATATTATATATAAATAGATTATTTAATTAATAAGTTTTATAAAATTAATTATTCTAAATAATTATATATTTATTTTATTGTTAATATTATTTTATTATTATAGATATATTATTATTATAAAATTATTATTAATTATTTATATGAATTATTATATTTTTATATAATATTATATAGTATTTTATTTAAAAAATATTTATATTTATATTTTAATTTATTATATTATATTTATATATTTATTAATTTGTATAATATATTATTAATTTAAATTATTAATATTTATATAATATATATAATATTTTTAATTATTATTTATTTATATATTAATATATAATTTATTTATTAATTAATTTTTAATTATATTAATTATATATAGTATATTAAAATATAATATCGTTATTAATATATTTATTAGTATTATTATTTGTATAAAATATAATAATTGATAATGCAATTATTATATTTTATTATAATTAGTTATTTAATTAATAAAATAATTGATAATTATATATATATTATTTAACTCATTTATATTTAATTTAAATAAATATATTATTTTAATTTATTTTACTATTTCTATATATTATAATTTTATTGTTAAATATATTATTTCTAATTATTATTATTAACTGATGATTATAAGTAATATATTTGATTATTATTAATAATTTAATTTTATTTAATTTAATATATTTATTAATTAAAATTTATTTATTTTATTAATTAATATTATTTATTATAATATATAATATAGTTTATCTTATTAATAGTTTTATATTATTATATTATTATTTAAATTATATATATTTTTTTTTTGCATTTTTTTGTTTTTAATAATAATATAATTTATAATATATATTAATTATTTAAAATTTTATTTTATTATTAATATTAATTTATTATATATTTATTTATATATATTATGTTATTTTATTTAATTTATTTATTAATTTATTTTAATATTTTTTTTTATATTATTTTATTATATATTATTATTTATTATTATATTTATTTATTTTTTTTTTTAAATTTAATTAATTATTTTTATTATTTAAATCTTTTTATATTTATTTTATATTAAATTAAAATTTATTAATTTATATTATAATTATTTTTATTTTATATTTTATTATAATATATTATTATATTATTAATTTTAAATTTAATTTAAATTATATTATTTTTATTTAATTTATATTTATATATATTTTTTTAAATACTGTTGTATATTTATATATTAAAATATATTAATAATTTATATATATACTAATTTTATAGTTATTTTTAATTATATTATTATAATTTTTTTTGAATATTATAATTAAATTATTAATTTATTTATTTAATATCAATTATATTAATATTTAAATAATTTACTTGATTTTAAATATTTTATATATTTTATATATATATTTATATATATATATATATATATATAATATTTATAATTATTATTATTGTAAACTATAATTAATTATCTATATTATTTATTATATAAATATTTTATTTATATTATATATTAAATAATTTATTTATAGTATTATTATTTTAATGTTATTTTATTATAATATTATTTTTTATATTATAATATAAAATTAATTATTAATATTGTTTATATTTATTATAATATACTTTTATATAAATATATATAATATATTATTATTTTATTTTAATAATAATAATTTTGATTATAATATTTTTTATTTTAATATTTATTTATTATATTATTATTATTATTTAATAATTAAATTATACTTTTATATATTTTTTATATAAATTAATTATTATTATATTAATTTTATTTTATAAATTTATCTTTATTAATTATTAATTATAATATAATTTGTGATTTTATTATTACATTTATTTTTATATATAATTATATTTATTTTTGTTATTATTATTTATTAGATAATTATCATTTAATTATTATAATTACTATTTAATAAATAGTATATATAAATTTATTTTTATATTTTTAATTTTTAATTATTTATCAAATTTTTCATTTTTTTTTTTTTTTTTTTTATATATTTATTATTATTTTTTTAATTTAAATTTATAATATATATTCTTTTAATATAAATTATATTAATTAGTTTATAAATTATATATTTCCAAAATTATTTATTTTTTCTATTTATAAATTATAATTTAAAATTATATTAAATTAATTTAATTTATTTTTATTTATTTATTTAATTATTTATTTTTTATTAAGATATTATTTATTTTATTTTATATTATATAATTATAATTTTAATATATATATTTTATTTTAATTTATATTATTATACTTATAAAATTAATATTAATATATTATATATATATAATAAATTATTGTTATATTATAATATTTTATTATTATAAACTAGATTTCATTTTTAGTATATTATTTATATTTAAATATAATTTTATTTAAAGTTATTATAATATATTTATTATTAGAATATAATTATTATTTATAAATAAATATTATAGATATATTATTTATTGATAATTTATTATTAATTTTTCTAATTTATTTATTATAAATATATATATAATTTTATAATATATTAATTTTTTATAATTTTATATATTATACTTTTTTATGAAATATATTAATATGTATTTTTAATTATTTATTTTTAGTATTTTAAATATAATATTTACCAATGTTATTATATTTAAATATTTATAGATATATTATGTATTATTTAATTTTAATATTATATTTATTTTATTAATATTATTATTATATTTATTTAAAATATATATATACTTTATTTATTATTTGAATTATTATTATATTATAAAATATATTTATATTTATATTATTATATTTATATATTTATTTTATTATTTAATTAATATTTTATTATATATTTTATCTTTTTATCTAGTTTCATTTATTATTATTAATTATTTATTATATTAATTTATTTATTATATATAAATATATTAATATATTATTTATTTTTTATATTATTATATATATTTTTTTTAATTTAATTATTATTATCTATACAAAATTTAGTTTTTATTAATTTATTTTTATTTATAATATAATATTCTATATACATTAGATTATATATTTTATATAATATTATTTATATTATTTATATATATGTAATATTTATAATTTTAATAGATTTATATATATATAATTTATAATATTTATTTATTTAAAAATATAAATAATTTATTAAATTATAAATAATAGACATATTATTTATAATAATTAATATCTATAATTTTTATAATTTTTAAATTTTAGTATTATTTAATTATATTAATAATTTTATATTTATATTATTTATTTATAAAATTTTATTATATATTTTATTTATTAAAATATTTATTTATTTATTTTATATCTTTTTGTTTAGTTGTATATTTTTAAGTCCCTAATTTATTATAGATTTATTATTTTAGAATATTCCATCATGCCACATGGAGTGCACAAATCAAAGAGGCCTAGTGGATGCGAGCAGCGAAAAGCAAAGAAGAAAAGATGCGAATCACTAAAATCACTACTTGGATTCATGCTTAAATATGTCAAGAGACAAGTGATGGACAAGGTTCATCAAAAGACGTTCTTCCTCAATCTACAATTGATAAGGATTCCTCCCATGCTGACAGCATGCATTCTTCAAAAGAGCAGCAAGAGCCAGAAATGGAAGAGAATCACGAGATTGATGCAGAAATACATAATGAAATAGCAGTGGATGAAGTTGAAACAGAAATGCATTGCTGAAAATGATTCTCGTCATGATACTGTAAATGTGATGATCAAGTGGATGAGAAAAATTGGAATATTTTATCTTATGCTTCTTTCTGGAATGCACCAGTTCCAGATCATTTTCGAGTTGAAATTATCAAAAGAGGAAGTGTTCTTTTCAGAACAAGGATGGGCCTTTCAGTACTGTGACAAGGCAAAGACTAAAGGAGATGTGCGCCAGCTGTCAAAAGAATGGTTCTACAAGACGATGCCAAATGGTGAGAAAATACTGCGGTCATGGATGGTTTTACTCGCTCGTCAGTGAGAAAATTATACTGCTTTTGCTGCAGACTCTTTGCTGTTAATATAACAGAACAAACATCAAAATTTGTCACTGGGTTTCAGCAATGGTGGAAGATGAGCCCAAAATTACATAATCATGAGATATCGGATGACCATCTAGGTTGCCTTGAAAAATGGAAAACATTGGCAGCAGGCCTTAAGCTGCACAAAACAATTGATGCCGACAGTGTTGCTGTAATGGATAGGGATAAAAAAAAAATGGAGGGATATCTTGCACAGGTTGCTTGATATCACATTGTTTCTTGCTAAGCAAAATCTGGCATTTCGTGGCCATAAGGAAGATGCATCTTCGTTGAATAAAGGAAACTTTCTTGAGATGGTTGAGATGCTTTCTAAATATGACCCTGTTTTGAAAGAGCACCTAATGAGATTAAAGCGAACTACATCTGTAACAGTAAAAGCATCCGTATCTTATCTTTCACCAGAAACTCAGAATGAATTTATAACTGTTCTGGCAAATCATGTGAAGGAAATTCTTGTAAATGATATAAAGGCTGCAAGGTATTTTGGAATTATGTTCGACATCACACCTGACATATCACACACTGACCAGATGTCTGAGGTGATCAGATATGTGAAAATCCACAATGGGGAAGTTGAAGTGAGAGAAGTGTTTCTAGGATTTTTCCCTTTAAAGGGGAAAAAAAGCTGATGACCTCAGTTCAGATATTTTAAAAAATCTAGAAAGTGATGGACTTGACATAATGATGTGCAGAGCTCAAGGTTATGATAATGCTGCCACAATGTCTGGAATTCATGGAGGTGTTCAAGCCATTCTGAAAAGAAAGAATAAGAAAGCTATTTTTAACGGATGCGTGGACCATTCGCTTAACTTGTGTGGTCAACACTCTTTTGCTGAAAATGCTTTATGTGTAACATTTTTTGGAACTCTTGAGAGAATGTATTCATTCTTTGCTGCTTCCACCCATCGATGGGATGTTTTAATTGAACACACTGCAATGTCGATTAAAAGGCTATCAACAACACGCTGGAGTGCACATCATGCTGCTGTTAAACCGGTGAAAGATAAGTTTGATTAATGTGTGGCGGCGATTGAAGCTCTATGTGATCCTCGTGAAAATGTGGAAACAAGAGGTGCAGCACAAGGTCTTTTACCTGCTGTCTGTGATTTCACGTTTCTGTGCTACCTTTACTTTTGGGCTTGAGGAAGTTAATTTGAGGAAGTTAATTTGACACAGCAGTATCTGCAGACTAAAGGCTTAACTCTTGACAAAGTAGTGACCAAGTTAGAGGCATTAAGACTTTTTCTGCAGGAGAAGCGCAGTCACTTAGTGGAGCATGCAACTGAACAGGCACTTTTAAAAGCAGACCAATTTGGAATAACAGTAGAGAGAAGATTAAGGTTCAAGAAGAGAATGGCAGGGGAACAACTCAGAGATGCTTCAGATGCTGGACTCACTATGCAAGAAGAAAACAATAGGGCGATGCTGGAGTGTATTGATCGTTTTCATTCTGAACTCCAGACCAGATCAACAGCGATCAAGGAAGTAGCAAATATGTTTGAGGCTGTTCAAGCCAAGAGTCTTCTATCAGCAACTGAAGAAGAGTTGCTGGTGTCAGTTCCAAAATTGACCACTTTCTATGATGAGCTATCCGAAGTAGAGCTTTTAAAAGAAATACCAAGGCTGAGAAGACACCTGAAGGCAGCAGATATTGATATCCACAAAGTCAAAGACTGGTCAATATTTGATATTTTAAAATTCATAGTTGACTGGGATTTCCTTGAATCTCTCCCAATACTCTCACTAAGCCTACAACTATTTCTTACGATCTGTGTGTCTGTGGCTTCATGTGAGAGGAGCTTTTCAAAACTGAAACTTATAAAGAACTATTTGCGATCAACCATGGGACAGTCAAGACTTCTGATCTGGCTATATTATCAATTGAAAGTGATATGGTGAAAGATATTGATTTTGATGATGCGATTGACAGGTTTGCAGCTTTGAAGACCAGGATGGGAAACTTTTAATTTTAAATAACAGAAATTTTAATGTTAAATAACAAAAATTTAACTTTGTCCGAGTTTGTCGAAGCTCTTTATTTATGTTTTACCTGAAGTATTAAAGTTATATTGTTCAATTTGTTTTCTTTCTTATGTCCTTATTAACTTTTTGACTTATTTTACAAACATTACTATATGCGATTACTAGCTGACACGGCCCGGCTTCGCCCAGTCCCTGGTGGGGAGCATCTCATTTAATTCACATAAGTAGTCATATAAGTTCCCGTTCCCGTTCCCGACTGTCTGTCTGTCTGTCTGTCTGTCTGTCTGTCTGTCTGTCTGTCTGTCTGTCTGTCTGTCTGTCTGTCTGTCTGGTCTGTCTGTCTGACCCGGCCCGGCATCGCCCAGCTCCTGGTGTGGAGCATCTTATTTAATTCAGATAAGTAGTTATATAAGTTCCCGTTCCCGACTGTCTGTCTGTCTGTCTGTCTGTCTGTCTGTCTGTCTGTCTGTCTGTCTGTCTGTCTGTCTGACCCGGCCCGGCTTCGCCCAGTCCTTGGTGGGGAGCATCTCATTTAATTCATATAATTAGTCATATAAGTTCCCGTTCCCGTTACCGACTATCTGTCTGTCTGTCTGTCTGTCTGTCTGTCTGTCTGTCTGTCTGTCTGTCTGTCTGTCTGTCTGTCTGTCTGTCTGTCTGTCTGTCTGTCTGTCTGACCCGGCCCGGCATCACCCAGCTCCTGGTGTGGAGCATCTCATTTAATTCATATAAGTAGTCATATAAGCTCACGTTCCCGTTCCCGACTATCTATCTGCCTGTCTGTCTGTCTATCTGTCTGTCTGTCTGATCCGGCCCGGCTTCGCCCAGCCCCTGATGGGGAGCATCTCATTTAATTCATATGAGTAGTCATATAAGTTCCCGTTCCCGTCTGTCTGTCTGTCTGTCTGTCTGTCTGTCTGTCTGTCTGTCTGTCTGTCTGTCTGTCTGTCTGCCTGCCTGCCTGCCTGCCTGCCTGCCTGCCTGTCTGTCTAATCATTTATTGGTTGCAGTTAGAACAACCTTAGATAAACGAAGACCAACTTACAAAAAGCATTAGAAAGAGCACTTGAAAGATCTTTACATCTTCCCCAACAATTAACTTGGGTAAATGGAGCAACGGCAGCAGCAGCAGAAGAAGAAGAAAAAGGAGGAGTAGGAGCTGGGAGGAGGAAGAGGGAGGTGGAGGGAGGAGGAGGAGAAAGAGAGAAGAGGAGGAGGGAGGAGGGAGAGGGAGGAGGGGGGAGGAGAAGAGGAAGAGGGTAGGAGGTGGAGAAGGGGAGAGGAGGAGGAGGAATATAACGCATATGCCTGTAGATGTAATAATGGCTGAAGTTGTTCCATGTCTTCTTAGAGTTGGCGACAGTGTAAAGAAATATAAAATCTTCAAACTTGATAGAGATAAGGTAACTATTATTTATTCATTCTTTAAGCAAAAAAAGATGAGTTACAATGTTATGCATTGTGCATTATTTTTATGAAAACTTTGAAAATGCCTTACAGATTGTATCATTATTTATTATAACTCATATGCCGGTACATAACTATGGACAAAGAGTTTATAAATCTTTGAAAACGATGCCACAATATGACTATAAGTTATACAGAAAAGTTATGCCCCTTGAAAAAACTTTTACAGAGTTAAGTCCCCTGAGATATATGAAATTATAATGAAAAATGAAAAATGAAATAATATTGGGTAAGCAGCCGATTTCACACTAAAAAAAAATACGACAGTGGGCTGCGCTGGAATGAAAGGAAGACGTGTAGAAAATATCATCTCAATCGGATAGGCCGTTCGCGAGCGCATAAAGGACATATGGACAGACAGACAGACAGACAGACAGACAGACAGACAGACAGACAGACAGACAGACGGAGATCGCAATTTATATATAAGATATATGGTACAGGAACACTCGGAAGAAGACCATGGTGAAAGTCTAGAGGGGTGACACCAAGAGTTTACCGCACTGGGTGACACCAACCCCAGTGACGCCACTGTGCTGTCTCCCTATTTGTTTAACCTGTATGCCGAAAATATAATGAGAAATGTCAGAGATGATATAAACAGGGAGCTATATGATGCCCTAAATATCGGTGGTCATGACATACCAGAGATTCGGTATCCTGATGATACAGTATTGCTATCCACAACACAGAATGGTACAGAAAATGTAATAGCCTCAACCCAGCTGAATAGTGAGAATCACAACTTATATCTTTACATAGCAAAAACAAAGATAATGCATACATATAAAAACTACTATGGAGAAAGAAATATATGTTAATGAGGAAACATTGCAGGTGTTGGAAAATTGTTAATATCTTGGGTCATCGATTATCAACAACGGTGAACACAATGAAAGAAATTAAACGACGACTATCAATTGCTCTTCAAAGACTAAAACAGCTGAATAAATTATGGAGTGGGACAGATAGAACTACAAAAATTAGATTTTTAAGAGCATGCATCTTTCCCATTGGAACATACGCTTGTGAGACCTGGACACTTACTAAACAAGCTGAACAGCGAATAAATGTCTTTGAATATAAATGTTATAGACGAGCTCTAAGAATATCTTGGATAAAGAAAAGAACAAATGCATCCATACTTCAAGAGCTGAATATTGAAGAAGGTTGGCTATTAAAGACTATAAAACAAAGAAACTTGAAATATTTTGGTCACTTGAAACGTCACGAAAGTTTGGAGAGAACAGTAATGGAGGGTTATATGCCTGGGAAGAGAGGAAGAGGAAGGCCAAAGAGAAGATGGGTGCAGGATGTGGCGGATGATCTCCAGATGGGTGTATCGGACGCGGGACATCTTGCTTATGATCGAGGGGTTTTCCGGAAGGTTGTTATGGGAGCGAGGTTCTGCAAAGGACATGCTACTGAATGAATGAATGAATGCTTTTTTATGCCACCAGGTGTCTTAAATATCCCGTGTCCCTTACTGTGCTGGTCGGCAAGGACCCATGTCTTCTATGTTTGAATTTAGATTCCTAGGATTCAAGATTTTGTGACTCAGCCATGTGCACATGTGGGTTGGCGTCGTAGATAGCAGAGCACATACTCAAAGA
Organism: Cepaea nemoralis; assembly: GCA_014155875.1. Taxonomy (NCBI): domain Eukaryota; kingdom Metazoa; phylum Mollusca; class Gastropoda; order Stylommatophora; family Helicidae; genus Cepaea; species Cepaea nemoralis. The sequence continues at coordinate 222,661 of JACEFZ010025109.1, forward strand.
CTGCCCAAATTACAATATATCCAGGCAAACCTTCTGGCCTAGAGAGACAACAGTGGAAGATAAACTCTATGGACCGCTGAGTGAACTAGAAAAGACTGTTAGATTCATATAAGAGACAACATTGCAGTTATAGACGTATTTCAAGCGAACGAAAGAAGGAGAAGATTCCTAGGATGATATTATTGCTGCGCTTATTTATTGAAGTACAATATGTGCATATTGTATACAGCAATACCATTTTATTTTTATTTGATTAAAAGTACCAGGATGTTAAAGCTTCTTGATAAATTCCACTTTCCTATCTCACAATCTTTGTTTCATGTCATCCGTGTTTGGTTATCTTTTGTAGGAATCATGAGGGGAAAAAGAGGGGGGGGGGTGTTTCAGCAGAAGTAGGATCCGATTATAATCTAACTAAAACAATGCAAATGATTCTATAATAATATGTAATTCGCAGAAGCAATATATATGGGGAATAAACAAAACATAAATAACTATGGAATACATAACCAACGCAATTCGCACCAGGATATGTTAATGTTGTGACCAATGAAAGAGCAGGTAGGCTGGCGGCCAATGCCAAAAGGTCAACCAATAAACGGAGCCAGCATTATGAACGCTCGAAGAGTTCCGCAGAAACGAGAAATCTCAATGACATTTATAACTTTAATAGTTACAATAGACACGATAGGATTAAGCGAGTTACATATCCTTTACATGACGTTGCAGTCAACCTCAGCGTTTTTCGCTGTGACTTCAACGAAATGTATATCATTAATAATTACAAAAAGACACGATTGGATGAAGTTTGTTGCATAACCTTTACAGAACGTTGCATAATTTTGTGGCTGTTAGTGATTTCTTGGCAAGTTTACATTCAGTAGTTTGCCATTGCTTTCTGAACGACCGGCACACATACCGTTGTAAAATCAACGCATGGCGGTCTGCTAACAAATCGCCCGCTGCTGTGTTTCAAACGCGGTATACAGGATAGCCAATTGAGTGGCACGGTTTGATAATGACAATACGGATATGATTCAAGATATCAAGAAATAACTACGTGAGCAGAACAAAATCTGACAATCAAAGCATACATGTCCTTTTTCCACGCTGGCATAAGTCCGTACAAGTTGATGAGGATTAAGTAGAAAATTAGTATGTTTAGAAGAAATTTTAGTGTATCCTTATTGTATAAATTTCATTCATTTTGAACAAATAGTTTTCGAAACAAACATTATTGTGTGTTACGTTCTGACGTCCCTCGCATATATAATTCGCGTTGGTGTAAAGGTTACGACGCTAGGCTGAAAATGCCATAAGACCAAGAGAGAGGTGGACAAGGGTTCGATGTCAGCTCTCGTAGTTTGCTACAGGAGGAAAAGACTGCTGACCTATTTTGTCGTGCACTCAGGCACACTCAGGCTTAGCACTCTTGACACCCTTAACAACAATATTGACAGGTTACAGGACAATGGCATGGATTTTTTGTAATGTCTACCACATTTAAGTTTTATTTCATAAGGCAGGCAGGCAGGTAGACAGGTAGGCAGGCAGGCAGTAGGCAAGCAGGCAGGCAGTCAGGCAGGCAAGCAGGCAGGCAGGCAGGCAGACAGACAGGACAGACGGACATACAGACAGAGAACAAGAATAGCAACAAACATGAAGCTGGCAATGAGTGCCTGGACCGTTACAGGAAGCCTTTTTCCTCCCGTCGAGAACTCAATAAATGTAGTTTCCGCGAACCGACCAGCAAGCGCCAATATCCCTGGAATCTGTCAAGTGCCTCAAAGTGTCCACATATCCTGACAACAGCATATACTAGATTTGTATATTGCGATCTCGTTTCAGTTCAAGCACTTTATTATTGCTGTTATTTGTTAGTGACACAAAAGACAGCACTATAGATGTACTTAACATAAGTAGGAAGTACTTACGTAGCAGGATACTATTCATTTAACTCAGCAATTTTATGAATATTCAGTTTCTGGACCTTTGCACTGCTGGTCATATTGCAACCTGGTCTGTCTGGCGTCGTTATGTGTCACTCACGGGTTATTTTTTAATAAATGTTATAACGGAGAAGTTATCAACTTGGATTTACACAGGTCTGAAAGGGTATGTTATACATTTACACTAGTAATGACAACAGGAGCTTGTGTATCTCGTATATAGTTGGCGTTTGTGAAGATGTGTGTAATACATTTATACTGCTAATAACAATACAGGTTTGTATATATCATCTATAGCTTGTATTGATAATATGTTTACGGGGCTACGGTCGCAGTTAGTGATCCCGCGTGCCACGTTTGAAACACAGCTGCGGGCGATTTGGAAGTAGACGGCCTTGCGTTTTTGTTTGTTTGTTTGTTTGTTTGGTTGGTTGTTTGTTTGTTTGTTTGTTTGTTTGTTGTAGAATGGTATAGGTGCCGGACGTTCAGAAATCAATGGCAAGTTACTGAACGTAAACTTGCCAAGAGATCACAAACAGCCAAAAATGCTGGGGCTGACTGCGATGTCATGTAAAGGTCCACGGCAGTATGCAACTAATTTTTTTTTTTTTAAATGCATTTAGACTAGTAATGACAATATAGTCTTGTGTATCTTATCTATATCTTTAAGTGGTGAAAGGGTATTAATACATTTAGACTAGTAATGACAATACAGTCTGGTGTATGGCATCTATAGCTTGTATTGCTGAAAGGGTATAAATATATTTACACTAGTAATGACAATGTATAGTGCAGTGGTTCTCAACCGGCGGGGAATTCCCCCCCCCCACCCTCCCGGGGGAGGGGGGATTTTAGGGTTTCCGGGAGGGAGGGATTAGGATTATTTCAAGATTGCGTTAACACAAGAACCGATTACTTGATGTTTTTCTTTCCATATATTACGGTTCTGTACATCTCGCCCTTATGAAATTCATTTTATAACGTAAGTAGACCCGCAAATCGCGTTTTATGTAGACGTCTAGACTTGTTCTGGTATGTGTTATTAAATTTAGCTTCCAGTTTTACGTCTACTTTGTAAGGGGGGGGGGCGATTTATAGGGAGGAAACACTAAAGGGGGGAATGACGTTCTGAAAATATGGTGAAGAGGTAGGTGCATGGGCCAAAAAAAAAGATTGAGAACCACTGGTCTAGTGTATCATATTTACAGTTGTGTTGGTTAAAGGTATGTAAAACATTTACACTAGTAATGACAATATAGTCTCGTGTATCTCATTTACAGCATGTGTCGGTTAAAGGTATGTAAAACATTTACACTAGTAATGACAATATAGTCTTGTGTATCTCTTATCTAGCATGTAGTACACTAAGTAGCTACGTCTTGTTATAAAAATGCTTGTCTCATGCATCTGTCGTTTTACAATCACATGTAGGAAAAGAAGATAGTTGTCTAAGATAGGACTTGGATGGCGGGGAATGCCCATGGTCTGCCTCTGCCTTCCCTTGAGGGTTGACCAGGATGTCTTTGGCTGTTCTATATGGGCCAGCTAGGATGGGGGATAACACCACAACAATGAGATTCAAACGTCCTAAGAAACCCCCGGGAAGGTTAACCCGGTCAACAAATGCCCGCAGAAGTCGGATGTGTCGGCCTAACGGCGCAAGAATGCAGCTCTGCTGTAAACAGGCACAACGCAGTCACATCCGGAAAAAAAAATCCGGATGAACGCAGAAGAAGATAGGACTTGAAGAATCAGCAACAACGGGATATATAATTCAGACATGTTGAGCTCGTCGCCTGCTAATTGAGGAAACGATGTGACATCACAGACTCATAGCTGAAAACTGCTTGCCTTTACGTGGTGTCCATGTTTGTTTAATAATTATTAATTTGATGCTGCCCGTTCATTAATCCATCGGTTTCTAAGTCTGCCTCTGTCTCTAGAAGCAGACGGCGTTTATCGTATAATCTTCTAGGTTGTTGATCGCTTTCGTGACGAAGTGGTTAATCCGCCTGCCTCGCGTTCCGACGGTCGTGAGTTCGTTTCCTGACTCCGTCACTCAGTTTACGTGTGTGGTTTTCTCGGAGACTACTGCGGTTCGTCGCTGGAGCTACGAAGTTTGTGTTCTGTATCACGCTAAACTGCAGGCCCATTCTGCAAAAAGAGACAGAGCCACATCGGATAAAACCAGGTGCAGCGAAGTCGATCCTCTGCCTTTAACGCTTTTAACCCTTTCTCATGAGATGTCCCGACTACTTTATTTGTTGTCTCTTAGTGAATACGATACACGATGTTATCATATTTCTGTTGTGATTTCGTATTCTGTTTCTTCTGGAAACCCCATCAGTCCTTTTTAAGCATTTCATCTCACATTAGATGGCTTTCACTGGTGAGATGTTGATGGGGACAAAGTTTGATAATTAGTTAGTTGCATATATTTTACATGACGTCTCAGTCAAGCCCAGCATTTTTGGCTGTGATTTATTGGCAAGTTTACGTTCAATAGTTTGCGATTGCTTTCTGAACGACCGTCACTCATACCAGTGACAAACACAGGGCGGTCTGCTTCCAAATCGCACCGCTTCGCCTTAGTTTCGTCGTCAGATCACTTTACAATGTCCTACCATAGCTGCCAATCTGGTCAAGTGGGATAATTCCTCGAACACGGCATGTCCCCTCTGCCAAGGAAAGAGTCAGACAGTAGAATATGTGCCATCTACATGCAAGGTACCACAATAAAGTACTCACTGTGCTGACAGCCATAGTGGAAAAATCAAGGAGGCTGGATAACAGAGGGGTCACTGCAAGACCGATGCGCATAAACTTCGTCAAAGCTGGGCAGAAACGTCGAGGCAAGGAAAACTGCTGCAATCCTATAGTCCATCCTCAATGATGCGGAAGACTAGGATGTGGCTGTTGACCTGCAAGTCCATGGTCGTTACCTGGCAGAAATGCGACAATCGGCTCGGCAGTTAACGCACGTCGAGCTGTCAGTCCTATGTGAATCGATAATCGAGGATCAACACACTTAAAAGATGGAGAAATATAGTGACATGGTCGCAAGTCTGAGACAGAAAAGGATACCATGTCAGACTATTCGCTGTCGAGGTAGGCGCAAGAGGTCTAATCACCCACTCCATGTAGGGCGTGCTTAAGCAGCTAGGAATTAAGGAACAAGCGAGGACTAGGGCCCAAAAACAACAGTGTAATGCGGCCGAAAAGACCTCGTGTTGGCTCCGGAACAATCGTAATGTCTCATCTCATCTCACCTCACCTCATCGTGTTCCTCTTGTACATTGCGGTCGTATAAACAGCGGGAGAGTGCCCGCTTATGGGCTTCATGTATTGATATTCCCAAGGACTCTGTAATTCCCTGCGTCCATCGTTTACGTGGTGGTAATGTCGAGTGGGATAAATCACTACTCTAATATAATTCATGTTTCTGTCTGCATGTGAAAGTACATCATGCCCAAAGTCTAGCACCGACGCTAGCAGATCAGCCTCCCATCTAAGATCTGAAACATTTACTGTCTTGTGTCGATTCCGTAGCCATTCCTCCAAATGAGTGCAGTGCACATAAGGCTGGGACTGTGGAATGTAGTTGAACCACCACGTTGTAGCAGTCACCGAGATCAAGGAATGTCAGCCGAAGTTCTACCTCCGATAAAGTTTCTTATGGGAGTGTAAGGACCTCGCTCCGGAGCAGAGACGGGATGAGGGTTGTCTTCTTCTTCTGCGTTCATTCGGAGTTTTTTTCGGACGTGATTGCGTTGTGCCTGTTTACAGCAGAGCTGCGTTCTTGCGCCGTTAGGCCGACACATCCGACTTCTGCGGGCATTTGTTGACCGGGTTAACCTTCCCGGGGATAAGGGCTGGAGAGCCCAAGCCCACAGCAAAATAGTCCAGAGGAAGAGCTGGCTGCTTAGGGGTGGGGTTCTTTGAGAGATAAATGGGGTGCGAAGAAGTTTCAAGAAGGCAACATGCCGGCAACGACAGCTAGTGGTGCATAGCGAACAGCCGATGAGCAGGTGACGACAGATGCAAACTTCCGGTGAAGAAGCTGGATTCTCACAGCCAAAGACGCATAGGTATGTGTGAGGGCACGAAGCACACGGTGTTCACCCCCGCGTGGGCGGGGTGGCATGGGAGCAGACACAATTTGCATGTGTGGGTCAAGAGGAAAACGAAACAACTTGCGAACGGACAGCAGGAGAAAGACACCCGAAGTCATGACTAGGTAGGGCCACCTTCACGGAGTGTCATGAAGGGCCTAGATATTCGGGAAAGGGAGACAACTTCTGACGATCGGAAACCTCTTTCGGCGGGGATGTTTATTTGTGTATTTTGTTTTTTTTATATATATATATATATATCTATATATATTATTATATATATAGATATATTATATATATAAGCGGCGTTCATTTGAAATCCGTTCGTGCCGCAACGCGCGTAATTGCGTACGTTGAACATGATTATGTCATAGTCATGTGATAAGTACTGACCAATGAATAAAAGAGCACGTGCTTATCGTCCCGTGATGCTTAGGTTCTGTTTCTGACCGTTGAGAAAATGGCCAGGTTGATCCAAAATCCTTCCAAAGAAGCTCAAAGAGCGGTGATTCAGTTTCTTTCATTTGAAGGATGTCGACCAGTGGACATTCATCGAAGAATGCAGGCTGCGTACGGTAACAAATGTGTGTCAAAAACAACAGTGACAGAATGGGCACGAATGTTTCTGAAATTACGTCAGTTCACGACAGATCTTCGACGGCCGGGTCAAGCGCATATTGCTGCAACAGAAAAAAACATCGCCAAAATTGATGCAGCACTACAGATGAACCGTCGTCGAAGCATACGTTCGCTAGCGAAAGAATTTGATGTGTCAACTGGGACGATTCAAAAGGTCATTCGTAAGAGACTGCAATATCGGAAAGTGTGTTCGCAGTGGGTACCACAGATGTTGATCGACAACCAAAAAGAGGAACGCATGGGATGGTGTTTGAAACACTTGCTGCGTTACAGAGTGGAAGGTGATGCATTTCTCTTCCGCACAGTGGCAGGCGATGAATCATGGTGTCACCACTTTTAGCCGAGTAGCAAAAGAGAGAGCATGCAATGGAAGCATGCTGGATCACGAAACGCCAAAAAATTCAAGTTACAGGTTTTCCTCTGGTAAAGTTATGCTGAGCGCATTTTTTTTTTTTTAACCATGAAGGGCTATTGTTGGCCGACTTTAAAGAACCTGGTGTCAACATCAACTCTACCCTCTGCTTGCAAACACTAAACAGCTGCAAAAAGCCATCAAGAATAATCGACCGGCATGCTTTTTGGGGGTGTGATATTGTTGCACTATTGCAGAGTAGCGAATTGGTGAAATCAGATATAACATACCTCCAGCAGTCTCTTGATGTATGACATTTAATAGTAGTTGCTTCAAGTTTACAGATTCGTATACATATTGTAGATTAATAACAGAGGTCCAGATATATCAACGAAACTGGATGGTGACTTAAACATGACCTCGCTCTAAGACTGCTGGCTCATAACTCCCCGTTGCTATTCCTTCACGTCATGCGTGAGCATCCCTAGTTATTTACATTTTCCCAGGGTGCTCCCGTGTGCACCGAAGTTTAGCCCCTTTTTCTCTTGCACGCCAACTTAGATTCCCTTAACAGAGACAGAGACTCTATTATATTCCTTCATACCCTCAACGAGACTTTTTCCCCCAAAAGTCTTAACCCAAAACTTATCTACCTCGATTTACAACCCTTATAGTAACTTTGAGATAACTATCTCCTATTTCTACATCTCTAAATCCCTTGCCCCAAATACTCGAAATCTTTATAGCCAACCGCTATTCTCCTAAATTTTACCAATTCCCCCTTTCGTACAATCTATTACTTAATCTTCCTTAAAAGTTCGCCCTTAAAAAACCATTTAACTGTACCTCGTATATTGCAAATCCACACACACACTCCTCTGGTCATTAGTCTTCACAAACTTCATGTGGTCAATTACCATTACTTCTTCTTCTCTTTATTAAGACCACTGCAATCCGCTTGCATTATTTCATAGTTAAAAATAGAGTTGTATGTCAATCCAAATTGTTGGTATATAAACAAAAATTGAAGATCATCATGCATTATGAAATACACATAACATACTCTCGCGGACATCAATGATAACGACAGGACAGACAGAGGAACGATGGGGTGAGCACCCAAGAGACAGTAAGAAATAGTCACACATTTATCCTCCCTTGCACACACAAAACTTTATACAACATAAAGTTTCAAAAAAAAAAAAAAAAACTATCATATAATCCATGAAAAATGTACTTCAATTCTGTTAAAAACTCTATTTTTACACTCTCAAGATTAAAATTACTTTTTGACCTGTATTCACAGTCAGTGATATATGTCTGTGCAAACCTCTACATCTCCTTATTTCATGTGTCCCAACTTAATAATGTTCATAGACATACTTACTTTCCAAATACTGTACTGATTTATGTTTAGAGCTGATAACTCCAACCCCTCGCATGGTTTTTAATCCATGTATTTCTTAACGCTGATAACACAGCACCTATTTCAACCCCCCATATTTCTTACTTCCCATGACTTCTTTTGCTGCTATTCACAGCTTCATTTTCAACTATATTCTAGTTAAACCCCATCATCCCATGTTTTCTATTCTTAAACATCTTTGAGATTCACCGTTCATTTATTATGACCGTATCTAATTTATTTCCAAACCATTATAATATGTACTACCATCCCCCAGCTTTATCTATCGCCATCTACTAAGCTTTCAAACATGGCCCTTACTCCATGTTCTTCTAAACTTACTACTAATGCAAATATGTCTCTCTATATAGTCTAAAGTCGTTTGCTTATTATTTTCTGAACGAAGGATCCTATTCAATATTTAATAAGGTCTAAATCAACCCCGTACTCAGAACAAAATAATAACAGTTTCTTAAACAAGTCTCAACATATTAATTTAAACAAGTCAAAATAATTGAAACTACAATTTTTTGAGTCATTAAAAACCAAACATTTCAAAACGAAACTCTCTCCCCGCCCAATATACATGGTTTATCCCCAACATAATATACATAATAAATCAAGCATTAAATTATTTAATGTTACCTAACATTACCGGTTTCTTTTTTGAACCGATAATTTACCCTAAAAATAAGAAAAACACAACACATCCTATCTTAAAATCAAATGATAATCATTTTACAGAACCAAGTTAATCAAAATAATGTAGCATACTATACATGATACATTGAAATTTCAATTTAAAGCAAAGAAAAGCTTAATAAATCTTGACCAGGCTATTTACTAAACCTGTTCTAATTATCACCTTACTCTGTAATCTACAGCTACTGTGTTTCATCAACCTCCGTACCTTAAAAAACAAACGATTTGTCTTCTAACACAGATCACACATTTTAATTCTTCCTTAAATAAAAAAATTCTTTTCCTGCTATCTGCACATATTCTATTAATCTATTTGCTATATTTCCACCTTCTCAACAATTCTAGATGTTTCTCTATAAGTGCCATTTCTAAGTCGAAGTTTTCATTTTCATGATGAGAAGTTATAATGTCTTCACTCATACTATCATTTTCAGCGGTCTCCGATCTTTCATCCATTTCCCGTTCTTCTGTGTTTACATTGCTGGCCTCTAATTTTTTTCGTTGTATATCTAATCTAATTTGTTTGTCTTGATTCCTTAAAGACCGTTCAAACAGTGGCATGTCTTCGTCACTTGATGAGTTTTCCCTAATTCTTTTCTGTCTTTTCACTTCTCTATCTCGTTGTCTTTCTATTCTTCTTTTCGATGCTTGTCTGGTATTTTTAAATGGAGCGGTTACCCCCTCCTCCATAGATTCGACACTATTATAACCATCATAGGTATTATTTTCTTCAGCTTTAAGAATTTTCGGTACTGTTTCTTCTTGTTCACCAGTTTCGTCATGAATTGGTGTTGTTATTGTTTGTTTTTGTACCAGTTCTTTTCCGAAATCTAAGGGCATCGCATATTTAACTCGTCTGACTAGTTGTCCATCTGAGTATAGCCCTTATTTATAATTATTATTATTATTGTCTCCCTTATCTTCATTATCTCGTCTTAAATGCTCTACGTGTGACCGCGCTACATGTCCTGTAAGTTGGTTCTTGATGCTATATGAAACTGGCCCTAACTTTTCTAAAATGTAATAACCTGGAATCCAATGAGCATCAAATTTGGAATTTCTTCTATGTTTCTTATAAGTAAACTCTATCACCTACTTTAAATTCCTGTAGTTGTGTATTTTTGTCTGAGTACTTTTTCTGTCTTTCTCTGGCTTTAATTATATTGTTTCTTAACCTTACATATGCTTTGTGCATTTCTTGTATAATTACTTCCTGAAAATCCTCTCCCATATATTTACGTCTTGGTTTTAGCAGATTGTCAATTGGGAGTATTGGTTCTCTTCCGTGTAATAAGTAGAATGGTGAAAACCCTGTCCCTTCATTTTGATTTGTGCAGTATCGCACTTAATGCAGATCCCAAGTACAGGTCCCAATCTCTGTCATGCTCTTCTACAATTTTTGCTATTATATTATACAATGTCCGATGTTGTCTCTCATGTTTTGCATTTGAGGAAGGTCTATAATAAGAAGTTTTTATGTGGGCAATATTCAAATCTTGTAATAATTTCTCAAACTTCTTGTTCACGAACTCCTTACCATTATCTGTGAGTACCGTCTGTGGGCAACTAAACCTTGGTATATATTCTTGTAGAAAAATATTAATGATGGTATCAGCGCTCTTATCTGGAATCGCATAGACCTCCGGCCATAAACTGTAGCAATCCACAATATGTAGTAGGTATACATTCCCCGATAACGTTCTAGGGTGAGGACCTGAAATATACAAACTTACTTTCTGCATTGGAAACTGAGGAACATCAGTATCTTGTAAAGGACATTTGATCATTTTCATATTTCTTAACCTACATTTCTCACACGCGTCAACATATTTACAGGCGCTTTTAAACAAATTCGGCCAATAATATTTATTCTTGAGGGCTTTAACTAACTTGTCTCGGCCAAGATGACCATTCTCATCATGATATGCCTTTAAAATCTCAATTTCCAAATGTTTCGGAATGTATTTTCTTAACCCTTCGCTTTTTTCATTCACATAATATAACTGATCATCATCCTGCAAGACCAGAAAATTTTTCTTAGAATTGTTTTCACCCGTTTCGTTTAAATTCTGTTTTATTTCTATAACTTTCGGATCTAATTCTTGTTCTTCTTTCATGTTAAACTGCATTAATTGTGGATCTTCCGCTATTGGTTCTGATTCCTGATCTGACAGTGAGCTGCTAAAATTTTCTCTATTTAATATGGCAGAATCTAATATATTTACTTGCCAGTTTCGATCATCTATTTCGGGTTCACCTTCATCCTCAGTGTTCCCTGATGTCTCTGGATACGGAATTCTGGATAATAAATCTGCACAGGTATTGTCTTTGCCGGATATATATTCTATCTTCGCGTTGTATCCCTGTAAGTTCAGCGCCCATGTCTGTATTTTCCTGTTCTGTACTGGAGCTTCTAGTAAAGACTTTAAGGGCATGTGGTCAGTTCTAATAATGAAATTGGCGTTATGTAAATAATAATTAAGTTTCTGAAGAGCATAGTGAATAGCATATGCCTCTTTTTCTATAGTCGGCCATTTTCTCTGAGATTTACTAAGTTTGTGTGACAGAAAATAGATTGGTCTTTCATTCCTAACTCCTGGTATTCCTGATCTTTCTCCTTCATATGATTGTGCTAAACATGCTCCTATGGCGTTATCCGAAGCATCTGTATATAAAATTAGCTGTTTGTCCAAATCTGGACACTACTGTTAAGCTATTTTTCAAAAAATCAAATGCTTTCTGACAATCTTCATTCCATTTTAAATCTTGCGTATTTGCCAGTCAGGTTAGTGATAGGTTCTGCTATTTTTGAGAAACCTGGAATGAAACGACGATAGTACCCACATGTACCGATAAAAGCACGAACTTCTCTTACGTTGGTTGGAGCAGGCAATTCCCTAATAGCCTTTACTTTGTCCTGATCTGGTTTAATTCCTTCTCTATCAATAATGTATCCCAGGTACTTAGTTTCTGTTTTTAAGAATTCACATTTACTGAGTTTCAATTTAACATCATGTAGTCTTAGTCTATCAAATACCAACTTTACATGTTTCAGATGGTCTTGTACGTCTCCTGCTGTGTAGATCAAAATGTCATCTATATATGCTAATGCGAACTTTTGCATGCCTTCCAATACTTGATTTATTAGTAACATATAATGAGAAGGCGCAGTCTTGACCCCAAAAGGCATTCGTAAAAATTCGTAAGAACCTGCGTGTGTACAGAAGGCGCTTTTCTTTTGAGCATCAGGTGACATAGGAATGCACCAAAATCCTGACCTAGCATCTAGCGTTGTGAAGAAGGTGGAACCGTTTAATAGTCCCAAGATATCATCTATAACTGGCAATGGATATGCTACGTTCTTGGTGATCTTGTTCAACGCCCGGTAGTCGCAACAGAACCGGTGTGAGCCGTCGGCTTTGGTCACTATTACAATCGGAGATGACCACTCTGACTTCGATCTTGTTATTATTCCAGCTTTCAGCATATCTTCTATTGCCTTTTCTACAATTTCTCTATTCCTTAAGGGAGTTCTATACGGTTTCAAACTAATTGGTGGGTGATTTCCAGTGTCTATCTCCATAGTAACTGTTTTGGTCTTTCCTAATTCCAAGTCGTTAATCGCAAAAACATCTTGATTCTCTTTTACAAGTTTTTCTAATATTTCCTTATTTTCCGGTGGAGCTTTTAACTGTGATAATAATTCCTGTTCTCTTGTTGTTTTGTCTATGGAATATATTTGAGATGTATGTTTTCTGAATGGATGGATCAATTCATCATTCCGCACTTTCCATCTTCAGCCACGTCCATTTCTGGCATTGATTATTTCAATGGGGGTTTCTGAGTAATTATTTCTCGACATTTCCACTCTTTCTGTTGTTAATATGTTGTTAGAAACATGTTCCACTTTGGCGGTTACACAACCTCTGTACAATTTAATCTCCTTGCCTGTGTTGTTAATAATAATTACTGGAAAATTTAAGTGTTTATCTAATGTCATTATCCCATCTGGGACCTCTAGACCAGGTTCGTCTATTACCCCCCTTTCCAACTCTGTTATTCTAACTGTTTGTCCTATTAAATAATACGGATTTCTTTTCACTTTCGCCTGTATCAGATTAACCGTCTGTGGTTTTAAGGTCGTGGACGTTTTTACTCTGACGACCAGTGCTGATATGTGCATATCTTCCTCTAAATCCACATACACGTCCCGGAATCTTAACTTGTGTAAATCAAAATAAAGTCTTACACCATTTTTCAGTAAGAAGTCCCTACCTATAAGCATGTTCCTATTTAACTCTTTGACTACGTGAAAAAGGTGTCTTACATTGATTCCTCCTAATTTAAGATTTATCATTGTTTGGCCTACCAACTCCAAATTTTGTCCGGTAACAGAGTGAAGGGTGTTCTGACTCCTGAATATTTTGCAATTTTTTATTATTTTGTATAAAAAATTTTCCTTGATTACACTGACTTGAGCTCCCGAATCAACCAATGTTCGAATTCTATGTTTTCCTATTTCTATTATGCTTGAACTGGGATCCGTCCTATTCACTGAGAACTGTTTTATTTCAGCGAGTTGAGACCACTTTCTACTCGTCCTCCCATACTTGTCATTAAAATATTTCTTAATTCTTGGGACCTTGTTATCTTCCCTCCTCCGCAGGTCCTATTCAGTAAGTGGGACGCCGGTTTTCCTGCGTTCTTGGCCTTGTAAAATTCCTCTGTCTGTCTTCAAAATTCCTATTTGATCTGTTATTAACATTTCTATTTTGTGTATTCGACTGAACACGCCTGTTACCACAGAATCTACAAATGTGTCCGTGTTGTCCGCAACCCCAACAGACCATGTTTGTGTTACCTACCATCTCTCTATTAGGATTTCTCATTTGTCTTCCTCTATCGTGAGCATTTTCATTACCTCCCTGCAACGTCTGTATTTCTCCTCGTCGTCTCCATCCGTATCTTGCCTGTCCTATCTCCATAGGTTCCTCAATCCTATTTTCATTACTACTTCCTATTTCTCGTCCTACTCTCAGTCTAAACCTTCTTCTCAAACCTTCTTCCTCTACAGCTATGTCCACAGCCTGTGATAATCTCGTAGGATTTTACCTCATAAGCTTGAATTTTAGTCCATCCGACTTTATCCCGTCAACAAAAATTCCAACCAACATTCCTCTCTACTTCCTCGCCTCGAACATTCTGCCCTATAAATGCTTCCTCAGCTAGATTAACCAGCCTGTCACTGAACAGCTGAACACTTTCTCCATTATCTTGCCTAGATTGTCTTAATACTGAGAAAGCATGTTGTGGATCCGTGATCTCCGCATACTTGTGAGCCAAGTCATCTTTAAATTGCTCCCACTTCTCATCTGTCCCTGCTTCCAACTTTCTTCGAATATGATCCGAGACAGGCGATGCACTTGTCCTATAAGCTAAATTTTTCTTATCTTCATCTGTAGCGGCACCTATTAAGTACGCATGTTTTTCTATAGACACAATCCATTTTTTAAAATATTTTGCTTGCCCAGTAAACTTATCAATGTCAACAGCTATGCTTTGCTGTTTCAAAACCGTATCCAACTTAGATATGGCTCTACCTACACCACTAAGTACCTGTCCTAAGGAAAAGTCCTGAGGTTCCATTTCCAATTTCCAAAAAAAACAATTCAATATAATAATAATATGTTAATATAATAATATGTTAATTAAACTTATCAGGTCCTATAATCTTCTAATACTACAATATTAAATTTATACTTTACAAGTGTTGGCTGTCAACGATTAGGGTCCCTGCCTGTAGTTAGACACTCGTCGAAAACTGCATATTAATGGTTCTCAGGTTTCGCTCTTGTATGCTGAGACTGAGAGGCACGGTTAAATGTATCTGGCACCCAAGGACTTGAACAAGGATCGACAAGGCGGCTTCAGTACCCCGTAAGGATCGGTAAAGCGGGCTTCAGCATAGCGGGCTTCACAACCGCATAAAGATATTGAAACTGATTCAGCGAAGCGGACTTCACAACCGCATGAAGATATTGAAACTGATTCAGCGAAGCGGACTTCACAACCGCATAAAGATATTGAAACTGATTCAGCGAAGCGGACTTCACAACCGCATGAAGATATTGAAACTGATTCAGCAAAGCGGACTTCACAACTGCATGAAGATATTGAAACTGATTCAGCAAAGCGGACTTCACAACCGCATGAAGATATTGAAGGTTAATCTGTTCCACTGCCAGTTAAGGTCGGCATTTTGGAAACTTCTTGAAGTCCGTTCAGCAGAGGTTTGATAACGTGCCTGTGTGTCAAAGGCACCTCATTTTCCCCACAAACGCCGTATGAAGTAGTGGCTGTATCAAATATAGTGGCTCAGTACCTCCGCTATGTACCGCGACAAATGAAGTCGTTTAGACTGGTCCACGGCACCATTTCGCTTATATTGCAGAGTAGCGAATTGGTGAAATCAGATATAACATAACTCCAGCAGTCTCTTGATGTCTCATCTCATCTCATCATGTTCCTCTTGTACCTTGCGGTGTCGAGGTGAAGTATAAACTTCGTGAGAGTGCCCGGTTATGGGCTTCATGTATCGACATTCCCATGGATTCTGTTATTCCCTCCGTCCAATGTTTACGTGGTCGGCCTCTTCCTCTGTTTCCATCTGGTCTGTACATCATTGCTTGTTGTGGCATGCTGTTGACTGGTAGCCTACTTGCATGGCCAAACCATTTGACTTGCTGCTTTCTAATAAAATCTAGAGCAGCTTTAACCCCCACTTTAGTCCTGATTTCTTCATTTCTGATCTTATCTCTTCTTGATACGTTGAGTATTCTTCTCAGGAACCTCATTTCTGTTGTTGTGATTTTTCTTTTCTCTTTTTCTGTCATTGTCCAGGTTTGGCATTGGTAGCACAGAGTTGGTAGGAAGATTGTGTTGTAAAGTGCTTTCTTAGTAGTTATTGATACATGTTTGTTCTTTAGTATTGGTGCCATTTGTCCAATGAGTTGATTTGCCTTATTGCACCTATTTTCGATCTCGTCTTCTGATCTGCCATTGATGATATTATACTTCCTAGGTACTTGAAGCTCTTTACTTGTTTCAAGGGATGTTCGTTTAGGTGAATTGTTGCTGTTTGTTCTTCTTTAGTTATAGTCATTACCTCTGTTTTGCTTGTGCTAATTTTCATGTTATGTTCCCTACACATTTCGTTTAGACTATTCATGTGGTCTTGTAATTCAGCTTCTGATTTTGCTATTAGTGCTTGGTCGTCCGCAAACAGGAGTTCTCTAATGGTTAGATTTGCAGATGGTTCTTCTTCTGTGTTCTCGTCAAGCGGTATTCTTGCTGTCTCTGCTTGGCTGGTTTCTTTACATATGTTGTCTATATATGTTATGAACAAGAGAGGGGACAGGACACAACCTTCAGTCCGTTTATACTTCTTAGTTTTTCTACGAGCAGTATGAAGATCCCCTGCCGGCTTGCTAGGCCAGTCGCAGGTTTAGGACACTAATCTGACCACAGGAAGTCCATCCCCTATGGCGAGCCATAGCCCCGTTAGCCCATGACCTCGCGGTCATGGTTGCCCGGTCTACACCACGTGGAGGTGGGGGTTGACTTGTGTAGTCTGCGGGTCATTGGCAGGCTACTAATTTTCGCTCTTCACCCCTCCTGGGAGAGGCTAGCCGATCCTAACCATGCTTCAGGGCCAGGCGCATTCCACACCTTACAGACTCTTGATGTATGACATTTAATAGTAGTTGCTTCAGGTTTACAGATTCGTATAAATATTGTAGATTAATAACAGAGGTCCAGATATATCAACGAAACTGGATGGTGACTTAAACATGACCTCGCTCTAAGACTGCTGGCTCATAACTCCTCGTTGCTATCTCCTCACGTCACGCGTGAGCATCCCTAGTTATTTACATTTTCCCAGGGTGCTCCCGCGTGCACTGAAGTTTAGCCCCTTTTTCTCTTGCATGCCAACTTAGATTTCCTTAACAGAGACAGAGACTCTGTTATAGCACGATTATGCTCGTCCGCATGTCGCAAAGATTGTGTAGGAAGCATTAGCAAGGAAGAGGTGGGAAATTCTGCAACATCCAGCCTATAGTCCTAATTTGTCACCATGCAATTTTCATTTGTTCGGACCTCTAAAAAAAAGCTCTCAATGGGCAACGATTTCACACAGATGCAGGCGTAATGAACGCGGTAAACACATGGTTCACTGAGCAACCACAATCCTTTTTTGCGGACGGCATTCGCCCCCTACCTAAGCAATGGGATGCTTGCCTGAATGCCTACGGCGACTTCATCTGACCAACCCATGGTGCAATATTCATTAACAATGAATGCTTTGTTTAATTCTACCATACCTGTTAATGTTTCTTTCATGCTTTTGTAATATATATATATATATATATATATATATATATATATATATATATATATATATATATATATATATATATATATATATATATATATATAATATTTGTTCTGCTTACTTTACCCTTGGCTGCTCCGTGGCGAAGTATTTACGGACGCAATATGTGATCCCGCATACCCGTGTTCGAAACACAGCTGCGGGCGATGTGGCAGCAGGCGGCCTTGCGGTGGTTTTTTACGACATGGTATGGGTGCTGGTCGTTCAGAAAACAATAGCAAATTACTGAATGTAAAATTGCCAAGAGATCACAACAGCTAAATATGCTGGTGTTGACTGTGACATCCTGTAAAGTATATGCAACTAATTTGTAACTTTATCCTTATTCCACATTATTTTAAACCTATATCTTAACATGTCCTATAAACTATTTACAGATAAGCATTGACAATCCAAGAGTTCGACAAACGCCAACATGAACCCCGTCCACACAATGAGGCTCATCGTATTCCTGACTGGCATGGTACTCCCGCGGCCTGATTATGTCCTCGGCCTCGACCAGTCGAACCAGTTGGATCAGGTATTTGTCAGTTACAAACAGGTCAGACGGGGGTATCTTGAAGCCGCGGTAGAGCAGTGGCTTGTACACATGCCTGCCGACCCAGTGGTCGTGTGTTTGAATCTCTATAGAGGCGGATTTGTTTGCTGTTGTAGTTGTAGACCTGGGTTTCAGGTTGATACCGAGTCAAATGGGTACAGGGATACAATTCTGTGATATGTAGGTGGCCTGTGAGATACTGGTCACATCACCCACTAAGTGCCGACTGGTCTGTGATAATATGAGGCTAACATATATACCCAATATATCTAAAGTAAACGGGTTTAAAAATATGGGGCAAACACCATATGAACAATACATACCAATTCGTTTAAAATAGTTTTACTTTATTGCGATGTGCGTTGTAGGGCAAATAAGGGAGGTCAACATCATCATCTTCCACTTCTGCCGTCAAGCGTCGTGGGGAGGAATAATTTGCGCTCCAGCGCCCGGTGGGCAGGACTGGATAGTGTCATTCCGTGTGATTGTAGAATGTCTTTGATGCCGTCAGTCCATTTTCTTCTTGGGCGTCCTCTTGGTCTCGTCGCAGATGATCTTTGATGTACAGTCAGTGATGGTAGTTGTTGGTGTTGCATTCTGGCCGACGCTCAAAGCTCAGAGGAAAGGCAAGACCGACTTATAATCAGATTGCTACTGGTACTATTAGTGTTGGAACTCTTCGCTGGCTGCTGAGGATGGGGACGGAGCACTTATGGGAATGCCCCGAATGCTGTGATGTCGATTCCTAAATCAATCAATCAATCAATCATTCTAACGACATGGCCAAACCACTTGATCTTCTGTCTTTCAATAAATGTGGCACAAGGTGTTGATCCCACAGTCTGTCTGATAACAGCATTTCTTGCTCGGTCTCGGATTGTTAAGTTGGCAGCTCTCCTCAGACATCTCATCTCGCAGGTGTTGATTTTGCGAGACTGTGATTTGGATAAAGTCCAAGTTTGAGATCGGTAGCACAGGATTGGTGTGAATATGCTGTTTATTATCTGTCGTTTTGCGGGCATGGGTATATTTGGATGTTTCAGTAAGGGTGATAGTTGATATGTAAGTGCACTAGCTTTTTGACATCTGATTTCGATTTCTGTGTCCAATATGCCATCTTCTGTGAACATACTTCCTAGATATTTGAATACTTTAACTTGTTTCAGAGTTGTCCTATTTATCTGTATACTTAGTGGGCCCGGTG
Source organism: Cepaea nemoralis (assembly GCA_014155875.1). Classification (NCBI taxonomy): domain Eukaryota; kingdom Metazoa; phylum Mollusca; class Gastropoda; order Stylommatophora; family Helicidae; genus Cepaea; species Cepaea nemoralis. Next base: position 242,014 of record JACEFZ010025109.1, read on the forward strand.
ATCTGCTAACTTGCATTACTTCGGTTTTGGCTGTATTTATGCTCATATTGTGTCTGCTGCATGTTGAACTCAGATTATGGTTATGCTGTCTGCCCTCATCGCTGTAAAACAGGCACTGATCGTTTGCAAATAGAAGTTCATTTATTTCATGTGGATCAGTTGTTTCACAATAAGGGAGGTAATGAATAGTAATCCAGTAATCTTGCCATGCATATCATAAGCAGGGTTGCCACTTTTCTTTGACAGAAAACATCTAGAAATGGATGTATAGACATCTAGATCATTTAAGTGAAACATCTAGAAAGACATCCAGATGAAAAAAGTAAGAAATTACAGATATCGATGTGACTTACCCTACAGCCTATAGAATCATGTCCCCCCTCTGCTGTGTGTCCACCGTGACGAGGTAGAGGGGCTTGTGCGTCCCAATGACCCCAAGAGCTATGCCGACGGTAGCACAGCTACTGGTAGGGCCACCCATGTCGGACAGGTCAAGGGAGAGGGACCAGACGAAGAGACACACAAACCTGCTGCCTTGTAGGTAGACTGGGGACAGTCAAAGGCTAGGGAAAGCACCCCAAATACATGCTTGTCGAAATCGGATGTACTGAGCCACAGGCTTGACAAAGCAGTGCAACGTGAAACCTGCTGCCTTGTAGGTAGACTGGGGACAGTCAAAGGCTAGGGAAAGCATCCCGAATAAATGCTTGTCGAAATCGGATGTACTGAGCCACAGGCTTGACAAAGCAGTGCAATGTAACTTAATTCATGATGTCACAAATCAAAATTAATCGATATGGTGCTAATCCCGTGAAGTCCCATCAGGCGGTGATAGTGCCGGGCCCCCTGCCTCGAGGGGGTCCACCCATGACTACTGGTGGTCACCTTCCCCTGTGCTGTGGAGTCAAGGCACAGAGGAGTAGGTTAAGAGCTATTGACCAAATACCCCGGACACTCAACATACTACAGTGGAATGCCGAAGGAGTTTACAAGAAGAAAGACTCCCTAACACAGCGTCTTCATAAAGATAGAATAGATGTGGCATGCATTCAAGAGACACACCTCAACGCCAATCACAAATTCTCAGTCAGAGGATATCAGGCCACACGTTTCGACCGCGAAAGACACAAAGGAGGAGTTCTAATACTTACACGAAATACAATACCTTGCAGCGAAGTATCTGTGATCTCTAACAACCAAACGGAAATTATAGGTGTTGATATAATGATAAAGGACGTGAAAATAAGAATCTACAATCTGTATAGCCCAGCAGATAAGGACCTTACACTCTCAAACATGGAAATAACTGACACAAACTGCATTATTGTCGGAGACTTTAATAGCCGTTCAGAAAGATGGGGATACCCAGATACTGACAAAAGAGGAGATGAATTGGAGGACTGGGAAATAGACTCAAATCTCCATCTACTCAACAAAGCGGATGACACACCGAGCTTCTACTCCAGAAGATGGCTTACCACTTCTACTCCAGACTTAGCTTTCTGCACAGGAGACATCCTCCACAAAATCGATCGCCATTTGCTGGACCAATTAGCAGGTAGTGACCACAGACCAATCAAGCTTGAAATGAATATGGAGTATGTTCCACAGGAGCAAAAGCCCTTGCCCCGCTGGAATTACAAACGAGCAGATTGGGACAGATTTGCCATACTAACAGACAAATATTGTGAAAACATAAATACACGATATGGAAACATAAAGCAAATGGTGGAAAGTCTAAACAGAGCGATAATACAGGCAGCCACTGAGTCCATTCCAAGAGGAGCGAGGAAAAATTACAAACCATACTGGACTGAAGAACTACAAAGTTTGGAGGACAAAGTTGAAGATGCCAGGAAGACAGCAGAGAGAGAACAAACAATTGAAGCAAACATCTCTCTCAAAGCCATCTCAGCAAAATATAAAAGAACAGTAAATCAAACAACAAGAGATTGTTGGAGGGAAAAAACAGAAAACCTGAATTTTGACAGGGATGGAAACAAACTATGGAAACTAGTGAAAGCCATGAACAATGAAGGACCTAGAAACAAACAAATAACAATTAAACAAGGAAATGCCTTGCTTACAGGCAAAAAGGCTGCAAATGCACTAATGGAACACTATGCAAATGCAAACCACATTGATATTACAACCGAACAGAAGAAAGCAATCAAAGACAAACAGATACATCATAGAAATACAGAGACAGCAGCAGAATATATGATGGCAAATCTAACAATGGAAGAAATGGAACAGGCAATGAATACCCTAAAAAAGAAGAAATCACCAGGAAAGGATGGAATCACAAATGAAATGCTAATAGGACTAGGCACCAAGGCAAAGAAGAAACTACTAGCAGTCCTAAATAACAGCTGGAAGAGAGGAATAGTCCCACAGGCATGGAAGGAAGCTATACTAATACCAGTCCCAAAGAAAGGAAAAGACCTGGAAGAACCAAATGGCTATCGACCTATCAGTCTACTTAGCTGTGTAGGAAAATTAATGGAACGCATTATCAATGGCAGGCTAACATGGCATCTGGAAGAAAACAAACTCTTAACACCACACCAAGCAGGATTCAGAAAATACAGATCCACTGAAGATCAAATAACCTATATAGCTCAGGAAATAGAGGATGCCTTCCAAGAGAAAAAGCACACACTAGCAGTCTGGATAGATTTAGAAAAAGCATTTGATAAAGTATGGAAGGAAGGACTGAAAGTAAAACTGCAAAACATGCATGTTTGTGGAAAAATGTATAAATGGATCAGCCACTACCTTGAGAACAGAACTGCCAGGACAAAAGTACAAGGACAAACAAGCAAAATGATGCTGCTGGAGCAAGGTGTCCCCCAAGGAGGAGTTCTTTCACCAACATTATTCCTAGCATATATAAATGACATCACAGAAAATTTTCCAGCCAGAGTACACACATCCTCCTTTGCAGATGACCTAGCCATATGGACATCTGAAGAATATATTAGTACAGCTAACAGCAGAATACAGCAAGCCTTATTAGCGCTAGAGGACTGGTCAAAATCATGGCTAGTGAAGATAAGTGAGGAGAAAAACAACATGCACAGTGTTCTCCCTCTCAAATAAAACTCAGCAACCTAAGCTGGTATTGAATGGAAAAATATTGCGCCATGAAGAAAATCCAAACTATCTAGGAGTCACCTTTGATCGTCGCCTGACATGGAAGACACAGGTTGAGAAAAATCGAACAAGAGCAAGGCAGAGAATGGCAATCATGAAAAAGCTTGCTGGTACAACGTGGGGAGCAGATGAGAAAGTTCTCAAGAAGTTATATACTGGACGGGTGAGGCCAGTACTGGAATATGGCATTGCAGCTTGGGCAACAGCAGCTAAGTCAAACTTTAACAAAATAAGTAGAGTCCAAAACCAAGGAATGCGAATCATAACTGGAAGCCTGAAGACAACGCCTATTAATGAACTAGAAAAGATCACTTGTTTACAACCAATGCAGGATAGAAGAGATAGCAGAGCCCAGCAACAAGCAGAAAAATTTAGAAGATTGACAGACCACCCTATGTACAACAGATTTAATGGTTTTGGAAAGGGAAGACTGAAGCGTAGCAACTTTGTAGAAACTGCAAAACGAAGGATTAGGGCAGATCCTATACTTAACATATCAACAGTCAAGCCCATACACAATGCACACAAGTTCCCAGCTTGGAGACAGCAGCAACTGCCTGAGATGATAGAAAACATTCCTGGTATTGAGAAAAAGAACACTCAGCATGAAACCGAAAGAAGAGAAATAACCCTAAACTACATAAAAGAACATTACCCAAGCAGGAATTGGACCCATGCATATACAGATGGATCAGCCAAAAATTCAATAGAGAATGGAGGAGGAGGAATTCTCCTAAATTTAAAAAATGGAGTGAAAAAAACATATTCAATGGCAACTGAAAAATTTTCAAGTAACTTCAAAGCGGAGGTAGAGGCTTTGAAAACTGCAGCAGAAATGCTCCTGATGGAGGAAAATAAAGAGAAGCAAATAGCTATCTTCACAGATGCAAAGTCAGCTGTCTCAATACTGAAGAGCAATAACAGCACAGAACTAACTGACCTAAGAGCAGCACTCCATGGTCTATGCCAGAAATCCAAAAAAGTTGTAATACAGTGGATCCCATCACATTGCAGTATACCTGGAAACGAAGAGGCTGACAGACTGGCAAAAGAGGGCGGACGACTACCACAGCCTGACATAGACATAACCTATAATGAGGCAAAGAGGTTGATAAAAAGCACTTATAGAACCAAATGGGAATCTGAGCATCCAGGCCATCAGAAGGATGATGCATATTACAAACTCGACCGAAGAGAACAAGTAGCAATCTTCAGACTCCGCACAGGACATAACAGGCTGAAATACCACTTGTTCAATAAACTAAAGATAGGAGATACCGATGAATGTAATTGTAGAACTGGAAAAATGACAGCAAAACATTTGCTGCAGGATTGCCCAACGTATGCAGAACAGAGAAAGATATTTTGGCCCACACCTGCTTCATTTGAGGACAAGCTCTATGGAGATATCAACAAGCTCAAGTTGACCGCAGCTTACTTTAACTACATACAGGTTGACATTTAAAGGTGCATGAAGACCCAGAGGCATGAAATGGAATATTGCTTGGATAGCAAATCCATTATGTGGAAAGTCCAAATCGAAAGCTCGCTGTGTGGGCTTCATAAAAGGTGGAAAAGTGTCCTAGTGGCACGAAATGGAATATTGCTTGGATAGCAAATCCATTACGTAGAAAGTCCGAATCAAAAGCCCATTGTGTGGGCTTCATAAAAGGTGGAAAAGTGTCCTAGTGGCATGAAATGGAATATTGCTTGGATAGCAAATCCATTACGTGGAAAGTCCGTATCTAAAGCCCACTGTGTGGACTTCATAAAAGGTGGAAAAGTGTCCTAGTGGCACGAAATGGAATATTGCTTGGATAGCAAATCCATTACGTAGAAAGTCCGAATCAAAAGCCCATTGTGTGGGCTTCATAAAAGGTGGAAAAGTGTCCTAGTGGCATGAAATGGAATATTGCTTGGATAGCAAATCCATTACGTGGAAAGTCCGTATCTAAAGCCCACTGTGTGGACTTCATAAAAGGTGGAAAAGTGTCCTAGTGGCACGAAATGGAATATTGCTTGGATAGCAAATCCATTACATGGAAAGTCCGAATCGAAAGCTCACTGTGTGGATGTCATCTGCAGACTGCATACTTCTGGTTTCCGGAAGAACAGCCTATGGTGAACGGAAGGCCCAATATACGGAAGTGAGGCTAAGCAGCCATGTGCAGGACGTGACGATTCCTTGGGTGAGCCCAGTACCAGAGCGCTATGTATCGGCTCTGCAATTATGGAAGCCTCCTTGGATGGCGGGGAATGCCCATGGTCTGCCCCTGCCTTCCCTTGAGGGCTGACCAGGATCTTTGGCTGTTCTATATGGACCAGCTTGGATGGGGGATAACACCACAACAGTGAGAGTCAAACGTCCTAAGAAACCCCCGGGAAGGTTAACCCGGTCAACAAATGCCCGCAGAAGTCGGATGTGTCGGCCTAACGGCGCAAGAACGCAGCTCTGCTGTAAACAGGCACAACGCAATCACATCCGAAAAAAAACTCCGGATGAACGAAGAAGAAGAAGAAGAATCATGTCCTCATCTTCACCACTATCTGTCTCACAAGATCCATAGGATAAACTTAGCTTGCATAATGAAGTTGACGCTTCAGATTCAAAATGACTCTGGTATGCTTTAGCTGTTCCAATTTCTTTTAATACACGACCAGGGCCGTTCTCCCTGGCCCTAGGAGTTAACGTCTTTCTCCGTAATCCCGTATATTCTCGTGAGTAACATAACCTGCGCAAGAATCGGTAGCGGTTCTCGCCGCGCTGGTAACTTACAGGACGTTGCAAACGTTGCAGTCAACACCAGCCTTTTTCAGCTGCTGTTGATGTTCTTGGCAAGATTACGCTCAGTAGTTTGCCACTGTTTCCTGGCCGACCGGCTCACATACCCCGTAAGTAACCAAGGCGACGCAATCTGCTGCCGATCTCGCGCAGCTGTGTTCCTCGTGTGGATATACGACGGGATTTCGGATTATGGGATGAGATATATTCCTTAAATTTGGCATAAACGCCAAGGTTGATACCTACCATTACCGAGGCATAATGGGCACCAATCCCAGCCAAATTCTTCGTCTAAAATTTTACTGACCAAAAATCTAAAATATTAACTCCAAATGAAAAACGTCTAGAGTTACATCCAACATCTGAACGTCAAAGAACGACATCTAGATGCAGGCAAAAATATCTAGATCTAGATGTAAAACATCTAGAATTGCAACCCTGTCATAAGTGGAGAGGATTAAATATTGGCAGAGACTGGTTATCTTGTGGAAAACGTTCTCCGCAAAATCTAATCAAACATGAATAAGTCTTTAACGAGCCTGACATAATCTGGTTGTGGTTCTATGCAAAGGGATAGCAACAGAAGAAGAAGATAACGTCTGTACTTTAATAATGTGCATTTGTTTCAACACTTCTTCCTCATTCACATTCAGACCTGGATGTTAATATTTCTGATCAAAGCAACAGCAAGTTTTAGGTTCATGGCATTCCTGAAGTTGTAAAACAGACCTACACAAATACTAAACACTCAGCACGCCTGTCAACATTTTGGCTAAGATCAAAGTGTAGGTTTATCTGCACTTGATCTGGCTAAAGTGCAGAGACGGTCAACCAAACTGCAAACTTAAATCCCTGTCCATTAACACGGGCCTTCGTGGACCATTGAGAGCCAAAACGCACATGGTTGGACTAAAGGGCCTACAACAAAAACAGGGACGTGGGGATCTCATGGGACGGTTCTGGCCCCTAGAGGAACCGCGAGCCCTTATAAATAAATATTTAAAAATTGGTGGAATGAAGATGGCTCATGCCACATTTGTTTACGTTTACTGTTGTTGTCAGTTGGACAGGAATGTAACATGTGAATAGCCATTATGGAGCTATTGCCACCCACCCACCCACCCACACACACACACATACAGATACCCACACACACACACACACACACACACACACACACACACACACACACACACACACACACACACACACACACTTGTCGACAACATTAAAAAGATGACCTAATCTTATCTTGAATAAAGTTAAGCATTATGTGTCGTATGCCCAGTGCAGTCTTTCGCGGTTGTATAAGTTGTCCTTGCAGAAATAAGATTTTTCAATGAGCCCTTTCGTCCCACTCTAGTGGTCCACCAAGACCCACTGCTAGTGTTAGTTTTTTTAAGTTAAACCAAATTTGTTGTAATAATTACTTCAGCTCGAAGGACACACTTGAAAGCAACCGCGAACTTGGTTCCAATCTCATGTACACAGCAGTTGTTACTGAGGCATCCCTGAGATGGGGAACACACATTACTTCAGCGTCTTGTTGGGGCGGATGTTGCTGATGTGTCCCCACTTGCGATAGCGGCAGGCAGTTGGTGGCACGAGGATGCAAACGATCATAGCACTTCCTGCAAATCATCTTGTCACAATTGTATTTGGAAGCAAGAATCCACAGTGAGGCTTTAATGATACCTCCCTTAGTTGGTGGCACGAGGATGCAAACGAGTATAGCACTTCCTGCAAACCAGCTTGTCACAATTGTATTTGGAAGCAAGAATCCACAGTGAGGGTTCAATGATGCCTCCCATTGCCAGACGGTGATGTACGATAAATAATGAAACATTATCAAAATTGCTCACATGGTCCAGGGTTGTACCAATCCAACAGAATGTAGAAGCAAAATACCAACAGTGATCAATGACTCGAAGCCGGTATTCAACATATTGAGGCACTATTTATTTGCCTATGTCCAAGCTTGTCACATATTCAATATTATTCAAGATAAATTACAAATTGTTGATACCGTGCTTGTTATGGCTAGGCGGGGTGGTAATGAAATACTAATTAATAATAATATACAGTTGAATATGTTAGATACTTGCAACTAAAATACCTAATCGGCTTCTGCGTCACATTGTCCTGACTTTCTAAGTCGCATTCTGATACGGCCTGCATCTGTCCGTCGCCTTCGGGCTTATTCAAACCATACCTGAATAATCTCGCCCTTCCATTTAATATTTATTATCCATCCTGCAATGTTGTGCCAGTTTATAATGTATCTTATTTCTGTGAATCGAGTCGTGCTGCCTCTTCTGTCAATCCCAAGATCTGACTGATTGTTGTTGTTGACTACTTCTCTGACGTCTTTTCCTTTTTTCGTCATATCGTTGGTTTCTCGTAAAAGTTGGTTCGCGATTTTCTCACCAACTCTATTTGACGTCATTTCGTCTACTCTGCTACATGGCACCCTCAATCTCAGTACAAGGTGAAGAGTGGACTCCTTCTGAATGTTATAATCCGACAGTGTGCGGCATTTTCTAACTGCCTGCCGGCAAAGATCAACCTCTGTAGGTCAGGAGGAATGCCTTCCTGATCCTGAATATTTGCCTTCACACTCTAAATTTTATCACACAGCTCGACCTAAAGGGTGATGGTCTTGCCCGTCAGGGTCTTCACAAAAATCTGCATTGTTTGTTTTCAAGCCTGCACTCGCGTGCAGTTCAAAACAAGAAGTAGGCTTGGACCAAGCAAAGATGAAAGACGGACAAAGGGAAGTAGGGACGTGTCACAGTTATGGCTTAAAAATTTTTAACATTCTAGCAGACATGTTGTATCTTAACTCAGTGACAACATTACGGCGATATATAAGCCCATGGCAGATATGGGAAGTCGCTTAAGACGATTTATTATCCCATGCATTTTATCAGTTAAGGAAGTTAAAATGTTGACTAGTACAAGCAAAGGCAGCATTTCATTAGATGGAAAAAGAAATATTATCTGCACCTTATCTTTGTCAATCGAGGTGACGATAAAGTTTTAAAGAGCTATTTATTATAGCAAATCCTTATAAGTGGAAGTGAATTATTGGGCAATTAGCACACGCGTGAGAAAGTAGGTAGAAGCTGCGGAGATTTGGTTCTTTAGAAGAATGAAGTGAACAAAATGAACGAATAGACATAGCAATGAAGAGATCTTGAAAGAAATTTTCACAAAGAGAACTGGCCGCTCGCATCAGAAAACTGCAGTCCACATTTTTGGACGTGTCATGAGAAGGGAAAACTGGGGTATACGTCACAACGTCAAGGTTGGAGGGGGGAGAAAAAGAGACAAGATACCGTGCAGTTGGACATCGAGACATAAGTTTTCTGTAGTTCTCATCAAAGCCTCTGCTTCCGGGTTCTACTTTGCTTGCAGCGACTCATGTAGAATTAGAGGCCAGCATGGCTTAATGGATAAGAAGGCTCGCTCTTAAACTTCCGCTAAACTGATGCCGGTATAGTTGGTTAAACTCCTACACTGGTTAGTTGGACTAAAACGTTGATTTTTCGTCCTTGACTTTGGGACGTAAATAACAAGTACCTCAGAAGTCGGAGCGGGTTTGCCTGATGGTAATAGAGAAAGCTAATCCACAAGCAAAATTCAGTCCATTGCACTCACTGGTAGTAGCTTGTGTATAGGCTACGCTTGCGTTTAAAGCTAGTGTTATTTAATTTGATAAACACGTACAATGATAAAAGAACGATAATCAACATTAACATTCCGTCTTTCCAGCAGTCTATGAAATCATGTCCCTTGTTGCCAAGGATGGACATCAGCAAGTGCGACTTGGGCGGTGCAGAAGTTCACCAAGCACGCCAGAACGAGGCCAGTGTACCAGAAGGGACCGTGTGTATACTTGACGTTGAAGCTCGAGACGTGTTGATGTTGGAATGTGTACAGCAAACCTGGGTAGAGAAAGGTAAATACACACGTTGAAACGAATTACATATACGAGGGTGAGTCAATAAGTAAGTCACGCAGTTCTGTGGGATGGCAGGTAAATAAAGTTGGTGTTTTCTACAGGCGTCATTGGGTGACAGCAACATCGAACTTTATAATCCCGTTCGTCAGGTGGCGCTAGGTGTTTCATGCGCATGCGACTGTACTTACGGAGTGTAGGCCTACAACCAAAGAGCAACGTGTTGTTTGCGTTTGTTTGTTTTTTGTGAGCAAAAGGCCTGCCTGCAAAGGACATTCATAAGGAACTGCTTCCTGCTTATACTGAAAAATGTTTGTCCCGTAAAGCGGTGCGTAGCTAGGTAGAAAAATTTTCTCAAGGACGCGAATGACGCCGAAGTTGAATGTGAAGTGAAAACGTGGTTTAGAAAACAGAGCACACAATTCTATGCAGCCGGTTTGGGAGGACTGATAAACGATGGGATAAGTGCATCAGTGTTGGTGGAAATTATGTTGAGAAATAAAGAGACAATGTATAAAAAATAAACTGGTTTCAAGTTGTTATCATATTTCGTTATTTTTCTGCAGCCATTGTGACTTACTTATTGACTTCCCCTAGTATATTTAATATAGTTAATAAATAAACACACTAGTATTGTCTGGTGCTCTTAGAAGTAAAAGAAAGAAGTAGAGGCTCGAGGACGCACTAGACAACATAAACATTGACAGCTTTTGTTACCGCCGACAGGGATTCGAACCTGTCACCTCCAAATGATGACAGCGCCTCGTTGCAGGAACAAGTGTACTGCCACATATGACCAACGTGACACCCCTAACCCCAGTTGCAACACCCAACTTGATTATCTCGGATAATTGTGAAACTTCGCTCATTAACCCCCCCCCCCCCCCGCCTCCCCACACACACTCGCACACAAACACACACACACACACACACACACACACATAGACATGGTGAGAGAAAGAGCGTATGTGAGAGAGAGAGAGAGAGAGAGAGAGAGAGAGAGAGAGAGAGAGAGAGAGAGAGAGAGAGAGAGAGAGAGAGAGAGAGAGAGAGAGAGAGAGATTATATATGAAAACTCACAGAATCAAAGAAATCAACAAAATCCAGGTACCGAACATTTCCCTTAAGATTTAATATTATTGTTGTTCTTCTTTACCAAAGAAAAGCAAATTTATAAATAAAAATTTTTAAAAAAAAAAATCAGTTGGGAAATCTGCACATCAGGATTTATATCTTTAACACAGCATTATTTATGGCATTGTCAAAAACGGGTTGGCCATGTTTTTAAAACAACCACAAACGTATCTTATCATTAAAATAAAAGCAAATGTGGGACGCAGAGGTGTTTCCAAGGCACCAGGGTTCGGTTCTATACTTGCCAAGACCTATTGACGCGTCCTTGCCGAGCATCCTGGGCAACAGGTCCCTTCAGGGTCTTGGCTGAAGTCAGTAGGATCGGTGATTCCCCCGAAGTCGGAGAGTGTCTGCCTGCACGGCGAGGACCCACCAGTCTGCACACCAATAAGTCAGACATGGGACAACGTATACTCACGCAAACCTCAGGTTCTGTATGACATCACACTGATGTTGTGCCAACGGCTTCGGGCGGAAGAGTGCAATTGGGAGGGTACTAGCCTTATCCTGGTGCGAGGAAATGCAACCCAAAGACAAAATAAGTCATGACAGGGCAGACCAGGCCCTAAGCCTTGGTTGGCAGCTGGTCTAGGATCGAAGCTCCGACAGGCGGACAGTTAGAGCATTGCTTTGCTGATCCGGCAGCTTCTGCAGCTTGTCTTGTTCCAGATGTATAGGTGTTAACTTTCCTCTGGAGTGAACTAGGCAGGCCGAGAGAGGGATCATGCTGCATGGGCAACACATGGTTTCTTTATTTTAGCCCAGGCTTTGTGCTATGGAGAGGCAATAACTCCATCCCTGGTCTTAACCGGTCTCGGAATCAAAGCGAGAGGCAACTGTTACGGGTTATAAGTCCTTGTCAGTTGGCGTAGACATGGGGCGCCACGCGTTGCCTCTGACGGTGGGAGACACCTACAGGTGTCACTGATCAGCTACCGCCCGCCTCAAGCTGGGCAGCCCCCGGCCAATTGGGTGCTGATCCGCCACAGCCTGCCTGCTTCAATGGGTGCTTGGGGCTAGGACAAAATCTGAATCGCAGGCTGTAAAACCAATGCACCAGGTACTAATAAAAAGAATAATAAAAACCTCAAGCTACGGCTTGCAACCTGGAATGTGAGAACCATGTGTCCAGGATTTTCCACTGACTTGACAAATATTGACGATGTGAGAAAAACGGCTGTGATTGATGCTGAACTCAATCGTCTTAACATTGATATTGCTGGCCTGCAGGAGACTCGCCTCGCTGAGGAAGGGTCACTCAGGGAAAACTATTACACCTTTTTTTGGAAGGGAAGAGGGCAGGCAGAAAAAAGGCAACACGGTGTGGGCTTTGCAGTGAAGAATTCGCTACTGGGAATGATTGATATCCCAGCTGGAGGTAATGAAAGATTATTATCACTGCGCTTGGCAACCTCTTGTGGATTTGCCACCATTCTCACTGCATATGCACCGACACTCACTTCCTCTGATGATGTGAAAGATACGTTCTATGAGCAGCTAGACTCGGCGATCAAGGCAGTTCCAAAATCCGACTACATTTATATGCTCGGTGATTTCAATGCTCGTGTGGGCAAGGACTCGAGTTCATGGCCAGTGTGCCTTGGAAAATACAACATCGGTCGCATGAATGATAATGGGCAAAGGCTGCTGGAGCATTGCACTAGAAATGACCTATGTATTACAAACTCCTTTTTTAAAACAAAAGAGATGCATAAGGTCACATGGAAACATCCAAGATCCGGCCATTGGCATCAGCTGGACTTCATTATCACACGGAGACAACATCTGAACCATACATCATTAACTCGAAGTTACCACAGTGCTGACTGTGATACAGATCATTCTTTGGTTGTTGCAAGGGTTAGACTGAGACCAAAGAGAATCTACACAGCTAAACACAAGTCTAGCCCCAGGATTAATATTATTAACACTCACGATCCTGGAAAGTGCTTTGAATTTCAACAGCAACCTGAGGACGCTTTCAATGATACATCAGAAAATTGTATAGTAATTGATAAATGGAGTAAACTTAAGGAAACTTTATAAAACAGCGGTAGGGGTTTACGGCACTGTGGATCATAAGAGGCAGGACTGGTTTGCGGCAAACAGCCAGATACTGCAGCCCTTGATTGATAAAAAGAAGATAGCTCTCTTAAGAAACAAGGAAAGACCAACGCGTAACACTCTGAGTGAGCTGAAGCAAGCGAGGAAGGATGTACAAAAGGCTGCCAGCCAGTGTGCGAATGACTATTGGATCAAGTTATGTGAGTCAATTCGAATCGCAAGTGATAAGGGAAACATAGGAAGCATGTATGAAGGAATAAAGAAAGCCTGTGGTCCAATGATCAAAAGAAGTGCACCGCTGAAAACCTTGACTGGAGAAATCATCACTGATAAGAAACAGCAGATGGATAGATGGGTCGAGCACTATTTAGAGCTTTACTCAAGTGAGACCAAGCTGGCTGATGATGCCCTCAACGCCACAGAGGCCCTGCCAACTCTTGACCACCTGGACACACTTCCCACTATAACAGAAGTTAAGTGTGCTATAAATGAGCTTGCATCTGCCAAGGCTCCAGGTAAGGATGGGATTCCAATAGAGGTGATCAGGAGTGGGCAAGACACCCTCGCTCTACAGATCCACCAGCTAATAGAGCTATGCTGGCGAGAAGGACAAGTCCCACATGATTTCAAAGATTCAAACATCATAACGCTGTACAAGAACAAGGGAGATCGGAGCGACTGCAACAACTATAGGGGTATCTCACTTCTGTGTATTGTTGGGAAAGTATTTGCCAGAATTGTCCTGCGTAGACTTCAAGTCCTGGGAGATCAAGTCTACCCCGAATCGCAGTGCGGCTTCCGTCAGAACCGGTCTACCATTGATATGATATTCTCATTGCGACAGATGCAAGAAAAATGCCGGGAACAAAATCAGCCACTGTTTATTGCCTTCATCGACCTCACAAAGGCATTTGATTTGGTCAGTCGTGAGGGTCTGTTCAAAGCACTAAAGAAGATTGGCTGCCCACAAACTCTTCTGTTCATTGTGGAATCGTTCCACACAGGCATGAAAGGTATAATCAAGTTTGATGGCTCAACTTCAGAAGAGTTTGAAATCAAGAGTGGAGTTAAGCAAGGTTGTGTACTAGCCCCCACCCTTTTTGGGATATACTTTTCACTTCTACTGAAATATGCCTTTCGTGATCAGGATGACGGTATATACATTCACTCACGCTCAGATGGTGGCCTCTATAATGCTCAGAGATTGAAGGCCAAGACCAAAATTAGCAGGGTACTAATCAGAGAGTTGCTTTTTGCGGATGATGTTGCGATTACGACCCACTCTGAGGAAGAATTACAACATCTACTATCTGCATTCTCCAATGCTTGTTCTGAATTTGGTTTAACAATTAACAAAAAGAAGACACAGATTATGTCACAAGGTGCACATGGTGTACCATCAATCTTTATTGACGACGCCGAACTGGAGATAGTAGACCATTTTACATATCTTGGATCAGAGGTAAATAGCAAATTATCCCTCGATCAGGAAATCAACATCAGGATTGGCAAGGCAGCAACAACAATGAACATGTTAGCAAAAAGAGTCTGGGAGAACAGGAAGCTTACTGCCAAAACAAAAGTCCTCGTCTACCAAGCCTGTGTCCTTAGTACTCTTCTTTATGGCAGTTCTTCTTCTTCTTCTTCTTTCGTTCGCTTGAAATATGTCTATATCTGCAATGTCGTCTCTTGCATGAATTGAACTGTTTTTTTTTCAGTTCACACAGTGGTCCATAGAGTTTATCTTCCACTGTCGTCTCTCTGGGCCAGAAGGTTTGCCTAGATATGTTATATTTTGGGCAGTCTTGGAGTATGTGCTCTGCTGTCTGCGACGCCAATCCACATGTGCACATGGCTGTTTCACCAATCTTGAATTTTGTATACATGTGGTTGCGTAATCTATTGTGTCCTGTTCTGAGGCGCAGAATAATGACTTGTTCTGGTCTGTCCATAACGTGGTAGTCATCTTGAGCAGGTTTTGGTGGCTTTCTGACTGATTTGATCATTCTTTTCTTTTGGTGGTATGTAACGGGCACATCAGGCTGTTCTTCTTTGGCTCCTTCCTTAGCCAATTGATCAGCTCTGTCGTTTCCGAGTACTCCACAGTGGGATGGTATCCACTGTATGGTGACTTTATGCTGACTGCTAAGTTCAGAAAGTAGTGTCCTTAGTACTGGCAATTTCCCAGAGAGGAGCGCCTCGAGTACTGATTTTGCATCTGTTAGTAGCACCACAGGTTGTGTACCATTGCTGTTATTTAGTAATTTCTCTGTTGCTATCTTGATTGCCTCAATTTCGGCATCATAGTTATGGCAGTACTTTCCTGTCGGTACTCTGGCTGTGTCCCTAGTATTATTTGGGTATTCTATGTACACTCCCGCTCCTCCATTTCGAACAGCATTTTGTGCTGACCCATCTGTGTAGACTCGGATCCAGAGATCCTGTGGGTATTCTTCATCAAGGAAGCTGAGAGTGGCTGTTCTGCGCTGCACACTGTTCTGTTCTTCCTTGTCAAATATTCCTCTCACTTTTGTCTGGATTTGTAACGATAGTCTATGCTCATCTTTCCATGGAGTTCGCTCTGGAATAGTTGTTAGGGGGATACCAACTGTGGGCAGATCAGTGGTTTCTCTGCAGAGTCGTTTGGCCTGGTGGATAAAACTACTTCTTTTCAACCGCCCCATAGCTAGGTTTTCAAATCTGTTCTTCATAGGGTGGCCTGGCAAGCTGAGGAACTTTTCTGCTTGTATTAGCGTTTTCGTATCTCTGCGCTCACTCAGTGCCTGTGTCCTCCCCATCTTCTCCATTTCCACTGTCATAAGTCGGGGTGCCCCACCGGCTAGATGAAAGTATTTTTCACTGGCGAGCAACCCCTAATAGTCAGAAACTGACTAGGGACAAAATCTATATGGCTGAACTACAGATTAAGCCCATGAATATCCAACGTACAGCTCCAAGTGGCTCGTTACAAAATTAAATGAACTGTGCTGAATATTCGCCAAGGAATGGGAAAGAGAAGGTTAGCTAGATAGATTTTTAAGTCTGAATTAAAGTGTAATAGACGACTATCTCAGTACAGGTTTTTCTCCCTGACTGCTCCCTTCCTTGGTGTGTAAGTGAACCCCCACCAATGTACACACACAACACGTATGCACAATTGGAATAAAATATAATGACAGAACTATGAGTTACAATACTACAACATTTATTTACTAATCATAACAATAGACATAGGATGATTGTCAATATGATGATGATGAAATCATATACATATTGATATTGATGACAAACATTACGTAACTTACTTGTTACTTGATCTATCTGGATCGGTGGTCCAGATCCCCACTCTCCAGTAGACAACAAAAAGAGACAGCTTGCCGGTATTCTGACGAATCTGTCAGTCCTGACTACTACCTAGTCTTCACTCGTCCTTGAGATCTACAACATAGGTGCTCCTTGTGAGAGCTGTTCTGAAGTCAAACTTAATCTAAAAGGAAAAGGTCTATCGTGGGTTTTTATACCTAGCCTAGCAGTAGACACTTATCTCCCAGGAATTCCATTCATAAATTCTTCTTATCTCCTCCTGACGTTAATTGCAATTAACTCCAAGTCTGTCCTGTCATAAAATTCTTTCTGCATGCACACTAGCCTTCACACCTGTGGGTCTGACAATTATTAGCCCACTGAGTCTTATCAGTGATTTCACACCTTGCGCCTCTAGTCTCTACCAGATGGGGTCAGCCATCGCGGTTGGGCGATTTCCTAGCTATTCTTATCAGGTGTCATGTCAAGGGAACAATTAGGTTCTCATGGTCAACAGCCAGTTTACAACTCTGTTGGTAAACCAGGTTTGCTTGCGTCATGCCTGGTTGGTTTTAATTACTATTCAGTCCCCTGAGTCAGCCCTCAAGTCTGGCTGGATTGATAACCTCTGGGGGTGACCGGTACTGGTGTCAAATTAACTTCCCAAATAGAAAGCCATTCCTGGTGGTTTGTTTACTTGCAGGTTTTGCAAGCTTACGTCAAGACAGTATAGCCTTGAATATAGAGAAAACAGTTTTGTTCGTCTGTTGATCCTCTACATGGCCCATCAAAAGTGAACCGAAAATTGTTCTGGGAAGTAAAGGCTGCAATTCGTGACAGAGCTTCCCCCTTAAAAAAAAGTTTCTGCCAGAAATCTTTTGTCAAAGCACGCCGTACATCCCAGAATAATGCCTAAGCACTCTCCGTTCTGTATCTGCCTATAGGTTTCCAATATTCCTTGTGGCAGTGGGTTGTCCTGCATCTGCATAAAGACGTTCCATTTCCATACTCCAGGATACTTTGGATAGGTCCTTGTACCTGGTTTTCGGCCGGGATTCCATGCAATAGCTTGGGTAAAATCCGGTAATGTCAGGAGGTTGTATTTTTACCCCTCTGGGAAAGATCACAATCAACGGGATTCTTCTACGCCTCTGGCAGCAATTGTTTTACACCATTCACTCACGTGATTTAATCCTTTCAGCCGAGGATGTCCCCTTAGTGAAGTCTCGCATAAGCTGGCCACAGCAAAGCTTGTCTCCGTGATATTCCTCCATCCTTTAAAGATCCTTAACTGATCCATCAATATCTTCCTTTTGAAAGGAATAATGTTACACATCATGGTCCCATGATATAAATTCAACTGGCGCTTTCCTCCTTCAAAGTCGGGCGTAACAATCTTCCCTCCTCGGTGTCGCGGTTTCTTCCCCTGATAATCAGTTAGCGGGCTGAGTTTCTCTACATTAGAGTTTCTTGTAAAAACCGTGCTAGAAATTGGAAATTTAGTGTGCCAAGTTGTCCTGCCTTGAGAGATAACATAGTTACTCCAGGGCGATAAAGTGGTGTTACTTTTGAATAAAGTATCCACAAATAGCTGATCTACTCCTATCAAATCGACCTGACTGAAGGGTAGATTGAGTCCTAAGAGTGTTGATTCCAACCCACTCTTGACTTCTGTTACTTCAGGTCCCTGTTGCTGGAATTCCCTGATAACTTCAGCTAATGAGATGATAGGCGTTTCTTCCTCCATCTTGTGCAAAGAATTTCCTTCTTTAGCAACTACAGACAATGTTGTCTGCACAATATCAGAGTCCATATTCTGGCTCATGACAATTCCCTGTGTTTCCTGAGTCTCCGAACTGGTATACTGTGAGATAACAACTGGAAATGTTTCCTTGTCTGGATGTTCCTCTCTGGCCGTGCTTTCATGGGCTAAGTCCAGTTGAGGTAAATCCTGTGGTGGGCTTGTGTCTAAGCAATCCATCACATTACGTAAATCATTTGAACTGAGATCTAGTATCTTGTCCTGAGCTGCAGCCTCAAAGATCACAAGGGGTTCCGGATCATCCTTCATCCCTCTGTCAGTCAAATTTAATCCCACTTCTTCCTCGCCTGAGCTGAAGGGAATAATAAAGTCGGTTACCTCTCCATCTCCGACCTCCTTAAAAGATGTCCTCAGGTCCTCTTCTTCTTGAGTTTCACCCCTCGTTGAAGTAAAATGAGATTCCTGGGAGTCTTGTACTGGCGGACCAGTTAAACCACATATCTTGTGGTACGAACAGTTGTCCTCTGGGTAACTGTGAGTAGGCAAATTATCTGAACTGATAATTAGTGATTCTTCCCGCGTTGCAGTAATGAAATTCACCTGGGATTCAGTTTCTTCCATCCTCCCTATTTCAGTCAGATGTAATTCCACTTCATGATTCTGTGAACAGAAGGGAATGTGAGAATCGGCTAGGTCTCCGCCTGCGACCTCATTAAGGTTGTCTTCAGTTCCTCTTTCTCTCGAGATTCATTTCTCGTAGAAGTTAAGTGGTTTCCCTGAAGGTCCTGTACTGCAGTTAAACCACAATTTCCGTGGTGCAAACAGTTATCACGTTTGTGACTGCTTTGAAGTGCCCTTGGCACGTTTTTTCTTCCCTCTTTTCCGTTTAGGACAGGGTCGAATGAGAACCTGTAGTTCCCGGTCCACTAACTCTGATTCCACGGTGGGTGGCAAAGATGTCCCTTCCTTCCTGGTTGGGTGAGCATCCATATCTCCTACCTTATGTTCCGCTAGAAAGGTTAGCTTCTCTGCATTGACTACTTCCATATGCTTTTTATTAATCTCTGCTTCTTCAGTTTTGCTACGCTCTTTTGCTTCAAATAACTCATCAATTGTTTTATTCATCTGTTCCTCCGCCATGTCCCACTCTTTCATCTCGTCTCTGATGTATATTTCTAATTGTTCTCCTGTTAAGCCCTCTATTATGCCTAACCTTCTCGTGGACTCTAAGTAATCTGTGCGCGCCTTCAGATAATCTAGATCCTGGGAAGGTGAGTCCATATTTGCTAATGGCTATATTCAGGTAAGCTCCTATGTATCTATCAAATTCAGAGCTAAGCTAGAAAGACAAGAGTGAACCAATGACAGCAGAAGCTAAACCAATGTGTAGAGTTTAGCCTCAGCAGTGAAAGACAACTGAAAGTAATATTCAAGTAGTTTCTGGCGACCGCAGTGAAGTAAGTGTGAGAGATATACTACACAGTAATCAATAGTAATATTTACCTAAATAAATATTAAAATGCACTGCATACATGTCATAATGAAAATGGCATAAGTAAGCATAAAATGGCAAATCAGTCAAGCAGTTAAATCATCAAACACATCCATGTAAATATGATTAAAGTGATCAGTTATCATTAAATGATGAATGATACACTAAATGATAAGAATTAAAATACTTATCAATAAATGATAGATGAGGTAGTTCTCATAAGTTCTTATCTGTTATACACTTTTGAAAAGTTATATCTATACTCTGTAACTTCCTCAACTAAAATTAGCTACATCTGATGATAGTCTATTTTGATGACTGAAGATTACAAGAGTTAACTTTTAAAATCGTATGTCTAGGGTCTAGTACCGGAGTCTATTGAAAGCGAGAAGTCCGAATTCAAATTCCAGACGAGAAGCCCAATCTGTCAGAAGTCGGGGTGCCCCACCGGCTAGATGAAAGTATTATTCACTGGCGAGCAACCCCAAATAGTCAGAAACTGACTAGGGACAAAATCTATATGGCTGAACTACAGATTAAGCCCATGAATATCCTACGTACAGCTCCAAGTGGCTCGTTACAAAATTAAATGAACTGTGCTGAATATTCGCCAAGGAATGGGAAAGAGAAGGTTAGCTAAGATAGATGTTTAAGTCTAAATACATGAGTATAGACGACTATCTCAGTACAGGTTTTTCTCCCTGACTGCTCCCTCCCTTGGTGTCTAAGTGAACCCCCACCAATGTACACAACAACACGTATGCACAATTGGAAAAAATATAATGACAGAACTATGAGTTACAATACTACAACATTTATTTACTAATCATAAAAATAGACATATGATGGTTTGTACGATGATGATGATGAAATCATATAACATATTGTTATTGATGACAAACATTACGTAACTTATGTTACTTGACTATCTGGATCGGTGGTCCAGATCCCCACTCTCCAGTAGACAAAAAAAAAGAGACAGCTTGCCGGTATTCTGACGAATCCTGTCAGTCCTGACACGACCTAGTCTTCACTCGTCCTTGAGATCTACAACATAGGTGCTCCTTGTGAGAGCTGTTCTGAAGTCAGACTTAATCTAAAGGGAACAGGTCTATCGTGGGTTTTTATACCTAGCCTAGCAGTAGACACTTATCTCCCAGGAATTCCATTCATAAATTCTTCTTATCTCCCCCTGACGTTAATTGCAATTATCTCCAATTCTGTTCAGTCATAAAAATTCTTTCTGCATGCACACTAGCCTTCACACCTGTGGGTCTGACAATTATTAGCCCCCTGAGTCTTATCAGTGATTTCACACCTTGCACCTCTAGTCTCTACCAGATGGAGGTCAGCCATCGCGGTTGGGCGATTTCCTAGCTATGCTTATCAGGTGTCATGTCAAGGGAACAATTTGGTTCTCATGGTCAACAGCCAGTTTACAACTCTGTTGGTAAACCAGGTTTGCTTGCGTCATGCCTGGTTGGTTTTAATTACTATTCAGTCCCCTGAGTCTGCCCTCCAGTCTGGCTGGATTGATAACCTATGGGGGTGACCGGTACTGGTGTCAAATTAACTTCCCAAATAGAAAGCCATTCCTGGTGGTTTGTTTACTTGCAGGTTTTGCAAGCTTACGTCAAGACAGTATAGCCTCGAATATAGAGAAAACAGTTTTGTTCGTCTGTTGATCCTCTACATGGCCCATCCAAAGTGAACCGAAAATTGTTCTGGGAAGTAAAGGCTGCCAATTCGTGACATCCACTATAGGGGTTGATCTCATCCCTCCTGTGGTGACTCTAAGTGCTTGATTTTGCACCTTGTCCAGCTCTTGTAGTGTGGTATTTGATGCTGAACACCACGCAGTTGACCCATATTCCAGGTGTGGTCGTATGCTCTGTTGGTAAACTTTGCTAAGTATTTTCGTACTGGCTCCCCATGTGGTTCCACTTAGCTTTCTCAGGATGGCTATTTTCCTTCTGGCTTTTGCTACTGCTTTGTTGATGTGCTTTCTCCATGTCAGCTTGCCATCAAATGTTACTCCAAGGTATGTTGGTTCTTTATCTTCTCTTAGGGGTGTTCCATTTATCTGGATGATCCCTGCCTTTTGTTTTGGAGAGAGGGTAAATAGGGTGGTGCTGCACTTGTCAGTGTTTATGCTGACACACCATCTATTTGCCCATGCAGCAAATGTATCTACAGCTCTTTGTAGCAATCTGGTGGCCACTGATGCATATTCATTTGTGCTCCATAGAACCAGGTCATCGGCGTACATTGCCGCTTTAATTCCATGCGGTAGGTGAGCAACAAGATCATTGATGAAGATTAGAAAAAGTGTGGGGGACAAGACTCCGCCCTGGGGGACACCGTGACGCAGTAGTACTTTCTTGCTCTTGAGTCCGTCTATCTGTACTCGGGCTCTTCTGTTGTGCAAGTATGCTTTCATCCATTTGTACATTCTTCCATTGACTTTGCAGTTTCTCAGTTTCTTCATCAGACCTTCTTTCCAGACTTTGTCAAAGACTTTCTTCAGATCTATCCATGCCGCAAGCACCAGCTTCTTCTCTTGGAATGCATCCTCAATTTCTTGAGAGAGGTAGGTTGTCTGATCTTCCGTAGAGTAGCACTGCCTAAAGCCAGCCTGCTGTGGCACAAGGATGTTTTTACTTTCAATGTACCACTGCAGTCTGTGATTGATGATGCGCTCCAGTGTTTTGCAGAGACAGCTGGTGAGGCTAATTGGTCTGTAGCTAGAGGCAATGGAACCATCTTTCCCCGATTTTAGGAGGGGTATCATGATTGCTTCTCTCCAGGCTTGTGGAACACTGCCTAAGGTCCAGCTGTTATTGAAGATCTGCAACAGCTTTGTTTTGGCCTCTGTTCCTAGGTTCCTGATCATTTCATTGGAGATACCATCAGCTCCTGGTGACTTTCTCATTTTCAGTTTTGATATGGCTAGCTCCAGTTCGCTGATTGTGATGGGTGCCTCCAGAACCTCATGTACTATTTCCTTCTGTCCTGTATGTTGTCGTTTCTCTCGAATCTCTTGTTGTTTCTCTGGACTAATTATGATATTGCTATCTTGTGCGAACGAGTCCGCAAAATGGTCAGCTGCTTGCTTTCTTGTTAAGATTTTTCCATCTTTATGTAGCGCAATTTTCGAGTTTCTCCCTGTGCCCTCGTCATTAAGCTGTTTTATTAGCTTCCACAATTTCCTTGTGTCTCTTTCAAAGTTCAGAGACTCCGTTTTCTCCTGCCAGCTTTTCCGTCTAGCCTGCAGCTTGGCCCTTTGAAATTTGGCTTTTGCATGCTGGAATTTATTGTGGTGCTCTTGGCTGGGTGTGGCCTCTGCTTGCTTTCTACACACTTCAACATCATTATGCAACTGTTCCAGTTCACTACTCCAGTAGGGTTTATATTGTTTACGGGCTCCTCTTAGTACTGTTTCTCGCGCTGTCTGTAGTATGCATTTCCCAAACTCTTCAACTACTTTATTTATGTCTTTCTCAGTGTTCAGGTTTCTAACCAATATGCTGGGGCGATGCTTGTACATTTCCCAGTCTGCTTTCTTGTAGTTCCACCTCGAGAGGGTGCTGCTTTCACTTACAAGCTCATTTTCTACGGTTAGAAAGACTGGCCGATGGTCACTGCCACCAAGTTGTTTCCCAACAATTCGTGTAATGTTCCACTCCAGGTCTGGTGAATGAAAAGCCAGGTCAGGTGTAGTTGGAGAGTGCCATGATCTCGAGTAGAAAGTATGTGGGTCGGACGGCTTGTTAATCAACATGAATCTATTCTCATCCTGCCAGTCTTCCAGTCTCTCTCCTCTCTGGTCCATGTGATCATAGCCCCAGTTCTGCGAGTGGCTGTTGAAATCGCCACACACAATCATTTTTTCTTTTAGTGGTAGTGTGTCCAGTGCCTGTGGGCGGTCACTTGGACAGTAGTAATTGATCAGATGTAGATCTGTATTACCTGTCTTAAGTTTAAGTGTCTGATACTCAGCCCCTTCCATGTAGACTTTGATTTGGGAAGCCATGATGTTATTTCTTACAAGGGTCAGTATCCCACCTTTTCGCCTGTCCTTTCGGTCAGATCGGTAACACTGGTAGCCTCTGATTTTGAAGGCTATATTTTCATTGAGGTGAGTTTCTTGCAAGCAACATATGCTTACTTTTTTCTTGGTCCAAGATTTTTTCTAATTCTATTTTTTTGTTGCTGACTCCCTCCGCATTCCAGTGCATTATTTTAAGTCTTCGTTTGGTAAGGCCAGTCATCCTATTCTCATGTCCCCTGGCTCCACAGGACATCTGAGAAGGACCTCCAGTAGTTGGGGTTGGACCCTTTCGAGACATAGGGCCCGGCACTGCACCTGCCTGGGGGTCCAAAGCAGGGCGAGCACCATAACGATTAGCAGTAGTCGACATATTCCATTTTGCGTGATTGCGTGGCATCCTGATTTCTGTGGTGCGCCTCTTGGCTGGTTGCCTCCGACTTCAGCACCTTTCTTTGCTAGAGCAGACTGTGGTCTCACTCGAGTGTAGATGTGTACACGCACACACACCTGTCTGCGCATGCATACACATCTAGAGCATACTGGTTATTTTCCGGCGCCAGAGATTCGCCGTCGCCCCTTCTCCTGTTAGTTTAAACAGGTCCGCCGCGTGAAGGCCAGGAGTTGGACTTTTGCTGCATAGGTTATGTATTCACGAGCCATTGAGGTATTTAAGCAATGTTGGGCGCTCACCCCAACACCGCGCCTCGGCTACATACAGCAACATTTGGAACCCCTTTATGGCAGTGAAACCTGGACAACTTACTCACGCCAAGAGAAACGTTTAAACAGCTTTCATATGCGGTGTCTGCGAAGAATACTTGGTATTAAGTGGCAAGACAAAATCACAAATACTGAAGTATTGGAAAGATCAGGTTGTGTGACGGTGTATTCCATGCTCAGTCTTCGTAGACTTAGATGGATAGGACACGTTAGGAGGATGGATGATGGTAGAATACCAAAGGACATCTTTTTTGGTGAATTACAGATGGGTAGGAGATCTCAGGGTCGGCCTCTACTACGATACAAAGATGTGTGTAAGCGGGACATGATTGATACAGGCATCGATAATGCACAATGGGAGCACGTCGCCGCTGAACGTGTTGCATGGAGGGCAACTATCAGAAATGGAATAAAGACAAAGGAGAAAATGATTGCAGATAAAGCACACACAGAGCGTGAGAGACGTAAGATGGTGCAAAATGGTGGAAATGACCATGTTTTCACATGCACCTACTGTGGGCAAACATTTGCAGCAAGAATTGGCCTTACCAGCCACACTCGCCACCGCCATGGATCGTAGTTATTGCCATATGACAGTTATTAAGCCTTTTTGAAGCACAATGTACCAAACTATCGTCTGTCAAGACGGAAAGGTGCCAATGAATGAATGAATTATGTTGGACAACAGGATGTCTTCATCCGTCATACAGGACTTCACGCTGGAGATCACAGCCAACGAACACAAGCAAGCAAGCAAAGCAAATGTACGTATATTTCAATGATACCAATATTTATAAAGTATTAGCTGATCTTGTTTACTATTGTTCCCCAGAGAAGCATACAGTGACAAGTCTAGGAATGTCCAGGACAAAGAGATTGGCTGGTATGAAAGTCAGCTGGAACATTTCGTCGGTAATAAACTCATGCGTTTTCATCTGCGATGGAAAACTCGGTGAGTTACTTGACGTGATGTCGCGTCTGATTAGATGACTGGCTTCTGAGCCGGATAGACCATTATTTAGGAACATTCACTAACATGTCAGTTGACATCAAAATAACATCACCATCTTGTTGAAAATCATCCACCGCTTTATATGAAATGTTTTGTTTGCATCCGCTGGCTTTGAATTCAAACGAAGTTCGTACTCGAGCTACTACGAGGGGGTTTCAAATGAAAACATTAAATGTTGTGTTTGTGTGTGTGTGTGTGTGTGTGTGTGTGTGTGTGTGTGTGTGTGTGTGTGTGTGTGTGTGTGTGTGTGTGTGTGTGCGCGCGCGCGTGTGTGAATATATTCTGAAAAAAAGTAAAGAACAAATGTATTTTCCTCACCCTTTCTTTCACTATGCGGCTCCGTGACTAAGGGGTTACAGACGCAGTTCGTGATCCCGCATACGCGTACGATACACACAAGCGCGCGATTTGGCAGCAGACCGCGTTGCGTTGGTTTTTTACGAAATGCTCTGGGTGCCGGTCGTTCAGAAAGCAAACTTGCCAAGAGATCACAACAGCAAAAAATGCCGGTGTTGACTGCAACGTCCTGTAAAGGGTATGCAACTAACTAACTGAATTTTAATTCACTGGGATTTGCCTAGTTCTCCCTATGAACTCTGATATTGTTGATTCAGTTGTACTATTGTAATCCTCATGTTGGACTCTGGTAGTGCATGGTTCCGTCACCCTGCTACTGAGTGAGTGCGTGGCGCGACACTGTGAGCTGTGAATTTCATGTGGAATGCTTTTACATCTGTCCGCGGTTGTTTGTAGCCTGAACTGCATGTTCGGAACGATGGTGGCCGGCTGTTGCTGAATTGACTGGTTTGCTTTATCGGTTCACGAGTGCATTTTTCAGGAGACTCCTGGGAGTCGCCGCTGGAGCTACGGAGTTCGTGCTTTGTGCGGTGCTTTCGGCGGATCACCCTGCGGAAAGAATCCGAGCCGTATGGGATAAAACCCGGGTCAATGAAGAATTCCTGGTGACTGAGCAT
Source organism: Cepaea nemoralis (assembly GCA_014155875.1). NCBI lineage: Eukaryota > Metazoa > Mollusca > Gastropoda > Stylommatophora > Helicidae > Cepaea > Cepaea nemoralis. The sequence goes on from JACEFZ010025109.1 coordinate 268,425, forward strand.
GTTGATGTATCAGTCTGGAGTAGACAATCGGTGACATATGATAAAACTCCTGTATGTTCAAATCCAAATTACTGTGTTAATATTCCGTCGTTGAAGACTTCCTCGTGTGTGACGCTCTGATGTAACTGACGTGGCGAATTGCACATGTTGTCGTATAACGACTTAGAATGGAAACATGACGATAGTTAGCTGGTAACGGATCTTAAACAATATCCTTAGAGCTAGTATATATCCTTAGCAGCAACGTATCGAAGGAGAGGTGGTACTGGCCACATTCAAACTTCTCTGATTCTGTATGTTGAGCTCCCCATCATTGCTAGAATGTGTCTTAACAGAATTCAAATACAAATCAGCAACAGGCAAACGGTCCAGGGTGTGACACAACTCCAACAATTCTCGAAGCATGCAAAATTAACGGCAATGACAAACTTGAAGGCCGGCAATCATGTAGTTGAAGGCATAATTTAATTGCCCAACGGTCAAGTCTATTGCATCTCAACACGATTAATAAAAGAATAACAATTTACGTTTACCGGGCCTGTTATTGCCAGGCGGGACGGTAATTACAATAATATATCGTTGAAGGTGCTAGACCCTAGTGACTATCAATTCCATGTCCCGGTCCTTCTGTCATTCCCAATCTGGATGGATTTCACCTTGCCGTGACGTTCTAAGTCCCGTTCTGAGATATTCACGTCTGTCCATTATTTCGGGCTCATATATATATCGTTCATGAATCTTCTCGTTATCCTCTGCAATATGTGTTGGCCATGATAACGTTGTCCTGCCAGTAAATATCTTCCACGTTCCAGATAACTTCAACGTGCTGCCTCTCTTGTCCAGCTCTCTGATCCGAATGTCTGTTGTTGTTGACAATTCTCCTGACGTATTCTGTTTTTTACGTCAGTCTCTTAGTTTCTACCAACATTTGGTTGGCGACTTTGTCACGAACTTTGGTTTACGTCATATCCATTGCGCTACTACTTGGCAGTTATTGCCTTTGCCATGGCTGAACTGTTCGTAGTCGTGGCAAAAGCTTGAAAACGCGGCCTCTGTCTTCCTTAACATTCTACCTCCAACCTTTCTACCGTTAAAGTCGATGAGTTTGTGTAAGTGTTAAAATATGGCTAAGCCACCAAAGCTTATATTTTATCTGAACTAAAGAAGTCATTTTTGTTCTTTTATATTTTCCTGAACTTGTCTAACTTGCAACTTTATTAAATTTGCAGCCAACAACCCACCGTCCATCCGTTGTCCGAAAATACCCAGCATGCTCTATGCCGACAAAACGGAGAGTAGCAAAATAGTCACGTGGAGTCGACCTGTGGCACATGACAAGGAAAACGGTGCTCTCAGGTATATTATTATTATACACATTTTACGGAGCCTCAAAATGTGATTTAAAAAAAGTGATATAAATGAGCTAATATTGTAAACAAACATAACCTTGTAGTACATGTGTTATACGCTGTCAAAAGGTCACATGTCAGCAATGGTATCCATCCATCATCCACCATGTGCCATGCCGGTAACCGTGGGCGGTCATAATTCGCCATTTCACTCGATCACCAGAGTCGTGGATCAGCTCAGTATTCTTGTTTCGAATGGCATACTATAGGTTACAGATTATACTTCTAAATTGTAAGAAGTTTTTTTTACGTGTTGAGTGCATTATTATTATTATTATTATTATTATTATTATTATTATTATTATTGTTATTGTCAAAAGTCGGGCAGTAATATCAACACCACAGTAGTAGTAGTAGTAGTAGTAGTAGTAGTAGTAGTAGTAGTAGTAGTAGTAGTAGTAGTAGTAGTAGTAGTAGTAGTAGTAGTAGTAGTAGTAGCAGCAGCAGCAGCGACGGCAGTGGCGTAGATTGCAATATTTAGTGCAGTGCCAGCAACATCGCTGCATTATTTTTTTTTTCAAATAAAACAATGCAACAAATTTAAGCAAAGGACCTTTTTTTTCAGACCATGAAGCGAATTGGATCTATAGTCAGTAAAAATAATAAAGGTGACAAAATGCATCCCTGCGCACTCCTGTTTTTATTTCAAAAATAGACTTAATCTCTCTCTCTCTCTCTCTCTCTCTCTCTCTCTCTCTCTCTCTCTCTCTCTCTCTCTCTCTCTCTCTCCCCCCCCCCCCCCTGGAGAATTCTGCTTTTGCTGTCCACATATGCTGCCTTTATTAAGTTAATGATCTTCTGTGAGATCCCATAGGGCCTCATCAGTTTCTGAAGAGATCACTTATCAGTACCATCTAAGGTGTTCTCGCTGTCCACATATCCAATTTAAATTAGAGAATTCATTGCAAGAGACAATATCTAGATGACCTAGCAGAAGAGGCAGAAGTATTAACAACGAAGGAAACTTCTGAAACGTGTATAGAACCACTAGGAAAATAACATTTTGTTTTTCTTTCGTTAGCTTGAAATATGTCTATAACTGCAATATTGTCTCTTGTGTGAATTTAACTGTCTTTTTTAGTTCACTTAGCGGTCCATAGAGTTTATCTTCCACTGGGAAAATAACATGAAAATGTAATCAACCAAATAGTAATACACTTATCAAAAATAGTGTAGGTAAATTCACACCAACATTAAAGACAAAACGAATATATGGGTTGAACACTTTAATGAACTTCTGAATAGACCAGACCCAAGTCTTCCCCTCCCCAGATATTCAGCCTGCAGAAGTGGATCTTGATATCAATTACTAGAAACCATCCAAAGAGAAACTAGAATCCAACTTCTGAAGGATGGGAAAGTTGCTGTCCCAAATGGCATCCCAAAACATGCCTGTATAACAGTGTAGATGATATGATAAGGCTGTGTGTGTGGAAGGCTCGTGTCGATATAGTGGACAAGTCTCGTCTGTTCTATAAACATTCGTTTATTAGTTGAAATCATACATCTTCAAATGGATGATGGTAAACACGGACATCTTTACTGTCTTCCTAGTTGAATCCCAAGTCCCAAGTGACGTGTGTGCAACCCCTGGATACATCTACCCATTCGTGCACACACGTTCACCAACTATGATTTCCCACTAGTTAATGAATGCGCAGCATTCATTAACTCTCTACTCCTAAGCTAACTCCCTTTACTGTTATAGGCCTACTATTAACGCTGACAGAGAACCTAAACTTAATTGAGAGTGATTTCTGGCGAAGTGGTCAAAGAAAGGGGACTCGAGGGAGTGTGACAATTATAGAGGAATAATGATGTCAGTTTCTGGGAAAATATTATTTATTAAGCAGGATCATTCTGTAGAGATTCAGAGGTACTATACTACTGAACTGACAACAACTTTAAAGGAAGAAAGGGCGGGCTTCCGTTCATACAGATCCCGCAGTAATCAGGTTGGGATGACCTTTCTTAGGTGAAAAGATGTATGTCGGTGATCGAGACGCCCTACGGCTTTCACTGCATCGTATCTACTTTTACTAGAAGCCTCTCCTCTACCCCCCCCCCCCCCCCATTAATCTTGGACGGCTGGGTTATTTTTCGTTTCGTTTCTTTTCTTTAGACTTTACTGGTTGGTTAGATTTTTCAGCGAAAGTTTTCTACGGCACGGGATAGCCTGCCCCACACAAACCTTTCGTAGTTGCCTCTTACGACATGCATAATAGGCTAGAGTGTTGCCGCTCTTCCGAACTCTTCGCTTCCCTTTTGAATCTCCAGTAACACACGAACGCCTTTTTTATGTTTGCTGAAATAAAATGTGTGAGCACTGATGTTGGTATAACACTAAGCGATTTGAATGACATGTTTGTGTACACTATTTAGCACACACGTGACTAGCGGCTGGGGTCCAGGTTCTGTTCTCACTGACGGATCTTACTACGTCACTTACCTCACCAAAGATCAAGGAGGGAAGACAGACACTTGTACAAAACACTTTTCCGTTAAAGGTAAATGCTACTAGAGTTCTTAAACATTCAACATTGTCTAAGCACAAAATTGGCGCAATGTGATTATTTCTAATTACATACATTCGGCGTGCGTCGGTGGTGTAAAGGTTAGCATGGTTGCCTTCCAAGCAGTCGATCCGGGTTCGATTCCCGGCTGACGCAGGATTTTATTTTTTTTAGCCGGCTCTGCGGTGAAGTGAGTTACGGGCTCAGTTCGTAATCCCGCATACCAGCTTTCGAAACACAGCTGTGGGCGATTTGGCAGCAGACCGCCTTACGTTTGTTTTTTATGAAATAAGTATGGATGCCGGTCGTTCAAAAAACAATGGCAAACTACTGAACGTAAACTTGCTCAGGAATCACGAACAGCCAAAAAAAAATGCTGGGATTGACTGCTACGTCATGTAAAGGATATGTAACAACATTCGGCGTGATGACCACATCACTGGCCAGTCACGAGTGCAGAATGGTCGACAGAATTATGGTTCTAGAATCATGTGCCAAATGCGCTTTAGGCGTGCAAAAGGAACCGTTGCTTATTGACTTATTGTTTTCCTACCTACCTGCCGACACTGTGGCTTAGGCGCAGTTAACGCGTTTCAGAATTCCCCGACACGCGGAGTCAAGAGTTCGAAATCAGCCGCATATGATTTAGAAGCAATCGTAACGCAAGGCGGTCGGCTTCCAAATCGTCCGCAGCTGTGTTACCAACGCGGCATGCGGAATTACGAATTGCATCCAAAACACCCTCGCCAGAGCTAGCGGACACTGCAAGGGAAGTCTGTAAATATATTGTTAGACCAGATTCTAAATGACAATATTAATAAGAAAGCATATACGGAAAGATAAGTGTAAAATATCTCGCCTTGGAGCACAACCCTTATCACTCAACAGAGGCTTGAACTCAACTTAATAGGCACTAGAACATAAAACAACAGTACTTGAGCACCTCTCACTGATACGTGAACACGGTTCAATATGCACACGACATAACTCAATTGACCCTTGAAAACTCCCTCATTGACACTCGTTTCACAGATAACTGCGTTTAGAAGGCCTCCATCCATCCTCCCTATCTGTCTGTATGTTCAGCCACTGTCTCATCTTATCTCATCATGTTCCTCTTGTACCTTGCTGTGTCGACATGAAGTATAAACAGCGTGAGAGTTCCCGCTTATGGGCCTCTTGTATCGATATTCCCACGGACTCTGTTATTCCCTTTGTCCATCGTCTACGTGGTCGGCCTCTTCCTCTGCTTCCATCTGGTCAGTACATCATTGCTTGTTGTTGTATACTGTTAGTTGGTATCCCACTTGCATGGTCAAACCATTTGACTTGCTGCCTTCTAATAAAATCTAGCGCAGCTATAACCCCCACTTTAGTCCTGATTTCGTCATTTCTGATCTTATCTCTTCTTGATACGTTGAGTATTCTTCTCAGGAATCCCATTTCTGTTGTTGTGATTTTTCTTTTCTATGTTTCTGTCATTGTCCAGGTTTGGCATTGGTAGCATAGAGTTGGTAGGAAGACTGTGTTGTAAAGTGCTTTCTTAGTAGTCATTGATAGGCCCTACATGTTTTTCTTTAGTATTGGTGCCATTTATCCAATGAGCTGGTTTGCCTTATTGCATCTATTTTAGATCTCGTCTTCTAAATTGCCATTTCTTCTTCTTCTTCTTCGTTCATCCGGAGTTTTTTTTCGGATGTGATTGCGTTGTGCCTGTTTACAGCAGAGCTGCGTTCTTGCGCCGTTAGGCCGACACATCCGACTTCTGCGGGCATTTGTTGACCGGGTTAACCTTCCCGGGGGTTTCTTAGGACGTTTGACTCTCACTGTTGTGGTGTTATCCCCCATCCCAGCTGGTCCATATAGAACAGCCAAAGATCCTGGTCAGCCCTCAAGGGAAGGCAGGGGCAGACCATGGGCATTCCCCGCCATCCAAGGAGGCTTCCATACTTGCAGAGCCGATACATAGCGCTCTGGTACTGGGCTCACCCAAGGAATCGTCACGTCCTGCACATGGCTGCTTAGCCTCACTTCCGTATATTGGGCCTTCCGTTCACCATAGGCTGTTCTTCCGGAAACCAGAAGTATGCAGTCTGCAGATGACATCCACACAGTGAGCTTTCGATTCGGACTTTCCACGTAATGGATTTGCTATCCAAGCAATATTCCATTTCATGCCACTAGGACACTTTTCCACCTTGTATGAAGCCCACACAATGGGCTTTTGATTCGGACTTTCCACGTAATGGATTTGCTATCAAGCAATATTCCATTTCGTGCCACTAGGGCACTTTTCCACCTTTTATGAAGCCCACACAGCGAGCTTTCGATTTGGACTTTCCACATAATGGATTTGATTTCATGCCTCTGGGTCTTCATGCACCTTTAAATGTCAACCTGTATGTAGTTAAAGTAAGCTGCGGTCAACTTGAGCTTGTTGATATCTCCATAGAGCTTGTCCTCAAATGAAGTAGGTGTGGGCCAAAATATCTTTCTCTGTTCTGCATACGTTGGGCAATCCTGCAGCAAATGTTTTGCTGTCATTTTTCCAGTTCTACAATTACATTCATCAGTATCTCCTATCTTTAGTTTATTGAACAAGTGGTATTTCAGCCTGTTATGTCCTGTGCGGAGTCTGAAGATTGCTACTTGTTCTCTTCGGTCGAGTTTGTAATATGCATCATCCTTCTGATGGCCTGGATGCTCAGATTCCCATTTGGTTCTATAAGTGCTTTTTATCAACCTCTTTGCCTCATTATAGGTTATGTCTATGTCAGGCTGTGGTAGTCGTCCGCCCTCTTTTGCCAGTCTGTCAGCCTCTTCGTTTCCAGGTATACTGCAATGTGATGGGATCCACTGTATTACAACTTTTTTGGATTTCTGGCATAGGACCATGGAGTGCTGCTCTTAGGTCAGTTAGTTCTGTGCTGTTATTGCTCTTGAGTATTGAGACAGCTGACTTTGCATCTGTGAAGATAGCTAGTTGCTTCTCTTATTTTCCTCCATCAGGAGCATTTCTGCTGCAGTTTTCAGAGCCTCTACCTCCGCTTTGAAGTTACTTGAAAATTTTCCAGTTGCCATTGAATGTGTTTTTTTTCACTCCATTTTTTAAATTTAGGAGAATTCCTCCTCCTCCATTCTCTATTGAATTTTTGGCTGATCCATCTGTATATGCATGGGTCCAATTCCTGCTTGGGTAATGTTCTTTTATGTAGTTTAGGGTTATTTCTCTTCTTTCGGTTTCATGCTGAGTGTTCTTTTTCTCAATACCAGGAATGTTTTCTATCATCTCAGGCAGTTGCTGCTGTCTCCAAGCTGGGGAAGTTGTGTGCATTGTGTATGGGCTTGACTGTTGATATGTTAAGTATAGGATCTGCCCTAATCCTTCGTTTTGCAGTTTCTACAAAGTTGCTACGCTTCAGTCTTCCCTTTCCAAAACCATTAAATCTGTTGTACATAGGGTGGTCTGTCAATCTTCTAAATTTTTCTGCTTGTTGCTGGGCTCTGCTATCTCTTCTATCCTGCATTGGTTGTAAACAAGTGATCTTTTCTAGTTCATTAATAGGCGTTGTCTTCAGGCTTCCAGTTATGATTCGCATTCCTTGGTTTTGGACTCTACTTATTTTGTTAAAGTTTTGACTTAGCTGCTGTTGCCCAAGCTGCAATGCCATATTCCAGTACTGGCCTCACCCGTCCAGTATATAACTTCTTGAGAACTTTCTCATCTGCTCCCCACGTTGTACCAGCAAGCTTTTTCATGATTGCCATTCTCTGCCTTGCTCTTGTCGATTTTTCTCAACCTGTGTCTTCCATGTCAGGCGACGATCAAAGGTGACTCCTAGATAGTTTGGATTTTCTTCATGGCGCAATATTTTTCCATTCAATACCAGCTTAGGTTGCTGAGTTTTATTTGAGAGGGAGAACACTGTGCATGTTGTTTTCTCCTCACTTATCTTCACTAGCCATGATTTTGACCAGTCCTCTAGCGCTAATAAGGCTTGCTGTATTCTGCTGTTAGCTGTACTAATATATTCTTCAGATGTCCATATGGCTAGGTCATCTGCAAAGGAGGATGTGTGTACTCTGGCTGGAAAATTTTCTGTGATGTCATTTATATATGCTAGGAATAATGTTGGTGAAAGAACTCCTCCTTGGGGGACACCTTGCTCCAGCAGCATCATTTTGCTTGTTTGTCCTTGTACTTTTGTCCTGGCAGTTCTGTTCTCAAGGTAGTGGCTGATCCATTTATACATTTTTCCACAAACATGCATGTTTTGCAGTTTTACTTTCAGTCCTTCCTTCCATACTTTATCAAATGCTTTTTCTAAATCTATCCAGACTGCTAGTGTGTGCTTTTTCTCTTGGAAGGCATCCTCTATTTCCTGAGCTATATAGGTTATTTGATCTTCAGTGGATCTGTATTTTCTGAATCCTGCTTGGTGTGGTGTTAAGAGTTTGTTTTCTTCCAGATGCCATGTTAGCCTGCCATTGATAATGCGTTCCATTAATTTTCCTACACAGCTCAGTAGACTGATAGGTCGATAGCCATTTGGTTCTTCCAGGTCTTTTCCTTTCTTTGGGACTGGTATTAGTATAGCTTCCTTCCATGCCTGTGGGACTATTCCTCTCTTCCAGCTGTTATTTAGGACTGCTAGTAGTTTCTTCTTTGCCTTGGTGCCTAGTCCTATTAGCATTTCATTTGTGATTCCATCCTTTCCTGGTGATTTCTTCTTTTTTAGGGTATTCATTGCCTGTTCCATTTCTTCCATTGTTAGATTTGCCATCATATATTCTGCTGCTGTCTCTGTATTTCTATGATGTGTCTGTTTGTCTTTGATTGCTTTCTTCTGTTCGGTTGTAATATCAATGTGGTTTGCATTTGCATAGTGTTCCATTAGTGCATTTGCAGCCTTTTTGCCTGTAAGCAAGGCATTTCCGTGTTTAATTGTTATTTGTTTGTTTCTAGGTCCTTCATTGTTCATGGGCTTTCACTAGTTTCCATAGTTTATTTCCATCCCTGTCAAAATTCAGGTTTTCTGTTTTTTCCCTCCAACAATCTCTTGTTGTTTGATTTACTGTTCTTTTATATTTTGCTGAGATGGCTTTGAGAGAGATGTTTGCTTCAATTGTTTGTTCTCTCTCTGCTGTCTTCCTGGCATCTTCAACTTTGTCCTCCAAACTTTGTAGTTCTTCAGTCCAGTATGGTTTGTAATTTTTCCTCGCTCCTCTTGGAATGGACTCAGTGGCTGCCTGTATTATCGCTCTGTTTAGACTTTCCACCATTTGCTTTATGTTGCCATATCGTGTATTTATGTTTTCACAATATTTGTCTGTTAGTATGGCAAATCTGTCCCAATCTGCTCGTTTGTAATTCCAGCGGGGCAAGGGCTTTTGCTCCTGTGGAACATACTCCATATTCATTTCAAGCTTGATTGGTCTGTGATCACTACCTGCTAATTGGTCCAGCACATGGCGATCGATTTTGTGGAGGATGTCTCCTGTGCAGAAAGCTAAGTCTGGAGTAGAAGTGGTAATCCATCTTCTGGAGTAGAAGCTCGGTGTGTCATCCGCTTTGTTGAGTAGATGGAGATTTGAGTCTATTTCCCAGTCCTCTAATTCATCTCCTCTTTTGTCAGTATCTGGGTATCCCCATCTTTCTGAACGGCTATTAAGTCTCCGACAATAATGCAGTTTGTGTCAGTTATTTTCATGTTTGAGAGTGTAAGGTCCTTATCTGCTGGGCTATACAGATTGTAGATTCTTATTTTCACGTCCTTTATCATTATGTCAACACCTATAATTTCCGTTTGGTTGTCAGAGATCACAGATACTTCGCTGCAAGGTATTGTATTTCGTGTAAGTATTAGAACTCCTCCTTTGTGTCCTTCGCGGTCGAAACGTGTGGCCTGATATCCTCTGACTGAGAATTTGTGATTGGCGTTGAGGTGTGTCTCTTGAATGCATGCCACATCTATTCTATCTTTATGAAGACGATGTGTTAGGGAGTCTTTCTTCTTGTAGACTCCTTCGGCATTCCACTGTAGTATGTTAAGTGTCCGGGGTATTTGGTCAATAGCTCTTAACCTACTCCTCTGTGCCTTGACTCCACAGCACAGGGGAAGGTGACCACCAGTAGTCATGGGTGGACCCCCTCGAGGCAGGGGGCCCGGCACTATCACCGCCTGATGGGACTTCACGGGATTAGCACCATATCGATTAATTTTGATTTGTGACATCATGAATTAAGTTACGTTGCACTGCTTTGTCAAGCCTGTGGCTCAGTACATCCGATTTCGACAAGCATTTATTCGGGATGCTTTCCCTAGCCTTTGACTGTCCCCAGTCTACCTACAAGGCAGCAGGTTTCACGTTGCACTGCTTTGTCAAGCCTGTGGCTCAGTACATCCGATTTCGACAAGCATGTATTTGGGGTGCTTTCCCTAGCCTTTGACTGTCCCCAGTCTACCTACAAGGCAGCAGGTTTGTGTGTCTCTTCGTCTGGTCCCTCTCCCTTGACCTGTCCGACATGGGTGGCCCTACCAGTAGCTGTGCTACCGTCGGCATAGCTCTTGGGGTCATTGGGACGCACAAGCCCCTCTACCTCGTCACGGTGGACACACAGCAGAGGGGAAATTGCCATTTGATGATATACTTCCTAGGTACTTGAAACTCAGCCATTGTATCATGTCCAATTTCTCAACGTATTTTTTATACATTTCTCTGAAAATTACGATTCGGTTAAGAACGAGAAGAAAGAAGTGCTGCTGTGAAAAACATGTAGCTGTTTGGTTTTGTGCATATTATTTATGTATGTGCTATTATACAATAAATCTACAAGTATTGATTGACGCTCACAGAAGTAGAAGCAAAGATTAGAGGACACAATAGACGACATAAAAATTGAAAGCTATAACTATAATTACCATACGGTACATACAATATATGAAAAAAGTCAACAGAGTCGACTTCATTGCACCGGGTTTTTATCCCATATGGCTCGGTCTTTTTCCGTAGCTCGGAAAGCGTCGTCAATAAATACTTGTGCATTTATTTATATGCTGTCTCAGTGGCCTCGAGGATTTAACAATAATTTATAATATTGATGTCTTATTATTCATCTTGTTCAGTAAGCTTGATCCGAAAGGTCGAGGTGCGTTCTGTACGTAGACAGTGGATTGAATCGCTGCGGGGGTCTGCTGTCTTCGTTCCAGGACATGCGGGAGTTGACGGAAATGAACGAGCTGATAAACTTGATGGCTCTGAATCCCCTGCAGATGGGCAGTCCATGGATCATGCAGATGTTATTAATGCCCTTAGAGAGATGACGAGAGCGGAGGATTTGACGCCAGTGAATCCACATCGTTGTCCAGAATGAAAGACTCGGGAGTAAGAATTGGCACAGCCAGACACGAGAGGCACGTCGGGAGAATGAGGGGCCTCGTCAACCAACACAGATCTGGGACTGTTCTCCACCGGACGCAGGTGCATATGATTTGGGGGTGGAAGGGGGTGGGGGTGGAGATCTGGCACTCTTCTCCACCGGACGCAGGTACATATGATTTGGGGGTGGGGTGGGAGGGGGGTGTGACCACCTATCGACTTGTGCGGACTTGGACCCCAACACCCCTGGAAGGTTAACCCGGTCAACAAATGCCCGCAGAAGTCGGATGTGTCGGCCTAACGGCGCAAGAACGCAGCTCTGCTGTAAACAGGCACAACGCAATAACATCCGGAATACAACTCCGGATGAACGCCGAAGAAGAAGAAGTACCCCAACAGATAACAAAGTAAACAAACAAACTATTCAACTTGTGTGGTGGCATTACTTTCGTTTCATATTACATACAATGCCGCCTTGTGCAGTCACAAAGAAGTATAAAATAGGCCACCATCGTACTAACCTGGGCCCTCTGTAGCACAGTGGACATCACGATTGGCTACCGGTCCGGTGGTCAGGGGTTTAAATCCGCATAAAGGCGGAAGAAGGACCTGGACTACTAGGTCACCCCAGCTTAAAATTTGTACCAAAAAATGAAATGGGAAGTAAAGGCGGGTGGCGTTATCTCGATCACATGACCACTCGAATGCCGATTGGTCCCTACAAATATGGGATCCTTAATGTTATACTTCAAGCCTGTGTCCTTAGTACTCTTCTCTATGGCAGTGAAACCTGGACAACTTACTCACACCAAGAGAACAATTTAAACAGCTGCGAAGAATTCTTGGTATTAAGTGGCAAGACAAAATCACAAATACTGAAGTATTGGAAAGATCAGGTTGTGTGACAGTTTATTCCATGCTCAGTCTTCGTAGACTTAGATGGATAGGACATCTTAGGAGGATGGATGATGGTAGAATACCAAAGGATATCTTTTTTGGTGAATTACAGATGGGTAAGAGATCTCAGGGTCGGCCTCTACTACGATACAATGATGTGTGTAAGCGGGACATGATTGATATAGGCATTGATAATGCACATTGGGAGCAAGTCGCCGCTGAACGTGTTGCATGGAGGGCAAATATCAGAAATGGAATAAAGTCAAAGGAGAAAATTATTGCAGAAAAGTCACACACCAAGCGTTTGAGACGTAAGATGGTGCATGATGGTGGAAATGACCACGTGTTCACATGCACCCACTGTGAACGGACATTTACAGCGCAAATTGGCCTTATCAGTCACACTCGCTACCGCCATAGTTAAAAGTTATTATGCCTTTTTAGAGCACAAACTATCGTCTGTCAAGACGGCAAGGTGCCACTGATATATGAATGTTATACTTAATCGCACTAGATGCACATAGTGAAGGTCAATAAACTTTCCTAAACAATCAAACATGTTCGTTCACTCTCACATTTGTAGACACATTTTGACATATGTAAACTGTACTCAGCCAGGAGATGTCCGAGTGATCGAACCTTCTTGGAAAATGGCCAAGCTACATGCAGTGCTTACACGCTCTACGGCAGCCAGTGCTCCTACACTTGTAATCCTGGTTATGAACTCAGTGGCCCATCATCCTCAGAATGTCAAAGAAATTATGTCTGGAAAGACAGCAAACCAATTTGCAAAGGTTTGATTTGTTTTAAAACTTAAACTATTAACTTTCTTTAGTTGCAGACAGTATCTTTGTTCCTTTAATATGAACTGTGATCATGATTTATAAATTATATTAATTAATACTATGAGTAATACACTCATTATGTCACAGGCTGTTGTTACTTTACAGTAACACGTGTTATAGTGTTGTTGTTTTTTTTTTAAATACAGAAAGCGATAAAATATAACAGATACAGTGAGTATTTAACTAATAACTAGCTGTAAAAGAAAAGGTATAATAAAGATATGGATGATAGTAAAGGTACATAGTTAATAAAACAACTGGAATGGAGCAAAGAACTGAAAAGATTACTTTAAAATGAAACAGATATCCCACATAGACTTACTCTAAGTGGTTATAATTAGATGTTAATAGATTTCTATTAACTAAGAACAACATTATGAATTTATTTAAGCCAGTTAAGGGAGATTAATATGTTTTACACATTTATTTGTTTCGTTTTCTGTGTGTTGTCATTTTTAAATATTTATTAACAGTAAATATCAATTTTATTTCCCATTTATGAGAGACAGAACGTCTGTCGGAAATATGTGAAAACTCACACATCCTTTGAGGTAACAATAGTTCTAAAAATATGTTGAATGCTGGAAATAACAGGAACTCTATCAATAAAACGAAATTGATATTAATATATTCAGTTCACCCATCACGTGTGAACCGAAAGGCTGCTGACTTAACAAGAAGAGACGACAATAGAAATGAGGGCTTTAGAAATATTATTATGGATAAAATTTCCTGCCTTGAGTTTGTAGAGAGAACAAATAAAATGATTCTGGCCCGGGAAGGTTAACCCGGTCAACAAATGCCCGCAGAAGTCGGATGTGTCGGCCTAACGGCGCAAGAACGCAGCTCTGCTGTTCTTCTTCTTCTTTCGTTCGCTTGAAATATGTCTATAACTGCAGTGCTGTCTCTTCTATGAATTGAACTGTCTTTTTCAGTTCACACAGCGGTCCATAGAGTTTATCTTCCACTGTCGTCTCTCTAGGCCAGAAGGTTTGCCTAGATATGTTATATTTTGGGCAGTCTTGGAGTATGTGCTCTGCTGTCTGCGACGCCAATCCACATGTACACATGGCTGTTTCACCAATCTTGAATTTTGTATACATGTGGTTGCGTAATCTATTGTGCCCTGTTCTGAGGCGCAGAATAATGACTTGTTCTGGTCTATCCATAATGTGGTAGTCATCTTGAGCAGGTTTTGGTGGCTTTCTGACTGATTTGATCATTCTTTTCTTTTGGTGGTATGTTACAGGCACATCAGGCTGTTCTTCTTTGGCTCCTTCCTTAGCCAATTGATCAGCTCTGTCGTTTCCGGGTACTCCACAGTGGGATGGTATCCACTGTATGGTGACCTTATGCTGACTGCTAAGTTCAGAAAGTAGTGTCCTTAGTACTGGCAATTTCCCAGACAGGAGCGCCTCGAGTACTGATTTTGCATCTGTCAATAGCACCACAGGTTGTGTACCATTGCTGGTATTTAGTAATTTCTCTGTTGCTATCTTGATTGCCTCAATTTCAGCATCGTAGTTATGGCAGTACTTTCCTGTCGGTACTCTAGCTGTGTCCCTGGTATTATTTGGGTATTCTATGTACACTCCCGCTCCTCCATTTCGAACAGCATTTTGTGCTGACCCATCTGTGTAGACTCGGATCCAGAGGTCCTGTGGGTATTCTTCATCAAGGAAGCTGAGAGTGGCTGTTCCGTGCTGCACACTGTTCTGATCTTCCTTGTCAAATATTCCTCTCACTTTTGTCTGGATTTGTAATGATAGTCTATGCTCATCTTTCCATGGAGTTCGCTCTGGAATAGTTGTTAGGGGGATACCAACTGTGGGCAGATCGGTGGTTTCTCTGCAGAGTCGTTTGGCCTGGTGGATAAAACTACTTCTTTTCAACCGCCCCATAGCTAGGTTTTCAAATCTGTTCTTCATAGGGTGGCCTGGCAAGCTGAGGAACTTTTCTGCTTGTATTAGCGTTTTCGTATCTCTGCGCTCACTCAGTGCTTGTGTCCTCCCCATCTTCTCCATTTCCACTATAGGGGTTGATCTCATCCCTCCTGTGGTGACTCTAAGTGCTTGATTTTGCACTTTGTCCAGCTCTTGTAGTGTGGTTTTTGCTGCCGAACACCATGCAGTTGACCCGTATTCCAGGTGTGGTCGTATGCTCTGTTGATAAACTTTGCTAAGTATTTTCCCACTGGCTCCCCATGTGGTTCCACTTAGCTTTCTCAGGATGGCTATTTTCCTTCTGGCTTTTGCTACTGCTTTGTTGATGTGCTTTCTCCATGTCAGCCTGCCATCAAATGTTACTCCAAGGTATGTTGGTTCTTTATCTTCTCGTAGGGGTGTTCCATTTATCTGGATGGTCCCTGCCTTTTGTTTTGGAGAGAGGGTAAATAGGGTGGTGCTGCACTTGTCAGTGTTTATGCTGACACACCATCTATTTGCCCATGCAACAAATGTATCTACAGCTCTTTGTAGTAATCTGGTGGCCACTGATGCATGTTCATTTGTGCTCCATAGAACCAGGTCATCGGCATACATTGCGGCTTTAATTCCATGCGGTAGATTAGCAACGAGATCATTGATGAAGATTAGAAAGAGTGTGGGGGACAATACTCCGCCCTGGGGAACTCCGTGACGCAGTAGTACTTTCTTGCTCTTTAGTCCGTCTATCTGTACTCGGGCTCTTCTGTTGTGCAAGTATGCTTTCACCCATTTGTACATTCTTCCATTGACTTTGCAGTTTCTCAGTTTATTCATCAGACCTTCTTTCCAGACTTTGTCAAAGGCTTTCTTCAAATCTATCCATGCCGCAAGCACCAGCTTCTTCTCTTGGAATGCATCCTCAATTTCTTGAGAGAGGTAGGTTGTCTGATCTTCCGTAGAGTAGCACTGCCTAAAGCCAGCCTGCTGTGGCACAAGGATGTTTTTACTTTCAATGTACCACTGCAGTCTGTGATTGATGATGCGCTCCAGTGTTTTGCAGAGACAGCTGGTGAGGCTAATTGGTCTGTAGCTAGAGGCAATGGAACTATCTTTCCCTGATTTTAGGAGGGGTATCATGATTGCTTCTCTCCAGGCTTGTGGAACACTGCCTAAGGTCCAACTGTTATTGAAGATCTGCAACAGCTTTGCTTTGGCCTCTGTTCCTAGGTTCCTGATCATTTCATTGGAGATACCATCAGCTCCTGGTGACTTTCTCATTTTCAGTTTTGATATGGCTAGCTCCAGTTCGCTGATTGTGATGGGTGCCTCCAGAACCTCATGTACTATTTCCTTCTGTCCTGTATGTTGCCGTTTCTCTTGAATCTCTTGTTGTTTCTCTGGACTGATTTTGATATTGTTATCTTGTGCGAATGAGTCCGCAAAATGGTCAGCTGCTTGCTTTCTTGTTAAGATGTTTCCATCTTTATGTAGTGCAATTTTTGAGTTTCTCCCTGTGCCCTCATCGTTGAAGTTGTTTTATTAGCTTCCACAATTTCCTTGTGTCTCTTTCAAAGTTCAGAGACTCTGTTTTCTCCTGCCAGCTTTTCCGTCTAGCCTGCAGCTTGACCCTTTGAAATTTGGCTTTTGCATGCTGGAATTTATTGTGGTGCTCTTGGCTGGGTGTGGCCTCTGCTTGCTTTCTACACTACTTCCACATCATTATGCAACTGTTCCAGTTCACTACTCCAGTAGGGTTTATATTGTTTACGGGCTCCTCTTGGTACTGTTTCTCGCGCTGCCTGTAGTATGCATTTCCCAAACTCTTCAACTACTTTATTTATGTCTTTCTCAGTGTTCAGGTTTCTAACCAGTATGCTGGTGCGATGCTTGTACACTGCCCAGTCTGCTTTCTTGTAGTTCCACCTCGAGAGGGTGCTGCTTTCACTTACAAGCTCATTTTCTACAGTTAGAAAGACTGGTCGATGGTCACTGCCACCTAGTTGTTTCCCAACAATTCGTGTAATGTTCCATTCCAGGTCTGGTGAATGAAAAGCCAGGTCAGGTGTAGTTGTAGAGTGCCATGATCTCGAGTAGAAAGTATGTGGGTCGGACGGCTTGTTAACCAAGATGAATCTATTCTCATCCTGCCAGTCTTCCAGTCTCTCTCCTCTCTGGTCCATGTGATCATAGCCCCAACTCTGCGAGTGGCTTTTGAAATCGCCGCACACAATCATTTTTTCTGTTAATGGTAGTGTGTCCAGTGCCTGTGGACGGTCACTTGGACAGTAGTAATTGATCAGATGTAGGTCTGTATAGCCTGTTTTAAGTTTAAGTGTCTGATACTCAGCCCCTTCCATATAGACTTCGATTTGGGAAGCAGTGATGTTATTTTTTACAAGGGTAAGTATCCCACCTTTTCGCCTGTCCTTTCGGTCAGATCGGTAACACTGGTAGCCTCTGATTTTGAAGGCTATATTTTCGTTGAGGTGAGTTTCTTGCAAGCAACATATGCTTACTTTTTCTTTGTCCAGGATGTTTTCTAATTCTACTTTTTTGTTGCTGACTCCCTCCGCATTCCAGTGCATTATTTTAAGTCTTAGTTTAGTATGGCCAGCTGTTCTATTCTCATGTCCCCTGGCTCCACAGGACATCTGAGAAGGACCTCCAGTAGTTGGGGTTGGACCCTTTCGAGACATAGGGCCCGGCACTGCACCTGCCTGGGGGTCCAAAGCAGGGCGAGCACCATAATGTTTAGCAGCAGTCGACATATTCCATTTTGCGTAATTGCGTGGCATCCTGATTTCTGTGGTGCGCCTCCTGGCTGGTTGCCTCTGTCTTCAGCACCTTTCCTTTGCTAGAGCAGACTGTGGTCTCACTCGAGTTTAGATGTGTACACACGCACACACGTGTCTGCACATGCATGTATGTGTATACACATCTAGAGCACACTGGTTATTTTCCGGCGCCAGATACTCGCCGTCGCCCCTTCTCCTGTTAGTTAAAACAGTTCCGCCACGTGAAGGCCAGGAGTTGGACTTTTGCTGCAGAGGTTATGTATTCACGAGCCATTGGGGTATTTAAGCAATGTTGGGCGCTCACCCCAACACTGCGCCCCGGCTACATACAGCAATTTGGAACCAGCTCTGCTGTAAACAGGCACAACGCAATTACATCCGGGAAAAAATTTCTGGATGAACGCAGAAGAAGAAGAAGAAATGATTCTGGTATCTTGTGAGAATGAAGCCAAATCAGCTACCACTTTCTGTCTACAATTATGAAACCCTGGCTGTAGAGCTAAAGGAAGATCAAGAATCACAAACTCAACACATTCCAGTCAACATATTTTGCTGCAGATTGAAAACTTCAATTCAACCCTTCATTTAACAGCAACACTGGACAACAAGCCACCATCGTTATACTGGTATAATTTGGTTTGTTGTGAATTCTCTGCAGGACTGAATTTTAACTCTCTGGTTCTTTAACATCCAAAGCGTCTGAGACCTGAAAAGGGCGTGCTTCTATCAGAGTGAGGTTCATATGGAGACTTTACTGCCAACACTGTATCACTTAAAATTTGCTTAAAAGTTGACAGGGTTGATTTCATTGCACCAGGTTTTTATCCCCTATGGCTCAGTCTCTTTCCGCAGCGAACTGTCGAAAGCATGGCACAAAGCACAAACTCCGTAGCTCCAGCAATGACCCCCAGGAAGTACCATCTCCATAGGGCTGTGTTGCAGAACTCTCCTTTCCCTCTTCAAGTGCACGGAAACCATTGGGGAGTCCAAGGCCGGTACTGGAACTACACATCTGTGGAGAGGCATAGCTGTATGTAACAAGGTCATAATTCAACACAAATCATACAGACTGACTAGCATTGGACCTAGGTCGGTAATGTTTTCTCCACAGGTTTTAGATATTATATTGTCAACAGACTCAATTCAATGCCCATAGGGAATGGGGATAGATGATAGATTGTCAGATCCTGTCTATCATGTTATGAATATACCATTTCTCCACATAGCTGGAAGACTGATGAATGTTCTAATTCTCTTACAGAAGTTTCATGTGGCTCTCCACCTTCTGTTTCCCGGGGAAAGCTGGTGTGCACTGGCCACACCAACACTGCTACCTGTGGAGTGACTTGTACAGATATTGGTTACAGTTTACAGGGATCATCCATTATAACATGTCAGAGAAACAAAACATGGACGCAGCCTGGTCTCTGTGTTGGTACTGTCATTAAATCAGCATTTCATTATTATTATCACAACTAAGACATGCAGATACTAGGCTTCTATTACTGAAACTTGATGAAGTTATTGACCTGATATTTTAAACTAGAGAGTGTGGATATTCATTGAGTATTAATTTGCATGGCTTCAAATAATAACTACAAAAATGCATCAAGTTTATTCAGGAAACATCACTACAGATGTAGACAGTATGAATATTTGAAAGAGAAAGAAGAAACATTCTGTCTGATTTGGACAAGTTTAGTAATGAAATTAACTTTTCATTTTGGTAAATCATTTGATCTATCTGTTTAAAACTGCTAAGAGTGGTGTATAGTTGTGTTATCTCTTACCAGCATGTGGTTCTAGGTTCCATCCTCAGTAGTGGCATGACTAACCAAACCCTTTAAATGGTTACCTGAGATGTCTCTAGCAGGTAAAAACAGTCAGTGTAATACAGGCTACATATTCCTCTTCATGTGTGAGTTAAGTCTTAACCAAATATGACTGAGCTAGACAGTGCTACCTGCTTTTTTTTTTGTTAGTACTGAATGTTGGGCAATACCTCTCATTGTGCCAGTGGCTTCGTGTGGAGAAGCGCATTTGGGAGGGTACAAGCCTTACATTAATGCAAGGAAATGCAATGTAAAGACTAAATGTCAAGGCAGGGCAAACCAGGCCCTAAGCCTTGATTGGTAACTGGTCTAGGATCGAAGCTCCGACAGGCGGACAGCAAACGGTTGAGGCTTAACTGAGGTGACGTATTTTGTCCATATTGCTAACCTTGCTATTTAAATGTAGTCACTTGAAGTATACATTTCTTATATTTTCCTTTCATAAATGTATTTCTTAAATAAAGTAATATGCTCAAAGTTTTGGCAACACACTGTAATTAAATTGTTTGAATAGAAGTAAAATCACAACAGGAAGGTAAAAATAATCCAGTAAAATTGCTAATTTGAAACAAAAGAAAAAAATAACTGTACACTGGTAGCAATTTTATCTGAAGAAAATCATTTGGACATTTACATAGCCTTCCTCAATAATGACTGTTTTTGTCAAATTTATATTGTGAATTAATTAAAATACTTATAATGATACAATTATGTAGGCCAATATTCAAGGTTTAAGATATTTATTAGAAAGGACTTTATTTCTGCCACATCTCCCCTTCCCCCACATGTTGTTTCCATTATCATTTAGTTAGTTCTTACACTGTTTCATATTTACATATCTGTCATTTTCTCTTCAAACTTCTGTTGTGAGCCTGCTTACATTTGCTTCGGCTTTGGTAGTGTATCACTTTCAACGCACATAGATATGTCCATAAAAGCTCCAGTCTCTGCCAACAGAGCACACCAGGAGAATCTCAGGACTGTGAATAAACTCTGTATCAGCAGCGAGAATCAAAATATGTGTTCCAGAATCACACATGCTATAAACATTCTTTTGTATCTTTTCTCATTTGAAAATGAAATTTAGCTCAGGCAGTGGACTATTATGCAAGCTGTTTTTGATATCAAACTGCCGCAAAATTTTTAACTTTTGCATCGTGAGCAAGGGCTCTCTGAGTATTTCACCCTTTTCCAAGATGGCTGGCTGTCCAATCTACTACTCCATAGTCAAGGGCCAGATGCTTGCCTGCTGGTTATGGTCATGGTTTCTACTTCCGCATTGAGACAGATTTTTAGAATTGACTTGGGCTTCCATGTCAGCCAAGCTTAAAATGAGCACCAGGACATGGCTTGCGAAGTAAACGCAGCTGGTGTGAGACTGACAATATCATCCAACAAAAGTGCTTGCTTGCTTTCTTGTGTTCGTTGGCTTGAGCTCCAATGCGAAGTCCTGTATGTCGGATGAAGGCATCCTGTTGTCCAACATCAGTGTGATGTCATTCAGGACCTGAGGTTTGCGTGAGTATCCGTTGTCCCATGTCTGGCTTATTGGTGTGCACACTGGTGGTTCCTCGCCGTATAGGCAGACACTCTCCGACTTCGGAGGACTCCAGCAGACGTGAATTGCTCTATAAAAGTATGGGTCTAGCACCATGTACCCAATGTGACTTAAGGCATGTAAAAAGGTCTTGTATTGTTTTTTACTCTCCGTGTCCATATTTGGTAAGATACGTCAACACTATGAACTAAACTAGGTCTGAAGGAGACAGAACCCCCTTCTTCCATTTATGACAGTTCAGCTTGTGTCTTTTGTTATCAATTTATGTTTAACCTGAATCACCTTGAAGTCTGATTAATTACCTTGAAGTCTGATGTGCAATTCCATTTTCTATTGCAGAGTGTATCTCTTCAAATGTTCATATACTTCTAACACCACAGAGGTTTCACTTACACTTTGCATTCTTGTTGAAGCGTTGCCTTTTTGTTGTTATTGATGAATTCATTATATGAAAATGAATAATGAAAGTAGAACATTTGATATATCTATAAGAAAAAGAAAGCTAATCCACACACAAAATTCAGTCCTGTGTTACTATAAGTAGTGTGTATGGACTACGCTTGAGTTCATAGCAAGCGAGCACCCCAAAAAAAATCTATAAGAAACGGGCAAACATTGTTCTGTGGTCATATAATGAGAAAGGAGGTCAACTGAATGGATAAGAACGCTAGTTCTTAAACATCCGGTGTGCCGATGTGAGGTAAGGGGTTCAACCCCTACACTGGACAGTTGGACTAAAATGTTGACTTCTCGTCCTTGACTTGGGGTCATGAATTACAAGTACCTCTGAAGTCAAAGTGGGTTCACCTGATGGTGAGGAATATTGGCAATAGGGAAAGCTAATCCATACACAAAATTCAGTCCAGCGCTAATTGAAGTAATGTGTATGGACTACTCTTGAGTTCACAGTGAGCAAGCACAAAGAAATGTATTGTTCTTGTTTTCTTTGTCACATATACAACATGCAATAAATATTTCTTGTTTTCTTTGTCACATATACAACATACAATAAATATTTCTTGTTCATAAGATGTAAAGCCACCGACCTTGAACTGTAGTGAGACACTGAATGCACATGCAAGACCTCATCTAACACACAGCGTAGTCAACTGGAAATTGCCAGCTGCCTCAGACAACTCTGGTCAGATTGTGAATGTAATCAGCGAGCCAACACCTGGCTCCAACTTTACACTCGGAATCCACAAGGTGGTATTTACCGGTACAGACACTTCTGGCCTTAAGTCAGTCTGCTACATGACTGTTATCTTGAAAGGTAATTGTGTTATACAATGGTAATTTAATTGTAGTTTTAGAGTTTCATCATCATCATCATCATCATCATCATCATCATCATCATCATCACGTATCATGTCGATCAACATGGACGGTCATGGTTTGCAATCTCACATAATCACCAGAGTTGTGGATCAGCTCTGTGTTTTGATTTTGATTTTACCATGTGGTGAAGCTATCCAGATATTTACTTCTGTCTTCCCCTTGATCTTTCTTCCTCAATCTTGCCAGTTGTCACCAAGTTTTTCAGTTTTCTAGTTAGTTAGTTAGTTAGTTAGTCGACAGATCATCCTCAATGCACATCGAACCATTCAGTCCATAAGTGCTCGGATCCCCTCCTCTGCAAATCCTGCAGCATGTAGTGGCTAACGACACCAGTTCTATGTTGGTTTATCAATCTTCTTTGTCTTGCTGCATAGTGGTCTTGTTTAGCCACACCTCATTTAATTTGCTGTTCTCGCAGTCTGACCATGGTTGTAGATTCACAGTTTATTTCTTCTCATAGCATCCATACGAAAAATCTTGACTGTCTACATTTAGAGTGTATAGAGTGCATGTTGGTGTAATGGTTATGAAGCGCGTTTGAACTAGAGTTCAGTGTCAGCTAGATGTTCACTATGGGAAGGAAAGACTGGTCGCCTGTTCCTCTGTGCCCTCAGGTCTACACCATGTAATGATCCTAACATGTCTCACACCCACAGCAGGCTGCTGTCATGGGAATTGTTTTGAGTGTATGTGTTTTGTTAAACGTGTATGGTTGTTTGTTGCAAGCACAGTCTCCTGCTACCTTAACTCTTTCTATCCCAGACAATCTTTTAACTAGGGTTATTATTAAATTGTAAGAAAACGGAAATTAGGTCATCTCTGGGAACAATGAAATACCCCAATATAAAATCCAAGTAAATATGAACATTCTTTAAAATTCTTAAATTCTGGATTGCTTCGCAACTTGGCATAATCAAGACAAAAAAACGTAAACCCAATCTGATGCTGTGGTAATTGTATGAGATGGCTGACCATGGCCGTCCATGCTTATTATTATGGTACACAATGATGATATTTATTCCAACAGGCTGTCAGCCCTTATTACTGCTGATCTTTCATTAAAAAGTCGACAGGGTCGACTTCATTGCACCATGTTTTATCTCATATGGCTCGGCCTCTTTCCGCAGTGCGGGAAGCGTTGCACAAAGCACGAACTCCATAGCTCTAGCGATGACCCACAGGAGTCTCCAAAAAATTTAACTCGTGAACCGAAGGACGCGGCCCGGAATCGAACCCACAACCTTTGGAGCCCGAGTTAAACGGCTTGACCACTTCACCACGAAGACTTCCAAGATCTTTTGACACTAGTAATCTAGTTAACGAGATCACTAGTAATTTCTGTCCCTCTTGCTATGATGCAGTCCAACATCTTTTTCTAGTCCATTCATTGATGTTATCTTTCTATTCAAATTGTTGATTTCTTCATGTACGTTTGCCATCTACCTTTCTCTCAAGCCAGATTATCAGCAGGGATTTGCACCTTTTTATATACTCAAATATTCGAACTAGTGTTTGATTTGTGGAACCTTGTTATCTTTTAGTAATTCACTTTTCATTCCTAGTTTCTTCCTCCTTCTAATTTTGTCTTTTATTTCTTAATGGACTACAATGGCTGGGGCATATAGAATGAATGGAAGACAATAGGGAAACAAAACTCTCTTACACTCAGGAAATAAATGACTGTAGACCCCGAGGTAGACCAAGAAGACGGTGGAGAGATAATATATATACAGACCTACAAGCACTTGGAATCAACGACTGGCAAGAGAAGGTCAACCAGAGAGACGAATGGAGACAGATTGTATCTGCATCAAAGAACCTCAATGGCTCGGAACGCTGAAGAAGAAGATTTCTTAATGGAGAATGTTGTCTCCACAATTGAAAAGTGGAGATGTTAGAAGAAGTAAGTATAATAGACTCTTTTCCACACCTCAAGGCGCATTCGGTGTTGGCCTCATATTTTTATAAATCAGTCGGCACTCAATGGGTAATGTGGTCAATATCACAATGGCTACCTTTACATTCCAGAACATTTCCTGGTATTAATTTTACGCTGGATCGACCCCAAAGCCCAGGTCAGTGAAACAAATCACTATCTCTATGGAGGAGGGGGGGGGGGGTTTGAATACATGACCACTGGGCAGACAGGCAAGCATGCTAGTCACAGCTCTATCTCAGCTCCCATCTGTTGAGATATTAAGAGTGCGTTAATTCTGAGCAAGTAAGTTAGCAAAAGATAATTTACACACCTTGTGCGTATATTGGGCATATTGTACTAGACCACCCAGGAAGGTTAACCTGGTCAACAAATGCCAGCAGAAGTCGGATGTGTTGATCTAAAAGCCCAAGTATCGCAGCTCTGCTCTAAACAGGCACAACGCAATCACGTCCAAAAAAACTCTTCGGATGAACGCAGAAGTAGTAGTAGTACTGGACCTGTATTTTCATAGACTAATCGGCTCTCAGTGGTTGATGCCAGTTGGCTTTACTTCCCAAAATATTTCCTGTACCTATTTCAGGCTGGGCTCATATTTTCATATAATTAATGAAATTTGAATCTGCTCTGATACGAATCAGACCCATGACCATCGCTACGCTGCAGCAGCTTCCTATAATTGCGAAGTTGAACAATATTTAAGTATAAAGGTATAATTGTGTTTACAGACAGTTTATAAGTGTATATATTTCAACAATAGTTCTTGTATAACTTATATAAGATGTTTTACTCCAGGCTTGGCATTTTTCAAGCATCTAAATTTAGTCAATGTTGTTTCTTTAATACATTCAATAATGCTTTACACATTGTTTTCTTTTCACATATCCTTTACAGGACACTGCAGTCAACACCAGCAATTTTCAGCTGCTGTTGATGTCTTGGCAAGTTTTATGTTCAGTAGTTTGCCATTGCTTTCTGAACGACCAACTCCATAAGTAACCAGCGCAACGTGATCCGCTGCAGAATCTCACGCAGCTGTGTTTCGTACATGGGTATACAGGATTACGAACAACGTCCTTAATCCCTTCGGCAGGGAGACCGGCGTTTACACACTAAATGGGATCATTTAATTTCTTTTAAACAAAATTTTTTGTATTTCATCAGAATTGCGATGTGATGCTTCTGAGGGAATCCCTGATTTTGCCACTGTAACCTGTTCAGACAGAAATGCTGTTGGATCTGTGTGTAATGTTGCATGCCACTTTGGCTACAATTTAAAAGGAGATACACAACGATCTTGTCAGGAGAATGGAAAGTGGAGTGGGAAACCTGCAAACTGCAATAGTAAAAAGTTTCTGATTACTTAAACAAAATTAACATGTATGTGTTCTTTCTTTTACATGTCACATGTCCTTTGCAGGATATTGTAATCAACCTCACCCCAGGTTGATTTACTAGACAATTTTATTCAGTAGTTTGCCATTGCTTTCTGAACGAAAAGTCAGTGTGAAATTAAACTGACTGGTATAGGGAATGAACCTTGAACCATCAATGCACAGGAAGTTTAAGCACACGCTCGCTAACCCCTGTGGCCACATTGATGTCTGTATGTCTACCATTTGATCAATAAAGTAGCATCATTTGATCAATAATGTAGCACAAATAAAAATATTATATAACATTCATTATATGCGCAAAATATGCATCAGATTATTCTTCTTCTATAAATTATTTGGTCATATTGTAAAGAAAAAAAACTGGAACATATTGTAACAACTGGAATGATTTATGGAAAGTGAGACAGAGGAAAATGAAACAAGATTCTGGACAGCCTCTGGCCATAGCTTAGGTTGGAGTCTGTAGACAATGAATTACCTGAAACCCACAGAGGAAACATGACCAGTCTAGGCCTGATGACAACCAATCTAGGCCTGATGACAACCAGTCTAGGCCTGATCACAACCAGTCTAGGCCTGATCACAACCAGTCTAGGCCTGATCACTACCAGTCTAGGCCTGACCACAACTAGTTTAGGCCTGACCACAACCAGTCTAGGCCTGATCAAAACCAGTCTAGAGCTGATGACAACCAGTCTAGGCCTGACCACAACTAGTTTAGGCCTGACCACAACTAGTCTAGGCCTGACCACAACCAGTCTAGGCCTGATCAAAACCAGTCTGAGCCTGACCACTACCAGTCTAGAGCTGATGACAACCAGTCTAGGCTTGACCACTAGTTTAGGCCTGACCACAACTAGTCTAGGCCTGACCACAACCAGTCTAGGCCTGACCACAACTAGTTTAGGCCTGACCACAACCAGTCTAGGCCTGATCAAAACCAGTCTAGGCCTGACCACTACCAGTCTAGAGCTGATGACAACCAGTCTAGGCCTGACCACAACCAGTCTAGAGCTGATGACAACCAGTCTAGGCCTGACCACTATCAGTCTAGAGCTGATGACAACAAGTCTAGGCCTCACCACTACCAGTCTAGAGCTGATGACAACCAGTCTAGGCCTGGTCCCAACCAGTCCAGGCCTGGTCCCAACCAGTCTAGGCCTGGTCACAACCAGTCTGTATGTGCTGTTCTGAATCATTACCTAGTTGGAGGTCAGCTTGGCAGAATAGACAAGAGCGCTCGTTCTTAAACATCCGGTGTGCTGATGCTGGGGTGGTGAGTTCAACCCCTACACCGATAAGTTGAACTACAATGTTGACTTCTCATCCTTAACTTGGGGACGTAAATTACAAGTACCTCTGAAGTTGGAGTGGGTTTGCCTGATGGCGAGAGACACTGGTAATAGGGAAAACTAAAATCAGTCCAGTGCACTGGAAGTAGTAGCACATATATGGACTACACTTAAGTTCAAAGCGAGAAAACAAAAAACTTTGATTTATTTGGTTGTTTTGGGATTTGACAGTGATTTATTTGGTTTTGGGATTTGACAGTGATTTATTTGGTTGTTTTGGGATTTGACAGTGATTTATTTGGTTGTTTTGGGATTTGACAGTGATTTATTTGGTTGTTTTGGGATTTGACGTTTAAAGATTGAGCACAACCTGCTACTGGCAACACTGATGGTATTCCAGTATGAACCTAAGGCCTTGTCCATGTCAGATGGGAAGCACTAGACTTGAATTTTGCTCTCGTTTGAGCTCGTCAATAAAAAAAAAATGACCTAGTTGCATTCAAATTTGCGTCTCAAAAAATTGTGAAGTTAAGTACCTGTCTTTCACACACTATAGGTTTCTGAGCTTGGAGAGCGGGAGGAATTCTCTGTAACACAGTTCGCTTTTTAGGGCTCAAATGACCTGTCTGCCAATACAACTGGCTTGAGAGTTATGGCTCAGCCATCTTAATGACTCAACAAACGATGAACCATTGGTCATGATTATCTCTGCATGTTCTGCAACATAACTGTTAGTTTATACAGATGAGAATCAGCTACAAGTTAGTTAGTTGCATATCCTTTACAGGATGTCACAGACAACCCCAGAATTTTTTGATTGTTCGTGATTTCTTGAGAGGTTTACGTTCAGTAGTTTGCTAGTACTTTCTGAATAGCTAGCACTCATATCATTGTAAGAAAACCAACACAAGGCAGTCTGCTTCAAAATTGGCCGCAGCTGTGTTTCGAACGCGGTATGCAGGATTACGAGTTGTATTCATAACCCCTTCACCACAGAGCCACAGATTATGAGTTCAAAATATAATTGAAGCTTTTTTTCATTTGTTCACAGTAAAGCAGTGCCCCAAACCACCGGTCATTGCCAATGGGTATTATGATTGCCCAGATGGACAGGAGTTCCAAGATGTCTGTTTACTGGTTTGTAAATCTGGCTTCAAAACTGCTAATCCTTTTGTTATTACCTGTCAGATCAATGGACATTGGACACCTGCTGGTTCTTGCACAGGTATACATCTTTATATATATATATATATATATATTTTTTGCATATCCTTTACAGGACATCGCTGTCAACAGCAGCATCTTTCAGCTGTCTGTTGATTTCTTGGCAAGATTGCGCCCAGAAGTTTGCCATTGCTTTCTGAGCGGCCGGCTTAGTATCCCGCAAGTCACCAGCGGGGGTCGAACCGCCCCCAGTTCTCTCCCGCTACGAGACTCTGCGTGATATAAACGGGATTACGGAGAAAGTGTTGTAACCCCTCGGCCAGAGAGACCGGCTATATATATATATATATATATATATATATATATATATATATATATATATATATATATATATATATATATATATATACTATTTAAATTAAGTCCATTTATGTCTAATCTGAGGGCTGAGTAGACCAGAGGTTACAGTATCCAATTTTGGCTCAAGCAAATCATGTTCATCTTATGATATTGGTTATTTGGAGTTTTTACAATAATAAGAAAGAGAATGGTATCTCCACCTTGATCTTAGGGTAGTGGATCAGACGTCTAGCTTTCTCAGACAAGGACAAAAAACTAAGAGGATCCTTGCACATATAAAAAAATCCCTGGGTATCAGGAAATAGAAAAGAAGAGGCCAAATACGCCACCACTCAGGCAACATTTTTATATTACAAAAGCTGCTATGGAGTTTGTGCACTGTGCTGAGATTCTCTGTGTGGTTTGTGAAAGGTGACTGTAACACTTATGAACATAACCGTGTGCAATGGAATTGATTCATTATAAACCAAACCATATCTCTAAATCTTCCATGTTTTAATTTCCTCAATCCTGTTATTGCTGTGTCATTATTTTGTAATTAATCCAGTTTACATGTTATTAGCATAAATCAGAGATTGGATATTTTTGATGGTCATGTGACATACTCGGGATGATGTGGTCGGTATTATGCTGTCCACCATTATTGCTGGAGACATCTCTGCTAGCCATTGGATGAGGCTGGAAGTACGAATAAATTATAACTATTTAAATATACAACTGAAATAGGCACACAAAACCTGAATTACCTGGGGGATTCAAATGAAAACCTTAAGAGTGTGATAGAAATTACAATAACCATGCTATTGTCTAGGAATCTGTCAACTATGTTGTTAAGAATGTCAAGAGTGTTAAGCATGTGACATCATGATGAAGACGAATACAGTGACTTCATAAGGACAGTTTAAAGATGGCCAGCCCACTTATGACATGCACCAAAGAGGAGCAGAGTTTCGTTATCAGTACTGTTTAAAAAACCAGTAAAGGGTTGAAACCTATATAAATTCATTGCCAAATGAAGGTCCGGTATGGTGATGCATGCCTGTCAATCCAGCAAGTGTATGAGTGGAGTAGTGAGTTTCAAAACGGCGTGACTTCTGTGACAGACTGTTCACAACCAGGCCAGGTTTACAAGAATGTTTTCTCTACAGGAATCCAAGCACTTTATCAGCGCTAGAGGACTTGCATTGAATGCAGTGGTGACAAAATGGAAAAATTATACATTTATTGTTTACTTGTTCAGAATACATTCATAAAAAAAACAACATGTAATATTTTCACATGAAGTCCCCTCATTCAATAGATCAGCAAGGCTTGTAAGCAAAGATTTAAGTTGTGAATAGATCAAAGTGAAAAGCAAACGATCATTTTTCCACACCTTGAAGCATGTTGGGTATATGGTGCTAGCCCCATTTTTATAGAACAATTGACGCTCATGGATGATTTAGTCAATATCACACCACTTATATCACTTTCAGGAAACTTCCGATCGCTAACATGGCGGTTAGGCGTTGAACCTTTAAGGCCTGTGGCGTGTTTATGATTGCTGCTATGGTTTGCAATCGCATTTTCCTCATGTTGGACTGGTAGTACATGGTTCCGTCACCCTGCTACTGAGTGAGTGCGTGGGTGACACTGTGAGCTGTGAAATTCGCGGGGAATGCTTTTACATCTGTCCTGTTCAGTGACCTGCATGTTCGGAACAATGGCTATCGGCTGTTGCTGAATTGACTGAGTTGCCTTTTCGGTTCACGAGTGCATTTTTCAGGAGACTCCTGAAGCTGCGGAGTTCGTGCTTTATGCAACACTTTCGGCGGGTCTCCCTGCGGTAAAAGGCCGAGCCATGTGAGAAAACCTGGGTCAATGAGGTCTTTCTGGTGACTGCCGAGTCCATTGACGATGAACTGTGGTTTTCGTGGATTAATTTTGTGTTGGCATTCTGGCGGCGGCATTGCATTATGGACAGTGTACCTGTGCTGGCTGTTGGATTGCTGAGACTCCTGCCTATTCTACTTTTCACATTGGACAGTGGGGAGCATTTTGTGTGATATTCACCGGCACAGGAACGGAGCATAATGGGGACGACCCGTTACCGTGAAGTTGGAACCTCGACTAACTAACTAACTAACTTATATCACTTTCCAGAAGATTTCCTGGGACCAATTTTAGGCGGTGTTGACCTTGGAGCCCATGTCAATTAATTAACAAAATTGCCACCACTAAGGGAATTTTAACGCATAACTACCGGCCATCAGGCAAGTATGCTAGCCATTGCAACTGCCATTTGTCTCCTTGAATGGGCATGATACATATTTAAGGTCACAAAGTTTTTGATTTTCAAAAATAAAAGTATCAGAAACAATTGTAATATAAAGTAATTGGGCAAATATTTGATAGTAACATAAAATCAAATCTGTGCTAGAAGTCACAAGAAGAAATTCTATTTTCTGTTCAATGAAAAGACAATGACGATAGAGAGAATCCTCTTCAATAAATACACATGCTGTTCTTATATTATTTCAGATGTTGAACCTCCTATGTTTCCTTATGGCTGCCCAACTGATATAAAAACCCATGCTGATCCATTGAAGCTCTCAGCTTCTGTAACTTATGAATACCCAGTTGTCACTGACAATTCTGGTGAAAATGTCACCATCATAGCCAAACCTGAATCAGGATCTGAAATCAGCGTCGGAGCAACTGAAATCACCATTGCTGCCATTGACTCACAAGGACATAGGGCCACTTGTCAATTTCATATCATAGTTGAAGGTAAGGACCTTGGTTTTTTTCACACACTTTGAGATGTATTTGACATATGGTGCCAGTCCTGTATTTTTATATTCCAATTAGCCACAAGAGGCGATGTGGTCAGTGTCTTGCTGGTTGTTTTTACTTCCCATTGAAAAATCTACCTCCAATCAAAATTTAAACCCATGACCAACGGGCCAGCAGGCAAGCATGCTAGCCATTATGCTACTGCAGTTCCCATAGTTGAAGCTGATTTAATATAAATTTAGTTAGTTGCATATCCGTTACAGGATGTTGCAGTGAACCCCAGCCTGTTTTGGCTGTTTGTGATTTCTTGGCAAGTTTACGTTCAGTACTTTGTCATTGCCTTCTGAATGACCAGCACTCACACCTTTGTATGGAAACCAACGCAAGGCGGTCTGCTGCCAAATTGCCTGCAGCTGTGTTTTGAATGCGGTGTGTGGGATTATGAATTGCATCTATAACCCCTTCGCCACAGAGCCGGCAGAAGAAGAGGAAAAGAAACTAAACCTAGAACCAAACAGAATATTGAACACAAGTGTTGATTCAGTACTACAATATGGATCAGAAACATAGAGAATGACTAAAACACTTACTAATAAATATCAATATTCATTACCTGATGCCTATGCAGGATAGAAGGACTAAAACGGTTTGATAAAATCACTCATGTAGAGCTTAGGGATAGAACTTGACAGATTTCTGTGAATCAGGAGGTGAGGAAAGATGCGAGCACAGGATAGAACATGCACAGAGAGAACCTGAATATAGTATAACCAGAAATTCTTTTTTCTTGAACCCAAAGAAATAGAGGAAGACCTAAAAACACACGGAGAAAAGAAGTCAAAATAGAGATAAATAATATTTGGAGGACATATAGGGAGCTGCAGAAGATAGCAAAAGATAGGACAACTTGGCACAGTATCTTCTAGACCATATTGTTTTTTAATTAGCTGGTACTTTATTTTTATGATTATGATAATCTTTTAAAAAGCAATGATATGTACTGCAGTCATTCAATTTCACACTGTATCACTATTTTCAAAATATTTTCTTTGTTTCAGAAATTTCTTGTGAGAAGCCTGATTTTGATTCTACTGGAAATCCTATGGTATACGACTGTCCAGATAATTATGTGTATGGAGCAAGTTGTTCTTTAACGTGCTCTGACAGTAAGCCTGTACAGGGGTCATCATTGATAACATGTGACAAGATAGGCGCAAACAACAAACTCTCATGGACGTGGACAGATTTGGCACCCTATTGTGAATGTTAGTAGCCTTGTTGTCTTCATTTGTAACACTATTTTCTGATCTGTAGTTTTACTAATTTTAAAAATGTAATCCAGATGGCTTCTTGTTTTTTTTTAATGATTTGCAGTTGTCAAGGATTTTTGTTTGGCCTGAAGTTGAAAAGCGAAAAAGGGTTCGCAGAAAGATAAAAAAGCAGAATAAGAATGGGAGGAGGAATTTTTAAGGTGCAGAACACGAACATGAGACATAAAAAAAACCCAAAAAAGCTCATAAATGAGAAAACTGGGAGCTGTCTTAGCACAGTGGCTAGCATGCTCGCCTGTCATTTCTGTGGTCATGTGTTTGGATCCTCATCAAGGCAGGGGATTTACAAACATTTGTCGTGGGCTCACAGTATAAAATTGTACCAGGAAATGTTCTGGGAAATAAAGGGCAGCATGCAGTATTGACATCATCAGCCACAGAGTGTCAGTTGGTTTATACTGCTGGCAGTATTGACATCATCACCCAATCTTGGAATGTGACTGAAAAAACTACCTAGAGCTTGGAGACAGTAGAAAAGGTATTTTCTGAGACAAATATTGCAAATACTTTTTACTACTGAAATGATTAAGAATTATTGTCTAGAAGCGACCGACACAAGTGGAACATTATATGCAACTGTAAGAAGAAATAACCATGTTTAACTGGGGCCCATGAAGGCAGTAACCTACCAGGGTGTATTTTTAATGACTGTGTAGTGTTTGAAAATATTGCAGGTCTAAGTTTTGTATTTACCTATTATGTTGCAAAACAGAGAGGTGAATACAAAACTTGGACCGGCAATATTTTCAAACACTGCACAGTCATTAAAAATACACCCTATATGACATAAGAGGAAATTAAGGAGGGTTGGCATGAGATTGGCTACCTCAGCCTGTAGAAAACTTTAGCTGCAAAATCCAGCATATTATTCCAACTGACTTCTGCTGTATATAATGTAACATATGTAATGTGTAATGACACTCTGAGAATGTTTCTCCAAGTCTAAGCATCTATCAGTCCATTCTTCTTTTTCTTGGAGATCACCTAAGTCACAAACCTGCTTGATTATCTCTTCAACCTCGGCCATCCAAGAGTGACCTCTTTTGAGATGGATTCCTTTTCTGTCATCAGCAGTGCTGTGCAGAGGTGTTTTTATTAGCTGAAACTCTCAGGTACTACTTAACCTGTGCAACTGTGTGCCTGGAGAACATTGTTGGTAAATCAAGGATGTATCACATGGTCAGGCACAAGTTATCTTTTGTGCAGCCAAGTATGAAAGTCTTATTTCTTTGTTTTGCACCTTGTCTAATCTTTCCAATGGGTCTTATTGACAGTGAGGAGGCCCAGATCATAATTATAACACTTAGCACAAGTCCCTGGTAGAGAAGAAACAGTAAGCATTATTCAGCGTCAGCTACTGCTGTTGCCTTCAGTTCTGTTAAAGTCTTTCCTGGCTCTGCTTATGACATTGTCAACATGGTACTTGTATGAGAATTATCTTCAAAGGTCATGCAGAGATACATCATTATGTTCATTATATCGATGTCTATACCGGGCATGCTGATGACTGGCATGGGCGCATTAACTTTGTGAGTGATCAGGGAGATCCATATCAAGGCAGCCTTTGCCACGTTCACAAGTACCTTGATTCCTGATATACCCATCCAGTCTGTCTGGTTCATGCTGCACCCCTGTTGTGCTATCATGCTTTTTTCCCCACCTAGTAAAATACATTGCATACCAAGAAACTGTTCTTTCTGAAAAGCTGATGCATTCCATTTGACCAATCTTTGACTTTGTGGATTTGGATATGTCAGCAGAAGGAAAAGAAGCATAAGATAAGAAAGAGTGTGTTCTTTTGTCATATATTGAGAGGACAGGTAATGGAAGACACGATGACTGGAAAGATCAGCATACTCGGGCCCAAGAGAAATAATTATTGATGATCTAAGATGATGGCAAGGATGCATGTCATCAATGGAATTGATTCAGAACACTGAGATCTGTGTAGAGACATGAATGTTTAAGCCACTTTGTGAAGCACATAATGATGATATTATTATTCACTTATAGGCATCTATATTTTACACATACATTGTATTATATATCTGCATTTTCATTATTGTTAAATTATGAACATTAAGAATTGTTCACCATTAATAAAAATATCAGTACAAAAACACTAGACAAATTTCAAACATGCTGGATAACAATATAATTAAATCTTTTCTTTCAGCTGAAGTTTGTCCAAAGTTAAGAAAACCAAAACATGGTTTTGTGACTTGTGACAACATTTTTGGTAGGAATGATCAGCAGTGCATTGTAGAATGTGATGACCAGTACATGTATCCACAGACAGCTCCTGATATGTTTACATGTCAACAAAGTGTAGGAAGTTGGTCCCCTGAAGGACCTGTGCCAGATTGTATTGGTAAAGACTGTTTGAATTTAATGTAAAATATCATTTAAAATATCATTTAAAACACATTCCTTTAAAAACCACTGCAGAAGCTTTTAAATTGTGTTGACAATAACTTCCTGATTGTGCCAGATTGTGTTGGTAAAGACTGTTTGATTTTAATTTAACACATTGAAAATACATTTCTTAAAAAATAGTCACTGTAAAAACATAAAGCTGTATTGACAATAACTTTCTTGAGAGTACCAACAGACTGATACAAGCTATCATGATCGAAGTTATATGAACACAGCTATAAGATATTTACAATAAGATATATACATCAAGATATGTAAAGACTTTAGTTATCATAGCCAGCAACACAACAGGTGTTTAATTTTCAATATTAACTCTTTCTGTCCAAAACAATGTACCATGTGTGATCAGCTATTGTGCGATTGTGTCAGAAGTGGAAGTCCACCACCAAGTTGATGTATTATCACTGGCGAGCAACCCCGGTTTGTCAGATATTGACTCGGGACAAAATCTATATGGCTGAACTACAGATTAAGCCCATGGATATTCAAGAGACAGCTGACAGTGGTTCATAAACAAAGATGAAATTAGTTGTCTTGATAACCCTCAAGGAATGGGAAAGAGAAGGTTAGATGACTAGGTTTACATCTACGAATGGACTACTAGCCAGTGCAGCTTTTTCTCCCCTGACTGTTTCCTCTCCCTGTTATGTAATTAATCCCCCACCAAGGTAAGCAAGACAATTGTGTCCCTTGGAAAACAGAAGTATAACAACTGAACTATGAGTTAAAACAAATTACAATCATTTATTGTCTATCATTAATCATTACACAAATGATGGTTGTCAATATGATGATGGTGACCTATAGATATTTAGGCTATCCAACAGTGTATTGATGACATGATGAAAAGTATTACATAACTTTAATGTTACTTTTATCCTGTCTGGATCTATGTCACAGTTTACAAATGAGATAAGCGACAGTAGGTTTCTGCTTAGGTCCAGTAAATACCTACGCTCCAGTAGAAACAGCCCTCCGGTTTTCTTGATGCCTGCCAGTCCTGACACTACCTGTTTGTTCTTGGGATCTATACCTAGGCGCTCTTGCTCAGAGCTTGGAAGAGATAATCAAGAATGTGTATTATCTAGTTCTACATTAGTACAATCATAGGTAATACATACAATCTATCACCCCCTTATACAATGACCAGCCTGGCTGAGTCTCTCTTCCAGCTTTACTACGTTCAATCTCCTACTGTCTAGTCTGGGAAGGACTATTCCAGTCTAACACGCCTGTAATTATTACAATTTCAGCCATCTCCTATAACGTCCCGTCATGGGGAATGAAATTGCCTAATTTAATGTCACTAATTCATTCAGACAAGCAGTTTCTTACAGCCACTCCGTTCTAACATTGGTTTAGCATATTAAAGGTTTGGTAGTGCTCATACTAGTCTTTGATCTCTGAGCTTACATGCCATGATCAGTCTTAGTCTCTGTGATAGGCCTAAGTGAGTTATTGTGAATGCTCGTTCTCCACACACTGAAGAGCTTTGCGCACGATATACCCAATACCAATTGTGGGTAAGGTTAGCACCATTACACCTCTGCTTCAGACACAATTCATAGACAATATGTCTAAGTTCACTGCTCGTGAGAGCAGACTAGCATAATACCAAATTCCTCCTAGTGAGTTACAAATGACAAACTGCGTCTCAAACATCAAATACACATAAAGTAAGCAAATTCAAAAGAGACATATTATGTTTTTCCTACTAATGGCATAACAGTGAGTTGGTAATAATATTGTATACATACAAAATGAGACATATAAACAAGTCTCATTGAAGTAACCACACAGGACAGCCGCATTGCTAGT
This sequence comes from Cepaea nemoralis, assembly GCA_014155875.1. Classification (NCBI taxonomy): domain Eukaryota; kingdom Metazoa; phylum Mollusca; class Gastropoda; order Stylommatophora; family Helicidae; genus Cepaea; species Cepaea nemoralis. The sequence continues at coordinate 305,426 of JACEFZ010025109.1, forward strand.
CTCCCAGTTTAGTCACTACTTAGCCACTGTTATAGTAAGAAGTAAAGAAATATAGTCAGTTGACTATATTCTGTACAACAAATGCACACAACAAAAGGCAACGAGGCTAGTTTTCATAGAAATAATAAGAGTCGGTAATTGACTGAAAGTCGGTACATCTAAAAGACTTGAATAGTTACTAAGAAATAATATTCCTAGGGAATCCTAGACAACATAAGAATCATATATATGAATACAGAACATGTCGGGGGCAAAAAGAAAATCCTAACCTGCACAGTTCACAGCGACAGCACTAGCCAGGCTACCTTAATTCCTTGGGCTCAAAGACCCCTCTGCCATACACCGCATGGTACTATATTGGCAGTAAATGACAGTTTTTATGAAACAAGGAAGTTAGAAGAGAGTTAGGTAGACCAAAAGAAATTATGCTGAATGGTCAAAGAGCATGGAGGAATATCAACAGAATCAATCCAGAACACCAAAGATCAAGTTCTATGGAGTTCATGAACACCTATGCAATTTAGCAGTGCACATGATGGTTAAGGTTGGAAAGAGTATGCTAAATCGGTGCTGCCTGGCTAAATATATCAAAATTAGAAAACTTACCCACAAAAAGAATGATATAGCATTTGTGTTCTATTCTGGTCTACACACACATTTAGATGCTCAACTAGGGCACAGAGTTTATGTGCTGTGTTGAGATTCTTGTGCAATCTATGGACTGAAGCACTTACGAAGGTATCGAGGTATGCAGTTAACATGTTAAACCAAAACTAAACTACCTACCTTGCTTGCACATGAGTTTTTAGCATTATAAAAATATAGTAATGGCCAATGTTTTCATAAGCATGCAGTGGTTCAGTATTATTTATGTTACTATAGAAAGTGAAAATGATGTTTGATATAACAAATTATTTAATGTTGTCTGCGTTATTCATGTTGCAACAGACAGATGTTCCTGGGGAAGAGATTATGAAACAAACTGGTGCTTCCTGAGCACAAACTGATCCAACAAACTGAGGATAGGAGGCACAGGCATAAAATGCAGTCACTTACTGTGAAACCAGCCTCATCTTACAGATGCGGAAACTGACAAGGATTGTTACTCTCGCATTGGACTACACCGTCACCAGTGGTGCTGTCAGGTACCTCCCCAGCGGCACAACTCTGTAGTCCTACAGGACTAAAAGAGGCCTACTACTACGTTATTTATAATGCAGGTTGTGAAAGGTGACTAAATAACGTTTGGCATGAGACAGGCTGCCTCATCCTGTATGATACTTAGCTGTAAAATCCATCAAATCATGAACACATCTACAAAAGGCATAGCATGAGTTGGGATAGGACATCTGCGCCATTGTACGATGAAAGGAGGCAGAAGAGGAATACATAATGAAATCCATCAAATCATGAACACATCTACAAAAGGCATAGCATGAGTTGGGTTAGGATCTCTGCGCCATTGTACGATGAAAGGAGGTAGAAGAGGAATACATAATGAAATGCATCAAATCATGAACACATCTACAAAAGGCATAGCATGAGTTGGGTTAGGACCTCTGCGCCATTGTACGATGAAAGGAGGCAGAAGAAGAATACATAATTCAGAAGTTTTAGGCACAGTATCTGTAGGTTGTTTGAACTTTGTACTCTGATATTTAACATGGTGTAATTCATCATTACAATCAATATTTCATTCTTTCAGAGAGACGCAAACCAAAAGGATTAAAAGCAGAGTTCAGTTTTCACTATCTGGCATCCAGCTGTGATGATCTGGACATAGAAATCAAGAAAAAGCTGACCACATTAATAAATAAAGTCTTGAAAGGTGTCTGCACTGGTATTCAGAAATGTAATATAAGTGAAATGACCGTTATTTGTTCCTCATCTCATCGTAAAAGACGGATTGTAGACAAAAATGATATTAAGCGTGAGGTAAGAAGTGTAAAAATACTAAATGATATGAAATGGTAGTCACAGAAGAAATTTATGCACAACATAAATGTTAACCTGAAGAAATATTTAAGAAGAATTAGAATTCATAGTTTTTGAATAATTAATAAAAAGAATATGTTTTTTAATATGTTTTGTGTGCTTGATGGTTACATGAGTGGGGTAGTATGAATGTATGGTGGATGTTACGAGAAGTCATCATCATCATATGCATAGTAAGCATGGGCGGTTATGTTTCACCATCTTACATGATCATCAAAGTCATGGATCAGCTCAATGTTCTTGTCCTGACCATGCCATATGGTCAGACCATCCAGATATTTAATTCTCTACCTCCCCATTGATATTTTCCCCTCAGTCTTGCCAGTTGTCACCAAGTTCTCTAGTTTATTTCTTCTCATAAAATGCCAAAAAAAAGGTTGACTGTCTACAGCTAATTTCTCTAATCAGTTTACGGTGTTCATTTGCATCTTGTAAAACTTGCTCATTTGTTTTTCTGTTTGTCCATCGTATTCTTTGCATTTTCCTCTGAAACCATATTTCCACAGTCCTTATATGTTTTTCAGTTTGTCTGCACATCGTCCACATTTACAAAAATATGTTTGTTAGCACTTCAACAGTCTTTTTCTCATAATTGAAATCTTTTTATTTGTCAGTATGCTTTCCATCTTTCGAAAAGCTATCTTTGCCTTAGCAATTCTTGTTCTAATTTCTTCAAGGCATCTCCCATCAGAAGTTATGACTGTTCTGAGATTGCTGTACTTATTCACTTGTTTAAGATTATTCCCATTTACCCGTATATTACATTGTGGTATTTCTTTCTTCTTAGAGATGATCATAATCTGTCTTCTTATAATTTAATTCTAGTTGTTTACTGTTTTCAATAACCATATCTACTAAATTTTGCAGATCCTGTCCATTGACTGCAATTAATTTTGTATCATCCGCATATCTAATGTTATTGATGTTATGTCTCCCAATGGTGGTTCCTCTTACGAGAGCTAGTATGAATATATTATATATAGCTGATTCTATGAGAGGTAGTCTGTAAATATGGTTTATTTTTTATGAAAGGTCATGTGAATGTACGTTTCATGACAAGCATGGCATTTTGATGCCTTATATGCATATTGTAATTAAACTTATTTGCCATATATTCATTTAGGTAAACAAAGAATTTTAATGGAAAATTTAAAACCTTAGTGCTTCAAAAGTCTACTTTTTACCTGTCTGTCTGTTCGTCCGTCCGTCCATTAACATCCTGCTTAATCATTCTGGGTTATACAAAACCATATATATTAAGTTACATTAAATGTTTTTATTTTAAGTATTTATTTTTCTATATAACTTTATATAGATATCATTTTTCAATGTGTGTTATTGTCTGCTATTGTTTTTTAAATTTAATATCAATCATTTTCCAAGACATTTGCTCATTCTTTTGTTTCTGTTTTCATCCAACAATATTATTGGAATTCAAAATGTTGGCTTTGTATATGAAATAATGTATTACACTCCTTAGTAGTAGCACCTACTACTACTAGTAATAGTAGTAGTGCATCTATTGGCTAAGCTTGAATTCCCTCATTTCAGAAATTTGAAACGTTTACTGGTAGTTAATTTGAATAATAAAGACACAAAGAATAGATTTCTTAATTTATTGCCTGGCATATTTTGCTGTATCTTGTTGGGTGCATACTGCAGAAAAAGTTCAAGATATGATGAAGTAAAGTGATGAATCCTTTCAACCAAAATAAACAAAAAACATTGCCACATATCAGTCATCATAAAAATCTAACATATATATGTTTCATGGGAGAAAATAACTAAGACAAAGAGAGAAATGTCTAGTATGATAGACAACACATAAAGTTACAAAATTGGATAATTAATTGTAAATATGTAAAGAAAAAAGACAAATAAATTGTTTGAAAGTAATGCAGGTAAATAGTTGTTATACCACATGCAGTTTTCATAACACAACTCATTTCTTTATATCTATTTATATATTGTAAAATCATCATCATCATGTGCCATGCCAACTGGCGTAGTCATTCACGCCTCTCGACAGATCTCAGTCCTTGGCATTCTGGATCAGCTATGCTGATGATCCATGTCATCATCTTAGTCCATTCAGCATCTTTGTCTGCCTCTGCCTTTTTTTTTTCAACTGATTTTTCCAGGTGTTACGATGTTCTCCAATGCCTCTCTTCTCATCTCATGACCAAAGAATGGTGTTTCTCTCTTTCTTATAGTTCTTTATAATGATAATTTCATTAACCTCTTCCAGGCAATTGTTGTTAATTAAATATTGAGCACAACCCGCTACTGGCTACGCTGATCATATTCTGGTATGAACCTAAGGCCTATCCACGTCAATATGGAAGCACTATACTCGAGTTTCGCTCTCGTTTGAGCTCATCAGTAGTGCATATCCCTGACCGGATCCGGAAACAAGCCCCGGATCACTGATGTGTGAAGCGGGTGTGTAACCACACGGCACACGCTGGACACGCCAAATTATTACAACAGAATATTACAACGTTACCCATCGTAGGCTATGCTCAGTGTTGTTAATTACTCTGGCAGTCCAAGGTATTCGTAACAATTGTCTCAAGAAACACAGCTGTTACTTCTAAGCTCTTCCTAATTTGTTCATTCACATTTCATGATTCACTACTATACAGGAAAACAGGTTCTATATAACATTTCAGTAATCTCATTCTTACATTCACTGATAGTAACTTATTGCATAAGATACTATTTTGTTTAAATTGCCTTTAAATGCAGATTTTGGTTGACCTATTCTGCTCTTGATCTTTGTCATGCATCTTCAATCTGATGTTATAATTTCCTCCAAGTCTGCGGAAACTCATGACATCTTGGGAAGATAATGTAGTGGCTTTCCCTTGATTTCCACATCCACATGGGGATATTTAACCTCTGCCTTTAACAGCAATTTCCGACTGTCTGGACGGGTGAATAGATAATAAAGTAGATTTTGTATGTGTGTGCACTCGCATGCTTTGAGCTCAAGCCTAGTCCACACACACTACTTCTAGTAACACTGGACTGAATTTTGTGTGTGGATTAGCTTTCCCTATTACCAGTGTCCTTCGCCATCAGTTGAACCCACTCTGACTTCAGAGGTACTTGTAAGTTACGTCCTCAAGTCAAGGAAGAGATGTCAACATTTTAGTCCAACTGACCTGTGTAGGGGTTTAACCCACTACCTCAGCATCAGCAAACAAGATGTTTAAGAACATGTGTTCTTATCCTTTCAGCCATGCTGACCTCAAGTAAAGTAGACAATATAATAATAATTCTTACTATGGCTTCCAGTTTCATTGCTACTAAAGTCACCATACTAGGAAAGATAAGGATGTGCTTAACTTACAGGTAGAAATGCATGACATGTTATCTATATCATGTTATTTTATTTAGCTAAAGCTTTACAAATACCACCATTGACACATTTCTTTTTATTGCATAGATTCTTGTACAGGTTGACCTTGGAGACTACGAGGACAAGGGAAGTCCATCAGATAGTCTGGAGCACTACAATTTGCTGGTGGAACACATAAATGATGCATTAGTGTTAAATGCTGATAAAGATATCTTTAACATAGCAGAGATAGGAGAATTTCACAACTTAGAGTATGCTGATCCAGTCTTCTCATGTGATCCAGGGGAGACTTTGGCCTATAGCACAATGTCCTGCTGTAAGTATTCAAAACACGGATTATTAACTGTCATGAGAATTTGTTTACCGTCATGTGTCTGTGGTGTGATACGGCCATGAATGCATGAAGGCATAGGTGGCCAATCTTTCCCTCACTTAGCAGGCGATGAGCACAGGAATTGAATCCTCATCTGATTGTTCTCATTATATTATTGCAGCTCCCTTTCAACTTTGCTAACACACCCTCTATAAGCTGTAATATTTGGTAATTATTATAACGAGATGTTAGATTTTAACAAGAATGCGAAAACAAAAAAATCAGAGCAATGTTTCCCCACTGTAAATTAAAATCAGCAGGTCGGCATGGCCGAATGGGTAAGAACATGTGTTCTTAAACATCTGTTGTGCTGATGTTGAGGTAAGCGGTTTAACCCCTACACCGGACAGCTGGACTAAAATGTTGGCCTGTCATTCTTGACTTGGGGACGTTAATTACAAGTAACTCTGAAGTCAGAGTGGGTTCACCTGATGACAAGGGACACAGTTAATAGGGAAAGCTAATCCACAAGCAAAATTCAGTCCATCACTACTGTAAATAGTGTGTATGCACTACGCATGAGTTCAAAGCAAGCGAGTGCAAAAATAAAATGAAAATCATAAACAAAAGATGGCACAGTTTATTTCCTAGCATATGTTGATTGTATCTCATCATGGCATACTACAGAAGTCAATACAGTGAATCAGATTATTCAGTTTTACTGAAATACTCAAATACAGACACTGATTACAAAGAAATAAAAAAGGTCTTCATCAGTGTCAGTGGAAAAATCTGAAATAAGTCTATGTATTTAAGCGACTAGCCCCAGGGTTCTCCCAAACAAATGCACCCGTGATCCGAATGATGGAGTTCAAAAAACCATAACCTCTAAAATACTCGAAAAGGATTGTTGAGAATTGAGGCATCTAAATTTCTTCCATACTCAATTTAAAGAAAGACTAAGAAAAACCCCAATTGTACTTCACTAGCAGGGCCATAGATCAACAGTGTCAGAATATATAGCCACTGTGAAGACTCGTTTACACACATTGTGTTTTAAACATGATCTCTTAATATAGAGACACTGGTTAAGGTTACCATCCAGTATGATTACTGTCAGGAAGTAAAGCAATGGTAGTCTACCTTCTTTACAGATGTCTTGGAAGTCATGATTCGTCAGTTCACAGCAATTGGAACAAGATCAGACTGATACAAGACTGTGGGGATCACGTGATGGTGAATCATGACCACCTATGTTTACTGCCATGGCACATAATGGGATGCTATGTTGTTTGTGAGCTGAGGTAAATCCCTCCTAGTATGGTTTCACAGAGGAGGATATGGCAGCAGTAATGGATAGTTTCAAGCATATTGAAGATGGCCCATAAATCTTATTAGTGAATCAATCATTCAATTGTCAATTTACCAATCAATCAGGCAATCATTGAATCAGCCGATATAAGATAAGTTAACTTAGTTTCCTATTTTATACAAAACTAAACTTATGTATTTCCTTAGCTGGCTGTGGTAAAGGACAAATGTTGGACAACTCCACAAACTCTTGTATTCATTGTCCTGTGGGAACATATCAAAGTGATGAAAGTTCTACATCCTGTACACAATGTCCTGAGGGAACGAGTACTGCTAATACAGAATCTGTTTCTGAAGATCAGTGTCTGTGTAAGTTCTAAGTTTTTTTTGCCGTGTCTGTGTATGTTTCCTGAGCAGATGATTGGGTAAATGTGCACATATGTCCATTCAAGTTTGAACAGAAACAGTAACATAAAAACAAATTACATGGAGATTCTTTTCAAGAGTATATTATAAAGTTTTATTTAAAAATTTATAATGTGTGGTTGAAATTGGCACACCCATCAAGAAAATAAGAAATTACTTCAGAAGCCTTTACTGCCAGATTACTTCAAGTGCAGCAACCATCATGTTAAATAGACTACACTAACCTTTGGCATGATACTGGCCAAATCACCTATCGGGTGCCAATTGCTCTATAAAAATATGGGTTTAGCACCATATTTCCAATGCATAAGGCATGTAGCAGGATCCCATTTTACAGAAACCTTTACTGAAGAGTTCTTCAAGTGCAGCAACAGTGGTTTTCTGAAAGTAAGAACATTGTAATGACTGTAAGTTTCTGGCAGTCAGTTGTGTTGTCGTTGTTGCTGTTATTGTTATTCCTGTGATACTGAGTTATCTATTCTTGGCTGCATAATATCATTCTCTTTAATCATGTGCCATCTCCATAATAAACTTTTGCAGTAGGGGTGGTAAATTAGACTGGCTGCTGTTGTTTTCCCTTGTCGCTTGTTATTTTCCCATCTCTTTATGTTATCTTCATGTCTCTTGATACCTTCATATCTCTTGATATCTTCTCATCTCTTGATGTTATCTTCCCATCTCTTGTTACCTTCCCATCTTTTGATATCTTTTCATATCTTGATTTTAGGCTCTAGCTCTTGTTATCTTTCCATTTCTTGTTATCTGCCTATCTCTTGATGTCATTTTTCTATCGCTTATCTTCACATCTCTTGATATTTTCCCATCTTTTGATGTTATTTTCCCATCTCTTATCTTCTTTTTCTTGATATTTCCTGTCTCTTGATGTTATCTTCCCAAGTCTTGATATTTTCCAGTCTCTTGATATCTTCCCATCTCTTGATGTTAACTTCCCATTGATTGATGGTATTGTCCCATCACTTGATGTTATCTTCCCATCTTTTTATGTTATCTTCCCATCTCTTGATGTTATGGCATCACTTCTTGATGTTATCTTCTCACTTGTGTCATTGCCTATCTCATGCCTCTTTCGTTTACTTCTACCATGGTTGCTATAATATTCTCACATCTTGTATTGATGCCGGTAGCTTTTTTTTTTTTTTTTTTTACATTCTCAGCTTTCCTAAACCCTTTCAATGAAATGCAAAGTAATTCTTATGTATATCCACATTTCTATACCTCTATTTAATTTTTAATAGCTTGTTCACTGTTCATGCTTTTGCCTCATGCAGTAGTGTTTAGTATATATAGCACTTAACTAGTCTTATTGTTTAACTGTTGAGGTGTTAATATCTTCTTCATGCTTATAAATGTATTTTTGAGCATTCTTATTCCATTTTTGATTTCTGTTTTACGTCAGCCATTATCAGTTAATATGTATCCAAGCTATGAGACAATTCTTACTTATTTGGCTTTTTTCTAAAAGTTCTTATTTTCAGTAGTTGATCCAGGGATTAGTAGAATGCCTTGATCTTGCCTTAACCATGTTAAGAGATTATTGTTGTTTGACCTAAAGAGTAGATGGGATAGCAGTGATCAATTTACAAACACTTATAAGACTATGTGGCACCATATGAAGCTGTAGTATCAGCTGGAAAACATGAAAAATGTTATTAGTATGCCTAAATAATAGATTTTAATTTCTGAATGAAATTAATTTTAAAATACTCAACATATAAACATATAGATGCTGTCATATGAACAAGAAAATTAAGGAAACCAAAGATATAGATGTATGTGAGCCTGTCGCTCTGAAAGCAATGGCAAACTACTGAGCATAAATAATCTTGCCAAGAAATCAACAGCGGTAAAATGCTGGTGTTGACAGCGATGTCCTGTAAATAGGATATGCGATTAAAAAGAATATATATACCAGGCTAGAAACATCATAAAAGAACAGAAGACTTGCCCCAACACACTTGCCCACAGTGCAGTGTATTTTCTATGTTAACAAAACAGACAGCTAACATAAAATAAATTAAATAATGCTATGTGAGCACAAAGTAACTATACACAGCCTGGCCTCCAACGCCGAATCAGCTGCCAAAACTGGAAACAACAAAGCTGTATTCCATATCATGAAACAACTATGCAATCTCTCGCCTACACCAGATACACTCATCAAAGACAAACAAGGTAAACTACTGTTATCCAATGACCATCAAAAGCAACAATGGGCAGAACATTTCAAAGAAATATTAGATAGACTGCAGCCTGACATTGTTCCCAACCTGGATGGAGAAATTACCATCCCCCCCACCCACCCCCACCCCCACCCCACCCCCACTTGATGCCTCCTGTGAGTCATTCACCATGGAAGAGATTAAAGCAGCCATAAAAAAATTGAAGAACAACAAAGCTGTTGGTGAAGACGACATCTCAGGAGAAATGCTCAAAGCAGCAGATGAGAATACCTTACAACGTTTGCTACAGCTGATCAATGAAATCTGGCAAAACAAGTCTCCACCACAACAGTGGTAGGCTGGTGTAATTTTCAAACTGCCTAAAAAGGCAATATGTCTGATTGCAATAACTGGCATGGTATCACCCTACTGTCAGTACCAGGAAAACTTTTTTGTTGCATGTTACTTGAGAGATTGAAAAAAGTCTATAGATGAAAGGCTCAGAGAAGAATAAGCAGGCTTCAGACTAAAACAGTCACGCATAGACCACATTTTTACCCTCAGAATAATCATTGAAGACTCCGTAGAATTCCAGTCAAAATTGATCACCAACTTTGTCGACTTTCAAAAAGCCTTTGACAATATCCACCGACCTTCACTTTGGAACCTACTTAACATCTATGGTTTCCCTACCAAATATACCAACATCATAAAATCTTTCTACAAAGAGACACATTGCTGTGTAAGAACAGAATCAGGCAACTGTGACTGGTTCTCAGTGGAAACAGGAGTGAAGCAGGGTTGTGTCTTATCACTGATGTTCTTTGGAATAGCTATCGATTGGGTCATGCGCAAATGCACAAACAACACAAATACGGGTATACATTGGGTTGACAAAATTCTAGAAGACCTGGACTTTGCCGACGACATAATGCTTTTGAGTTCAACACACCCAGATGCCCAAGAGAAAATAAATCATCTCCAGAATGTTTCAGGACAAATTGGTCTCCAAATTAATACCACAAAAACAAAAACTATTGATCTTACCAAGAGTTCAGACGACACCAAATTAAACAACCACGTTCTTGAAAAAGTCAACAGCTTCACTTATCTAGGAAGCAATATGACATCTACAGGGGACTCAACACCAGAAATATCATCTAGAATTGCACTGGTATCTGGTGCCTTCAATAAACTGTCAAACATCTGGAAGTCAAAGACACTCAGCAAACACACAAAACTTAAAATCTTCAACTCTTGTGTGATTTCAGTGCTAACGTATGAATGTAAAAGTTGGAAATCAACGGTAGCTTTAGATAAAAAAATTAGACAATGTTGAGAACAAATGTCTTAGAAGAATTCTAAATCTCCACTTGACAGATTTCAGAACCAATACGCAAATAAGGCAAGAAACTAAGCAAGATATTGTATCCAAGTTTGTAAGAAAACGTCATTGGAACTACATCGGCCATGTACTCAGAATGGACAGGACAAGACTCCCCTACCAAGCCCTCATCAAGAAATCAAAGACATCACCAATCCCTATTCATATAATCGCAAATTACTCTAACACTATCTCAGTACGGATTATCTTCCCCCTTAATAATAGAGATAATAATAATAATAACAAAACCCTAGTATAACAGCCAGTCCCCTTTTGGTAGGCCAGTATATTCCACATGGCTAATAACAAGTGTCAGACCATTATCTAATTTTACTGTGTCGTGTAGTTTTGATGTTCGCATTTTTGCCCATGCCTTTATAATGCATATCTTTTATATTGTTGCTGTTCTCTGTTAGCCTTGAATGATGTGTGAATGAAATAATGTATGAAAGAGAGTGATAGAAGGGCAGAATGTTAGACGGGCCTGCGTGCCCAATTCTTAACCCTTTGAAAATAAAGTTTGTTCGTTCGTTCGTTCGTCTGGTCACCGGTAGGAAAAAGAAAATGGGCAAGACCAAGAGAGACCTTGTGTAGAACCATCATCAGAGAAGGCTAATTCAACGGCCAAGTAAACATCCAAGATCTACAACAGGTAGCAGTGAACCACCAGGCATGGAGCGCCATGACTTCTGCCCTATGCGCCGCCTTGGGCTCAAGAGGAAAGACTAACTAACAAAGTAACTTAAACATCTATACACATATCAAGGGTGAAGGAATGCTTATTCTAAGTTCTAATCAGATAATAGACTGCTACATGATATGATAGCAGTCATTAAAGCACAGTGGCTAGAAGCTAGCCTTCTGACCTGGTGGTTATGAGTTTGAATCCACATCAACTCAGATTTTTTAAATTGACCAGTGTTCCTTGTTTGATCCAGCCAATATGGATGCCAGAAAATGTCTTGGGAGTAAAGGCAGTTAAGTGTGATATTGACCACATCAGCCACCGAGTGCCAGAATATCTATAGACATGTGGGTCTATCACCATATGCTAAGTGAACCTTAAGGCTGTACAAGGGTTTTTTACTTTAAATATGATTGTGTATGAGCAGGGATTAAACAAGATAACTTTCACAAATTGACATTTGTTTCAGTGCTGTGTGGTAGGATCATTTGCCATGATTATGTTTCAGTGCTGTGTGGTAGGATCATTTGCCATGATTATGTTTCAGTGCTGTGTGGTAGGATCATTTGCCATGATTATGTTTCAGTGCTGTGTGGTAGGATAATTTGCCATGATTATGTTTCAGTGCTGTGTGGGCCTGGAGAAGCTTCGTCCACAGGCTTGGAACCCTGTTCTCCATGTCAAAGAGGCAGTTATCAAGAAATCCGGGGCATGACTGATTGTGACCTTTGTCCTTTTGGCATGGCAACCTTATTAGATGGTGCCAGTTCTAGCTCGGAATGTCATTGTATGTACTTTTGTATTTGTTATGTTACGTAATAGATATCATTTTATGCAGTATCTCTGAAGTCGGAGTGGGTTTGCCTGATGTCGAGGGAAACTGTTAATAGGGAAAGCTAATTCACACGCAAAATTTAGTCCAATACTACTATACATAGTGTGTATGGATTACGCTTGAGTTCAAAGCCAGTGAGCGCCAAAAAAAATGTATGCAATAAATACTTGTCATTGAAAGTCAGAAAAAGAATTCTTGCATGTTACATATTTTAACATACAGCTGCAAATCCCAGACAATTAGTAAACAAGCGAAAAAAATCCCAGAAGCCTTGATGTGATTTTATAGAAGAATGCTGAAAATTCCCTGGACAGCCAAAACGAGTAATCTGGACATTTTGACAATTTAACACAAACATCAGAAAGAGGCTGTCATCATTTTTTTGGCCACATGATGTGAAGACAAAAAATATTCTGACAAGTGGAAACATTTGTGTAAAGAGAGATAGAGAAAGACATCATGAGAAAATTCTTGACAGTCTGGTTTCATGGCACATAAGGGTGTCAACACACGAATTTATACATGCCATCAGAAATCACAATTTGTGGAGAATCATGACCATCCACATCTGTTGGCAAGGCACTTAATGAATTTAGCAATTTGTGTTACATAGAACCAATTTGTGTTACATGTTGTTTGTCCATCAAGAATGATGATGATCATTCACTTCATTCAGCGGTGTTGAAAGTATGGAGCTGTGAGTTTATAAGATGGCTGGTTAGGCCTATTTTGGCTTGAAATGTTCTTTGACAAAGTGGCCAAAGAATGCTTGATTTTCCAGGAGGAGAATCTCCTGCTTTGGTTTTTCTGTCCAGCCTTTTTTTTTTCCACAGCTCTTGCAGTTCTGTTTGCTTCACAAGTAATGATTTTAGCCACACATTATGGTTTTTGGCAGCAGTCTCCCAAGTGTCATGATGAATTCCAAAAGCTTTTAGTGAGATATTCAGAGTGTCTTTAAAGCGTTTCCTCTGACCACCTTTGGAGCATTTACCACAATGCAGCTCAACGTAAAAAATTTGTTTACTGAGCCTGTGATCTGGCGAGTCAAGTGACCAGTCCAGCAAACTCTGAATCTTGATTAGTAGACTGTGGATGCTGGGCATGGATGCTCTTTCTACGACTTCAGTGTCTGGAATCTTGTCTTTCCATTTAACCTTCAATATCTTCCTAAGGCAGATTGTGTGGAAGTGGTTTAATTTCCTGGCATGTTGCTGATAAACAGTCCAGGTTTCACAAGCATATAGCAGTGTGGATAATACGACTGCTTTGTAGACTTTCAGCTTTGTTTGCAGGCTTATTCCATTTCTGTCCCACACATTCTTGTACAGTCTGCCAAAGGCCATACTAGCCTTGGAGATTCTTGCATTCACTTCATCATCAGTTGTGGCAGCTTGGGACACAGTACTGCCAAGATAGGTGAATTTGTCCACAACACTTAGTGTATGACCATTCACTTTGATATTTGGCACAATGTGATTAATCCCTGGAGCTGGCTGGTACATAACTACAGTCTTCTCCAAGTTGATATTGAGCCCAGAGTCGGCACAGGCATATGAGAAAGCTGAAACATTGTGTTGCATGTCTGCCTCTGAGTTGGCATATAGAGTGCAATCATCAGCAAACAGGAGCTCTCTGACAGTGTCGCTGGTAGTTTTGGTTTTAGCTTTCAGCCTTCTGAGATTGAACAACTTTCCATCCATGTGGTAGTTGTTGTCCATTCCAGCGTCGCTGTTTTCGAAGGCATTCATCAACATAGCTTAAAATATGAGGCTGAACAGTGTTGATGAAAGGACACAGCCTTGCTTCACTCCATTGGTGACAGGAAAGGGCTCAGACAGTTCACCATTTTCCTGTACTCTTGCCTGCATACTATTATGAAATAACCGCACTATTTGGACAAACTTTTGTGGACAGCCGTATTTCGCCATAACCTTCCACAGTCCTCTTTGCTGGCTTTATCAAAAGCCTTGGTAAGATCAATGAAAGTGGAGAACATTTCAGAGTTCTGTTCCTGACATTTCTCTTGCAGCTGCCTCGCAGCAAAAATCATGTCAACAGTTCCTCTTTCTTTTGTGAAGCCACATTGACTCTCTCATTGATTCTCTTGTGTTACATATAACCAATTTATGTAACATGTAACCAATTTGTGTTACATAATGCCATGTATCAACATGATGCAAACAGCGCAAGTTATAGCTAGGTGTTAACAGAGTTCAGATAGTACAAGTATAGTCATGTATTAGCAGAGTTCAGACAGTACAAGTTGTAGTCGGCAGGAACAGTCTGAGTTAGAGTTAATGAAATAAGAGTACAATCACCATGAAAGCGGGAGATAATGAAAGACAAGGAGAAGGGTGATTGTTGATTCAATAGTTGAACAATGACTACCCGAAAAATGAAGTATGTGATGTTTTGACCTCAGGGTATCACATGACAAAAGTTGACATCACAAGGTTGAAGCTTCTGGAAAGTTAGTTAAGCTAGGGATGCAGACAGAAAAGGTTGTGTTTTTCGACAGCAGTGATTAAATATCAAATATGATGGAAAATCTTGTTAGCAAGTTGATACCAGGCGTCGCAATAGATTTGTGCAGTTTAGTATTTAGGCTGAGTGAAGAAGAGATCTAGCAACGGTTTTTGCTGTTCCAGCCTGCTGTGCAATCTGGAAATTATGGTCGACCAAAGTTGTAAGTTGGCTTAAGTAATAAACAAACTGTGTGGTTTTTGTCACAAAGTCTCCTTGGAAACAATCGTACAAATCATGGAGAATTACATATTTATTTCACAGTTGGTACACAATTAAATTAGAAATGGCATCTACCCTCCAAAAGACTGGAGTATGATGCGATAGTGGCCAACTGCATGTGAAAGGCATTGTAAGAAATAAACATTGAATTGTCGAGGACGTCCAGTTGCTCTTTTGTGCTAGTGACTACTCATTGTGGTTTTGTGAGATTGCCATTTTGTCAGAACGGGCTACAGTGGATGATTGGCAACATGGAGGCCCGTCCGGGATATTACCTATTATTAATTCAGTTGTCGATTGTGGTAGCACTGCAGCTGCTACCCGTCCTTGGTAATATGGGCAGTTGATGTTAGTCCACACCACCTTATACTGCTCTAATGGTCCCAATTTGCACATACGACTGTGAATCTTGAACAATTAGTAAACAAGCAAAATATTTCTTTGAAGCCACAGATATGGATTTTTTTTTTTTTAGAAACATGAAAATACTCAGGATTGCTAAAATGAGCTATTTGAATATTCTGATGGAGGCTAAGACACAAACACAACTTATCACAAACATCAAAAAGATAATGTACATTTTGGGGCCACATTATTGACAGAGAACATTTGTAACTTATTGTATTAACTGGAAGCATTTAGGGAAAGAGAGATACGGAAAGACAGCAAGAGAAGATTCTTGACAGTCTTCATTATTTCGATCATATTGCAGATCTTCAGCAGAAAATGCACACACATTGTATGATGCTTCAGTGAATTTTCTTTCTTCTTCATCAGGGAAACTGGAGGTCAGCATGGCTGAATGGAAAGAACGCGTGTTCTGTTTTTAAACATCTTGTGGTCAGTGGTTCAACCCCAACACCAGACAGTTGGACTAAAATGTTGACCTCTTGTCCTTGAATTGGAGACGTAAATAACAAGTACCTCTGAAGTCGGAGTGGGTTCGCCTTATGGCAAGGAACACTGTTAAGGGAAAGCTAATCCATATGTAAAATTCGTCCAGCACTACTAGAAGTAGTGCATATGGACTACACTTGAGGTCAGAGTGAGTGAGTGCAAAATACAAAAAAAACATCAGGAAAACTATAGGTGCAGTTTGCAGACCACTTTTCACAAAACGTTAGAATGAAACAGCTTCAAATTTCTCTATAGTTCGTAAACAAATGTGCAATATATCAGTCCAGAAGTATACAGATATCAACAGAAGCAGATAAATGTTCCAACATTGTTCCAAAAATGTCTGATAAAATTATGGTTTTCATGCTTAATATTGCAGTTTACAATGTTCGGATGGATAAGGAGACCTCACATGCCATAATTCAGCTGTCTGATCTGAACCCCATCAACTTTACTTTACTAATGTGGGTACACCCAGTTTCCAGCATCATCAAGCAGGGTCTGGATTTTTCTTTGGAGAGCAGTCAGAACAACTCAGGTTCTGCTTTTTTCAGTCTTGGCAACTTCAAACTGTTTGTAACACCCACTTATTTAGGAAATGCTACAGCTCAATATTTAAATGCTACAACTGCTAGGTAAGTGAGACATGATATTTTGGTTTCATAATATTATTAAACTGGAATGATGTATGAAAACAGCATAATATATTGAATTATATGTTATTTCCTAGCTGTTGTATCGTGTTGTTTATATATATATATATATATGTATATATATATATATATATATATATATATATATATATATATATACTAGCTGACCCGGCCCGGCTTCGTCCAGTCCCTGGTGGGGAGCATCTCATTTAATTCATATAAGTAGTCATATAAGTTCTCGTTCCCGTTACCGACTATCTGTCTGTCTGTCCTGTCTGTCTGATCCGGCCCGGCTTCGCCCAGCCCCTGATCTCATTTAATTCATATAAGTAGTCATATTAGCTCCCGTTCCCGACTGTCTGTCTGTCTGTCTGTCTGTCTGTCCCTCCCTCTGTCTCTGTCTGTCTGCCTGCCTGTCTGTCTGTCTGTCTAATCATTTATTGGTTGCAGTTAGAACAACCTTAGATAAACGAAGACCAACTTACAAAAAGCATTAGAAAGAGCACTTGAAAGATCTTTACATCTTCCCCCAACAATTAACTTGGGTAAATGGAGCGGCGGCAGCAGCAGCAGCAGCAGAAGAAACAGGAGGAGTAGGAGCTGGGAGGAGGAAGAGGGAGAGTGGAGGAGGGAGGAAGAGATAGGTGGAGAGGAGGAGTAGGGAGGAATAGGAGGGAGGAGGAGGGATTAGGAGGAGGAGGAGGGAGGAGAAGAATGCAGGAGGAGGGGGAGGAGGAGGGAGATGGAGGAGGATGAGGAAGAGGGAGGAGGAGGAGGTGGAGGAGGAGGGAGATGAGGAGGGATGAGCGGGAGGACATAGGAGGAGGAGGGAGTAGGAGGAGAAGGGAGGAGGAAGGAAGAGGAGTGCTTAGGAGGAGGAGGGAGGAGGAGGAGAAAGAGGGAGGAGGAGGAGGGAGAGGGGGGAGGGGAAGAGGAAGAGGGTAGGAGGAGGAGGATTATAATGCATATGCCTGTAGATAACTGCAGCGAAAAGGTGGGTCTGTCTATCTATCTGACCTGGCGTGGCTTCGCCCAGCTCCTGGCGGGTAGCGTCTCATTAAATTCATACAACAAAAAAAAAGTAACTTAAAAGAATGTCCTTTCACACACCATCCATTATTTTTAATGAAAACTGTTTCTAATCACCTACATGACTGTAGATAACTTCTTAAGCATAAAAAGATGAGTTACAATGTTATGCATTATGCATTATTTTTAATGAAAATTTGAAAATGCCTTAAAGATTGTATCATTATTTATTATAACTCATATGCCTGTACATAACTATAGACAAAGAGTTTATAAATCTTTGAAAACGATGCAACAATATGACTATAAGGTATACAGAAAAGTTATTAAAAGTTATGCCCCTTGAAATAACTTTTCTAGAGTTAAGTCCCCTTGCTATATAGAAATTATAATGAAAAATGAAAAATTAAATAATATTAAGTAAGCAGCCAATTTCACATTAAAAAAATGTGACAGTTGGCAGCGCGGGAATGAGAGGAAGACATGTAGAAATAAAATTTCATCTCAATCGGATGGACCGTTCGCGAACGCATAAAGGACATACACACCCACACACATTGCCTTTAATATATAAGACTAGCTGCCCAGCCCGGCTTTGCCCAGGGCTCCCAGATCTATCTATCTATCTATCTATCTATCTATCTATCTATCTATCTATCTATCTATCTATCTATCTATCTATCTATCTATCTATCTATCTATCTATCTATGTATCTGTCTGTCTGTCTGTCTGATTGTCTGTCTGTCTGACCCGGCCCGACTTCGCCCAGCTCCTGGTGGGGAGCATCTCATTTAATTCATATAAGTAGTCATATAAGCTCCCGTTCCCGACTATCTATCTGTCTGTTTGTCTGTCTGTCTATCTGTCTGTCTGACCCGGCCTGGCTTCGCCCAGACCCTGATGGGAAGCATCTCATTTAATTCATATAAGTAGTCATATAAGTAGTCATATAAGTAGTCATATAAGCTCCCGTTCCCGACCGATCGATCGATCGATCGATTGACCGACCGACCGACCTACCTACCTACCTACCTACCTACCTATCTATCTATCTATCTATCTATCTATGTATGTTCGGCCCAAACATAACAACAAAATATAGATAGAATAGAAGAATAGATAGAAAATATGATTGGAAGAGATCTATCTAAAGTAAACTTGGCTCCCGTTCCCGACTATCTATCTCAGTCTGTCTATCTGTCTGTCTGACCTGGCCCGGCTGCACCCAGTCCCTGGTGGGGAGCATCTCATTTAATTCATATAGATATCTATAGCCAGGGGACTTAGCTTAAGATATAACAATGCTACTAAAAGTTATATCCCTTTTTTTTAATTTTTTATATTTTCTTATGTTCAGTCATGTAATTACAAAATTAAATTTTAGGAAGGTAATAGCTGATAGCTGATAGATAAAACTATGACAGTTGGTTGCACAGGAATGAAAGGAAAACGTATAGAAAATTTCATCTCAATCGGATGGACCGTTCGCGAACGCATAAAGGACAGATCCACATACATCCATACATACATACAAAACGATTTTTATATATATATATATATATATATATATATATATATATATATATATATATATATATATATATATATATATATATATATATATATACTAGCTGACCTGGCCCGGCTTCGCCCAGCCCCTGGTGGGAAGCATCTCATTTAATTCATATAAATAGTCATATAAGCTCCCGTTCCCATTCCCGACTATCTATCTGTCTGTCTGTCTGTCTGTCAGACCCGGCCCGGCTTCGCCCAACCGCTGATGGGGAGCATCTCATTTAATTCATATAAGTAGTCATATAAGTTCCCGTTCCCAACTATCTGCCTGTCTGTCTGTCTGTCTGTCTATCTGTCTGTCTGTCTGTCAGACCCGACCCGACTTCGCCCAGCCCCTGTTGGGGAGCAACTCGTTTAATTCATATAAGTAGTCATATAAGCTCCCGTTCCCGACTGTCTGTCTGTCTGTCTGTCTGTCTGTCTGTCTGTCTGTCTGTCTGTCTGTCTGTCTGTCTGTCTGTCTAATAATTTATTGGTTGCAGTTAGAACAACCTTAGATAAACGAAGACCAACTTACAAAAAGCATTAGAAAGAGCACTTGAAAGATCTTTACATCTTCCCCCAACAATTAACTTGGGTAAATGGAGCAGCAGCAGCAGCAGCATCAGAAGAAGAAAAAGGAGGAGGAAGGAAGAGGGAGGAGGAGGAGAAAGGAGGGATGAGGAGGAGGAGGAGGATGGAGGTGAAGGGAGGATGAGGAGGAGGACGTGGGAGGAGGGGGAGGATTAGGAGGAGGGAGAAGCGTGGAGGAGCAGGGAGAAGGAGGAGGAGGGAGATAAGGAGGATTATAACGCATATGCCTGTAGATAACTGTAGCAAAATATGCAACACTTTTACATATATAGCAATGCTATTAGAAGTTATGTCCCCTCGCTATATATACATTATAATGTAAATTAAAATATTAAGTAATATTAATTAAATATGTTTTTACACTAAAAAAATATGACAGTTGGTAGCACGGGAATGAGAAGAAGACGTGTAGAAAATTTCATCTTAATCGGATGGACTGTTCGCGAACGCATAAAGGACATACATACATACAGACGGAGATTCACTTTATATATATATATATATATATATATATATTATATATATTATATATATATATATATATATATATATATATATATATATGAACAAAATAAAACATTTGTTTGAGAAGACATTTTCACAGTTGTCACATTTGATGGTTTATTTTCGCAATTATAACATAAATACATTTGTGGCATATATTTTTGGAATAGCAATATCTTTTCCACTATCATAAGTAATGAAGTGTTTATCTTCATTTATTCAAAACTGGATTCTTTCTTGCATGCATACTGGGTAAATAAATTTTTGCTAATGAGAAATTATTATTATGTATTAATAGTGGTTTTATATTAAATTATTTGAGCATTTTGATTTTACAAATCATATGATCAGAATACTTTAATCATAGAATGGTTTACTTGTGATTTGATTTTTGTACTTTGCACTCCCCAAAAAATTGTTGTTTACAATGTGTGATGAAATTATTTCTATTTATCTATACATCGTTTGGTCCATTGTAACAATTACTTGACAAAAATTTATTGAATTGTGTTTTCTTCTTGAAGTACAATGCTAACTGACATCTGTTTCAAATTAAATTTGTATAAAACAGTAAGATGCATTTTATTCTTAATTAAAATCTTCTGTCGTCCAATCTAGGAAATGGTATCATGTGGCTCTTGTGTATATGAATGAAACAGCCATATTGTACGTCCATGGTGAAGAAGTGATGAGAACAGAAACTCTTCAAATGGCAGAGTTTACGCACAGAGAATTTAGATTTTCACAGTCCAACTCATTAAAATGTGAGTACCAGAAACTAACTATCACGTTTAATTACTAGTCTTCAATCATGTCAATGAATATTATTTACACTTGTAATATTCTATGTAGAGGTCGTGGAGAGAACTAAACAAATACCAAAGAATGAAGATGTGAGGAAAAGAGACCGGCTGTGGATAGAACACACCACACACTAGTCATTCCTGTCAGGAACCCACAAGGAAAATGAAATAGTGAGAGGCCTAAAAATACACGGAGAAGAGAATTACTGACAGAGATGAATAATGTTGAGAGGACATGGTGGGAGCTACAGGAGATGGCAAGAGATAGGGTGACTTGGTGTGGGGTGGTTGAAAGTCGCTTAAAAGTCAACAGGGTTGACTTCATTGCACCGGGTTTTATCCCATATGGCTCAGTCTCTTTCCGCATCACGGAAAGCGCCGCACAAAGCACGAACTCCGTAGCTTTTAGCGACGACCCACAGAAGTCTCCGAAACATTTAACTCGTAAACCAAAGGACGCGGCCCAGAATCGAACCCACAACCTTCGGAGCACGAGTCAAACGGCTTGACCACTTCGCCACAGAAACTCCCATGGAGTTGAAAGTCTGTGCTCCAAATGGGAAAAAAGGGCAGATGAAGAAAAAGTAAGATTCTGCTAACATTTCACGAATGAAGAAGTTCAATGTAATCTTGTTTGTGTGTGGTTATATTTACAGCCATAGAATTACAATCATACAATCATAACGAATAATTTATTCATTATTTTCTTTCACAGCTATTATCATTAGTGGTGTCCAGATGACTTCTTCAGGCCTGGAAGAAAATGAAGTGCGGGAATTTTCTAGATCCTGTAACAGACTACTAAAGAATAATGTACTTGAAGTCGATCACATGGACACCACGTTGGTGACTCCCAGTACTTGTGATGGTATGTGCAGAGTACAATGCAAAGTACAGTCTCTTCAATAGTTATATTTGCCTCCATTGTTTCAAATCTAACACAGTGCAGTACAATATCTTACTTAGGAGTTCTTCTTTCATACCCCAAGAGAGCACAGGCACTCAGCCCATGTACACCAAACCTTGCTATCTTTTACCATCTCCTGCAGCTCTTCATGATATTCATCTCTGTCTCTAATTCTCTTGATGTTTTTTCAAGTCTCCCTCTATTATTTCTGTTGCCCTGTGGCTTCAAGAGAAAGATCTTGCTAGTTACTGTTAACAGGTTTTCTCAATGTGTGTTCTATTCAATGATAGTGCCTTTTCCTCAACTCTTGATTTGCTGAAATTTATTTAATCCTCTCCATAAACTCAGCATTAGTGATTCTGTCATACCATTTTAATCCTTCTATTCTGAGCAGACACTAGTTCATTCATTCAGTAGCATGTTCTTTGCAGAACCTCGCTCTCGTAACAACCTTCCGGAAAACCTCTCGATGATAAGCAAGATGTCCCGCATCCGATACACCCATCTGGAGATCATCCACCACATCCTGCACCTATCTTATCTTTGGCCTTTTTCTTCCTCTCTTCCCAGGCATATACGCCTCCATTATTGTTCTTTCCAAACTTTCGTGACGTTTCAAGTGACCAAAATATTTTTTTCTTTGTTTTATCATCTATAATAGCCAACTTTCTTCAATATTCAGCTCTTGAAGTATGGATGCATTTAGACACTAGTTAGTGAATGTAATTTATTAGCAATTGTTTTATCATTCTCCGTGTTTCTGATCCATACAGCAGCAATGATTTGACATTAGAGTTAAATGTCCTAAGTTTGGTACTAATGAATCACCAGAAAATGAGAAGTAGATTGTGAGCTTTACTAGAACGCGATTACAAGTCATAAAATGGACGCTGCGGCTAAAGTGCAGAATAAACAAACACACATCGATACAACTACATGAAGAAAACTACATGAAAATATAAATATAAAATTATCTATATCCATGTTGTGGCTGGATACAACTTAAACGATCAGCACATATGATGACTCACAGTGGAGCTTAGTACTCAATAAATTTCTTTTGTCTTCCACAAATTTCCTAGTGCTATGAAAGCTCCTCTTGCCTGTTGTATTCTTATTGTAATATTTCTTTATTTTAATAATAGTTCCCTCATCTTTGTCTACATTGCTATGTAGCGCTGTGTATGAATGCACCGCTTAAAGTGAGACTCACCAAGGGTGATCAGGTTATTATTTGCTTCATTTATTCTTATTATCTTTGTCTTTTTCCTGTGCAGTTTTAGACCTGACTGATATGTCCTATCATGTGTGTTTAATTTGTCTTGCTCCTTACATCAAATGTGAGACAGGAGGGCTGTCCGTCAGCAAAATCCAGAGCTGCTTTGTCAGAGTCCATTGAATTACTTTCTGGTGGTGGTTATTATTATCTTCATAAACCAGGTTATAGTCAGTAAGAATATTGAAGGTGACAAAAGGCATCCTTGTTAACTCTCCATAAATTGATGAGATAAATTACAGAGATCCAGACAGTCATGTCTTAGGCATGTTATGAGGTGACACAAGCTTGAAAATTTAATGACAACTGGAAAACTTGATGGGAAAAAAAAGCAAAAGGATGACAAAGAGATAGACAACTAAATGGCTTGAACAAAGGAGTAGTGATTGTATGAGATCTCAAACTATTATTGCCCATTCTTATCATAGCACCTAATGAAGATGATTAGTAATCATACTAGCAAGGAAGAAATGGCATTCATATTAGAGTAGTAAAGTGATTAATGATATCCTTCAGTGGAGATCAACATGACCACATGAATGAGAACGCATGTTCTTAAACATCCGGTGAGCTGATATCAAGATAAGGGGTTCAGCCCCTACACTGGGCAGTTTGAACTACACTGTTGACCTCTCGTCCTTGACTTTGGGACATAAATTACAAGTACCTCTGAAGTCGGAGTGGGTTTGCCAGATGTCGAGGGACACTGTTAATAGGGAAAGCTAATCCACAAGCAAAATTCAGTCCAGCACTACTAAAAGTAGTCTGTATGGACTATGCTTGATTTCAAAAGCAAGCAAGCACTCCAAAAAATATCTTTCCGTTATAGTAAAAATAATCATCTAAAAAGGGAGGAACAGCATTCACATTTGAGTGAAGTATTAAAGATATACTTTAGTCATAGTAAAAATAAAAAGTAAGGACCCTCTGGATCTTTCACATCCAGAGGTTTGAATATGTGATGCAGGCTCATTATTTTTACACCAATTCATTGAGTGAATGGTCAACATTGCATTGGCCATCTTTAATTCTCAGAAAATGTCCTGGTACCTGTTTTAGTCTGGGTTGACCTAGAAACCCAGGTCACTGAAAAAATATCTCCGCCTTGAGGGGAATCCAAACACATGACCACTGGGCCGACGGTAAGCGTGCTGGCCACTGTGCTTCAGTCATAGGTAGTATATATTATTCAATGTGTAGGCTGTACAACTTGAGGCATTTATATAATATCACAAAAATAACTACATATATGTTTAATTTAAAATGTGACATTACTTATCACATTCACTGTTGCATATGTAACATCGATTTTGTTTTCCTTTACTGCAAATGTTTTTCTGAAACTTTAATTCTGTCAAGATGTGAACGACTGTGCAGACAATCCTTGTGGTGAGTTTGGTACCTGCGTAGATGAGCCTACTGGTTTTACTTGCGCCTGCGACGAACCCTGGTCTGGTGAGAGGTGTCAAGTGGTGCCAGATTTCTGCCTTAATCATGGCTGTGCTGAAGGGTCGACATGTGTGAACTCTCTTAGAAACAAGACGTACATTTGTGCATGTCCTTCAGGTTATGCTGGAAGACTTTGTTATGACAAAATTGGTAAATAATTTGTAAATACATTGTTAGTTAATTTTTTTATACTTACAGTCTATCTATCTGCCTGCCTGCTGCATGTCTCTCTCTCTCTGTCTGACTATTCCATTATTTATCGCCCATACAGATGATGGAGAGATAAACTTGAAAACATTGTAACAGATGGCATATTTGATTGAAAAAAAAAAAGCAAGGGGAAGACAACAGATAAATACATGGATGGCTTGGCCACACAAAGTAATCAAGACAAGAATGCAGACCTGGTTGATGATCATGTGAGATGGCGAACCCTAGCTGCCCAGCCCTGTTGGCATGGCACAAGATGATGATGAGTTCTATAAAGCTTTGTTACCTTGATGATGGTTTCCATCAGTATCTTATACATAGTATATAAATCTTTAGTATCTGTGTCTGGTTCAATGGTTCATTGTTCCCTGTCATTATTTGACACAGCTCAAAGCAAGGCAGTGGCAGCTTCCATTTCTTCCACAGGAGAAGTCATTGCTGAGGGGTTATGAAGTCTGACCCAGGCTCAGAAGTAACCAGGTTTGAATCCCAGCATAGGGCTGAGCATTTTGAAAAGAACCATTGGTCTTAAATAGTATCACACTTTTCCATGGTGTCTAGAGTAGTGAAATAGGATATCAAGTACCACCCTATGAAAAGGAACAAGGAAGAAAAAAAAAGAAAACAGATTTCTTCTGTGAAAGATTTTGATGCTCCATGTAGTTATATCTAGGTGAAGATTTAGTGTTTTTGTGTGTGTTTGTTTTATATGATTCTGAATAATAGATCATGAAGACAGGTCAAGGAAACAGTTTGGAGTCATGTGAGAGGTGGGGTTGCTGATGAATGACAAGAACTAGTTGGAATGAAACATTGACAAATTAGCCTATTTAAGATATGGAACAAAGAACTATTTTTAACAGATTCCATTTAGACTGTAGAACAATATATTGCCATATATGAGTCATCGTGCTATTTGCTTTGTTTCGTGGTATCTTCCGCAACTTCCTCTATTTCTTTTGTCTTGGATTCCAGACAAAGGCCTTTCTAGTTATACTATTATCAGGTTTTCTCATTGTATGTTCCATCCAGCGCCTTCGTCTTGTCGTCACCTCTTGGGTCACTGGAATTTTCTATTTCTCTCCATGAACTCTACATTGGTGAATCTGTCCTACCATTGGAGTCTTAATTTGCACAGATGCCAGTTAGTGAATATTTGTTATTGTAATCGGTGTAGACATTCACCAAAACACACCCAAAAAAAATAATAGAAGGCAAATTACTGTGCAAAAGATAAAGAGGTAACCGAAGAAAAACATTTATAAAACCAACATATATCAGTGCAGATATACATAGGAATCAACAGACTGGCACAGTACAGACTATTATATAATGGCATTTTTTGTTGTGTTTCTCGCTTTGAACTCAAGCGTAGTCCATACACGTGTTACTATTTATAGTGCAGTGGATTGATTTTTGTGTGTGGAATAGCTTTCTCTATTACCAGTGTCCCTCGCCATCAGGTGAACCCACTCTGACTTCTGAGGTACTTGTAATTTATGTCCCCAAGTCAAGGACGAAAATGGAATGGAATGATGATAAAGTTTCATGATGAGCTCAAGGGTTGAAATACTTGATGATGCTGCAGTTGCTTTCTTTACTTGTTTGATGTTTTATTAAGGCACATTGTGGTTTATTGTTTCTTTGCATGCAGTCGTCATCATCAAGTGTCATGCCAGCTGGCTTAGGCGTTCAGTTCATGACTCTCCACAGGTGGTCCTTGGTTTGCATGCAGTGGCTTTAAAAAAAAATTATATTAGTTGTTTTACTTGCAATTAAGAAGCATGGATTGCAAATCAAAATGTATAAACCAGTATTTATTGTATCATTATTTTTTGCATAGCATTTTGTTAGAATTTACAAGTGGTATAATCTTTATATACCATTTTATATCAGCCGGCTTCCTGGCCTAGAGGTTAGCGACTTTTCTCCGTAATCTCGTATACTCTTGTAAGTAACGTGACAACGGTGAGAATCAGCAATGGTTCGAATCGCGCTGGTAACTTACGGGGTATGTGAGCCGGCCACTCAGAAAGCAATGGCAAACCACTGAGTGTAATCTTGCCAAGAAATCAACAATCAGCTGAAAGAAGCTGATCTTGACAGCAATGTCCTGTAAAGGATATGCAAACAAACAAACATAATCTTTATCTGACTGTTTCACAGTGAAAGAACTGAATTCTTTTCTATTTGAGTTATGAACACAGCCATGGAAAAAGCAATTTGAAAATAATTTATCCTTTTCCTACTTCAGTGAATGGAAACTGGGGATTGTGGGAAGAATGGGGCCCATGTTCAGTCACTTGTGGTTCAGGGCAAAGGTCAAGAATGCGGGAATGTAATAATCCCAAGCCAAATCTTGTAGGTGAATATTGCCTTGGAAATGGAACAGAGAGTTACAACTGTGAGGAAAGACCATGTCCAGGTAGGTCTCCAATGGTATTAACATATGTCACTGTTTTGTGAATTCTGGCAGGATTTTGTTTGAGTTATTTCAATTTTAGAAAGTCACTTCATTTGTCCAATGGGGCAATTGTGATACCAACAAAAGATATATATATATATATATATATATATATATATATATATATATATATATATATATATATATATATATATATATATATATATATATATATGTATATATGTATATATGTATATATGTTGTAAAACTAGATATTTCAGAATTATTTAGTATGTTCTGACTTAATGTAAGAAGTGCTATTATATATGACATGTTGACTTCTGTGCATGAAGAATAGCAAAACATACATGGCATGATCCTTGATATAAAAAAAACGTAAGCATGCCTTGAGTATTAGGTGCTGTCCTCATATTTTTATAGGCCAATCAGCACGTGATGGGTGATGAGTTCAAAATCACGCTGGCTGATTTTACTTCAAAGGGACATTTCTGAGTACCCATTTTAAGCTGGGTCAACCTGGAAGCACAGGTTAAATTTAAAATTTGCCTTGATGCAAATTTGAACCCATGAACAATGACAAGCTGGCAAGTAAATGTCTAGCCACTGTGGGACCCACATTGTTGTAGAGATTATATAATGTAGCCACTGTGATTCCCATATTGTTGTAGAGATTATATAGTGTAGCCACTATGGGACCCATATTGTTGTAGAGATTATATAGTGTAGCCACTATGGGACCCATATTGTTGTATACATTATATAGTGTAGCCACTGTGGGACCCATATTGTTGTAGAGATTATATAGTGTAGCCACTATGGGACCCATATTGTTGTATACATTATATAGTGTAGCCACTGTGGGACCCATATTGTTGTAGAGATTATATAGTGTAGCCACTGTGGGACCCATATTGTTGTAGAGATTATATAGTGTAGCCACTATGGGACCCATATTGTTGTATGCATTATATAGTGTAGCCACTGTGATTCCCATATTGTTGTAGAGATTATATAGTGTAGCCACTATGGGACCCATATTGTTGTAGAGATTATATAGTGTAGCCACTATGGGACCCATATTGTTGTAGAGATTATATAGTGTAGCCACTATGGGACCCATATTGTTGTATACATTATATAGTGTAGCCACTGTGGGACCCATATTGTTGTAGAGATTATATAGTGTAGCCACTGTGATTCCCATATTGTTGTAGAGATTATATAGTGTAGCCACTATGGGACCCATATTGTTGTAGAGATTATATAGTGTAGCCACTATGGGACCCATATTATTGTATACATTATATAGTGTAGCCACTGTGGGACCCATATTGTTGTAGAGATTATATAGTGTAGCCACTATGGGACCCATATTGTTGTAGAGATTATATAGTGTAGCCACTATGGGACCCATATTGTTGTAGAGATTATTATAGTGTAGCCACTGTGATTCCCATATTGTTGTTGAGATTAATTATATAATGATTTCTGCATTAAAAACAATAGTACACAGTGAGTTTTAAAAATGTTATTGCTTATCTTGTTTTAAAGTGGATGGACAGTGGAGTGAATGGTCATTGTGGACTTACAGTGCGACATGTGGGAATGTAACTGCATTCAGACAGCGAGCTTGTAACAGTCCTGCTCCTAGTCATGGAGGAAATCCTTGCTTGGGTCCGAAAACTGAATTTAAGATTTCTGACGACAAATTATGTCCAGGTAAATATGTGTTAAGTGTAACTAGGAGTCTTGAGAAATTAAAGACACATGCAAAATCAAACATTTCAACCACTCTTAGTCACAGAACAAAATCACAGGAAAATTAACTAGAACATGAAAAGCTTTTTTGACAGTTAAAATATTACATCCAAACAGAGCAACACAGTTACTCTAGAATAAGACATAAAAACATACAAAAAGTTTGCCTGGAAAAAGTGAAAGAGAAGAGAGCAGTCATCTGCCTCTGTCAGTTTCCTGGTGCATGTTAGTTAAGTGTAAATATGAGTAAAATAACAGTTTAAATATAACCAGTAAAGTAAGAGTTTAAATATAACCAGTAAAGTAATGATTTAAATATAACCAGTGAAGTAATAGTTTAAATGTAACCAGCAATCCCTCTCCCAAAACTATTCAAGGATCATTCAAAGCTTAGTGGCTTTAGAATCATCACCCTTCAAAATACATTTGGGAAGGTTCTAGAGAAGATAGCCACTGTCAAGCTGCAAGAGTTTTTGGAAAGGGGGAAGCTTCTTCCAAGAGGCCTGGGGAGCTACAGGTCAGGAAAAGATACCTGGTCAAATGCAGCCACTTTTGCCTTTGATGTTTATGAGGGGTTCCAGAGCAGACAGGAAACGATGGCGGTAGCGCTTGATCTCGAGGATGCGTACAATAGAGTTCGATATATTTTGATGACCGCACTGATGGAGAAGGGGGTCAATCCCTGGTTGGTGAACTGGATAGCAGCCATCGTGCATTCTTATTGGGTTGCTCTCCGTCTGGGTGCATGGACCTCAGAGTCACATATTTTAACCCCGGGACTGCCACAGGGATCTGCAGTCTCACCAGTGCTCTTTAACGTGTATACGAGCAAGATTGCAAACCTAGAAGCACCAGGGGTTGGAAGAATACTAACATTTGCAGATGATATTCTTGCATATAGGCAGGGGAGAGATAGGGAGCAAACAGCCCAGGAGTTACAGGAGACAGTAGATAAAGTGATTGACTGGTGCACAGAAATGAGTGCTGTCATCCACCCGGAAGGCGGCTGTTTTGTGGTGCTCTGTGGACAACAGGATTGTGAGACCTGATGTCCCAAGCCTCGCGATAGATGATAGAAATGTCAGCAGAGAGAACAAACTGAAGTATCTGGGGATAACATTTGACAGGAGCTTATCCTTCAAGGACCATGTGGAGACGGTTGTGACAAGATCTCAAAAGGGACTCAGTGCACTTAAAACTAAGGCTGCAATGGACACAGAGCAGAGAATGCTTTTCACACTATACCAGCAGTTGATCCTCTCAGTAATTGATTATGGATTCGGACTGCTCACTGTCTCAGAGAGTCAGCTGGTGAAGTTAGAGCGCATACAGAACGAAGCTATGCGGGTCATTCTGGGATGCACCAGAGACACCCCAGTAGTGTGTATGCATTACATCTTTGGTCTGCCGACTGTTGCTGGTAGGCTCAAGTGATGCAGGCGAAGGCATACCTCAGAGTAGCTGCAGACACAGACCACCCACTGCATGAGGCGCTGGACATAATTAAGGGTCAGCGACTGATAAGAGGGAAATCATGGATGGCTCAGGCGGAGGATATGATCAGACAGGTGTGCCCCATGGAGAACATTAGGCGAGGAGAGGAGTGGGTCAGAGTGCCAGCGGAGCAGTCAGACTTGTGCAGAGTTATAATCACATTAAGCCGGGAGTGCAGGGAGTGGCCAGCAGGGGCCATGGAAGTGGAAATCTAGCAACTAATTCAGGACAATGCTCACACCGGTGATGGGATTATCTATACAGATGGTTCGGTGTCAAAAGGTAAGAGAAGTGGCTGGGGGTTCATAGCCAAAGCTAATGGTCGACGTTTGGTGCAGGAGAGTCTGGCATATGATACCACAACATCCAGCTTAAGAATGGAGGTGGAGGCAGTCACTGCGGCTCTCCGCTGGATGGAGAATACAACACACACACACATCGTGATTGTAACTGACTCAGAAAGCATGCTGACGAAGGTGAGGACGGGCAGGCTTCGTGCGGAGTGGCTTGCTTTGCTTCCGAGGTCACGGGTGACAAGTATCACCTGGATCTTTTCTCCGGGGCATGCCGGTGTGCTGGGAAATGAACAGGCGGACAGATTGGCTGGCTCTGCAAAACTTGGTGGAGTATTGATACATGACAAGGCAGACGTGGTTGCAGCCTTGTGGGAGCACATGTACACCTCGGAGGAGCAAATGGATTACCATGGTCTGGCAAGAATGAGACAGCGAGGAGTGACGAGGGGATCTGGCCGACGCTCAACGCTCAGTGGAAAGGCGAGACGGACATATAATCAGATTGCTACTGGTACTATTGGTGTTGGAACTATTTGCTAGCTGCTGAGGATGGGGACGGAGCGCTTATGGGAATGCCCCGAATGCTGTGATGTAGATTCCTAAATCAATCAATCAATCAATGTAACCAGCAAAGTATCATTTTAAATAACAAGTAAAATGAATAGTAACACTGAGATTATTATTCTTTGTGCTTGACCAACAGCTGGCCTTTTCTCTTAGATGATACCATCCTAGTTAATTTTGTGTGCATAGAAATTGTTAATGGTGTGTCTCTTTTATCAGTGCATGATATATATACACACATTAAAAATGAAAATTGTCAAATGTTACGTATATTCAACGCTACTGTATGGCGTGGAAGCCTGGACATTGAACAAGCAACTAGAAAGTCGCATAGAGGCCCTGGAGATGTGGATATACAGATGAATATGTCATATTTCATGGAAACAAAAACAATCAAATGCAGAGGTTCTAGAAAAACTCAGAATGAAGAGAGTTGATGGCATAAATAAAGATTAGGCAAGTGAAATATTTTGGCCACGTTAAAAGACATGGTACTCTTATAAAAACCATACTGGAGGGCAAGGTTGAGGGCAAGCAAGCAAGAGGTAGACAATGATACAAGTGGGAAGATAACATCAAGAGATGGACGAACATCAGCCTGACAGAATGTACAGTCAGGGCGAGAGGCAGACAGCGTTGGAGATTCATTGCAGCCAACCTTCATTGTGGAGGCGGCACCTGATTGATTATATATATATATATATATATATATATATATATATATATATATATATATATATATATATATATATATATATATATATATATACACACAATTTCAACCAATTGTCAAGGACTTATAACCCGTAACTGCTACCTGATTCTGAGACTGGTTAAGACCAGGGATGGAGTTATACCTCTTCATAGCACAAATCCTGGGCTAAATTTCCCGTGCAGAATGATGCCTTTCTCGGCCTGCCTAGTTTACTCCAGAGGAAAGGTAACACCAATACATCTGGAACCAGATGATCTGCAGAAACTGCCTGATCAGTAATGCAATGCTCTAACTGTCTGCTTCAATCCTAGACCAGTTGCTAACTAAGGCTTAGGGCCTGGTCTGCCCTGTCACGTGTCTTTAGATTGGATTCCCTCGCCCTCTGGCGAGTCTTGTACCCTCCCAATTGTGCTATATGCCCGAAGCTGTTGACAGAAATAAAAACACAAAAAAAAACACACACACCCCCCCCCCCCCCCCCCCCCCCCCCACACACACACACACACATGCACGCTCGCACACACATCACTGCCAAGCCAACACCAGGATTTTACTGCTGTTGTTGATTTCTTGGCAAGTGTACATTCAGTAGTTTGCCATTGCTTTCTGAATGACCGGCTCCCATACCTATTAGTTAAAACCCAGCACAACGCGGTCTGCTGCCAAATTGTGAGCATCTGTGTTTCAAACGCGGGTAATCGGGATTACGAATCGCATCTGTAACTCCTTCGCCACGGAGACCGGCAATACACACACACACAA
Organism: Cepaea nemoralis; assembly: GCA_014155875.1. Classification (NCBI taxonomy): domain Eukaryota; kingdom Metazoa; phylum Mollusca; class Gastropoda; order Stylommatophora; family Helicidae; genus Cepaea; species Cepaea nemoralis. Next base: position 338,555 of record JACEFZ010025109.1, read on the forward strand.
ACGCATGCACGCACGCACGTTTTGACCAGCTGGGTCCATACTGCATTGATGACATCTGCCCTGTCCATGCTTCTTCCTGCTTGTATTGGTGGATTGTTTGCCAGCTGATCCACACATTCATTGCTCTTTATGACGGTGTGTCGTATCTTAGGTGTGCGTACATCCAAGTAGGTGATCTGAGGCTTGACTTTAGAATGCTATCATCCCATTCAGCAAGGTCACTGCCATTTGAAATTTTCTGTAGCAAGTTCATGTAGTCTGATATGATCTCATTCCTATGCACTAATGAGAGATAAAAGACGACAGAAGAAGAGGAAGAAGTCAAGACTCTTGGCATACATTTCTCACCACATTGATAATATTTTCTTCTTCTGCTGCATTCATCCGGAGTGTTTTTTCAGACGTAATTGTGGTGTGTCCAGTTATGCGCCCTTAGGCCAACATATCTGACTTTGGCGGGCGTTTGTTGACTGGGTTAGTCTTCCCGGGTGTTTCTCACTGTTGTGGTGCCATCCACATCCCAGCTGGTCAAGTTAGAATGGTCGAAGACTTCATAGTCAGCCCTCAAGGGAAGTCCATGGGCATTATCCGCCATTCAAGGAGGCTTCCATAATTGCAGAGCCGACACATTGATAATATTGTTTCTCATGTTCAGTATTTTATGTCTGTTTTTGTCTGTTTTGTTGTCTGTTTTTATGTCTTATGTTTTGAGGAGTCTCTGTAGCGAAGTGGTCAAGCCATTTGCTCTGAAGGTTGTGGGTTTGATTCCAGGCTACGTCTTTTGGTTCACGGGTGCATTTTTCTTGGAGACTCCTGGGGGTTGTCACTGAAGCTATGGAGTTTGTGCTTTGTGTGACACTTTCGGCAGGCTTTCCTGCAGAAAGAGACCCAGTCACATGGGATAAAACCCAGTGCAATGAAGTCGATCCTCTCAACTTTTAAGCGACTTTTTTATGGTTGTACAATTTTCTGTTCTCAGTTGATGGCATGTTTGGCTTGTGGTCGGAGTGGACACAGTGCAGTGGTACATGTGGTGGTGGATCATCCAGCAGAAGTCGTGCCTGTGACAGCCCGCCTCCTGCCCATGGCGGGGTTCAGTGTAACAGTAGCCAGGCTGTGGAGACCAAATTGTGCAATGTTCAGAAGTGTCCTAGTAAGTGTTGGTAGATCATACACGTAATTGTTCTAGTAAGTGTTGATAGATCATACACGTAATTGTTCTAGTAAGTGTTGGTAGATCATACACGTAATTGTTCTAGTAAGTGTTGGTACATCATACACGTAATTGTTCTAGTGATTGTATGTGTAGATCATACACACAATTGTTCTAGTGATTGTATGTGTAGATCATACACACAATTGTTCTAGTGATTGTATGTGTAGATCATACACACAATTGTTCTAGTGATTGTATGTGTAGATCATACACTAATTGTTCTAGTGATTGTATGTGTAGATCATACACTAATTGTTTTAGTGATTGTATGTGTAGATCATACACTAATTGTTTTAGTGATTGTATGTGTAGATCATACACACAATTGTTCTAGTGATTGTATGTGTAGATCATACACTAATTGTTCTAGTGATTGTATGTGTAGATCATACACGTAATTGTTCTAGTGATTGTATGTGTAGATCATACACTAATTGTTCTAGTGATTGTATGTGTAGATCATACACTAATTGTTCTAGTGATTGTATGTGTAGATCATACACACAATTGTTCTAGTGATTGTATGTGTAGATCATACACACAATTGTTCTAGTGATTGTATGTGTAGATCATACACTAATTGTTTTAGTGATTGTATGTGTAGATCATACACTAATTGTTCTAGTGATTGTATGTGGTAGATCATACACGTAATTGTTCTAGTGATTGTATGTGTAGATCATACACTAATTGTTCTAGTGATTGTATGTGTAGATCATACACTAATTGTTCTAGTGATTGTATGTGTAGATCATACACACAATTGTTCTAGTGATTGTATGTGTAGATCATACACACAATTGTTCTAAGTGATTGTATGTGTAGATCATACACTAATTGTTTTAGTGATTGTATGTGTAGATCATACACACAATTGTTCTAGTGATTGTATGTGTAGATCATACACTAATTGTTCTAGTGATTGTATGTGTAGATCATACACACAATTGTTCTAGTGATTGTATGTGTAGATCATACACACAATTGTTCTAGTGATTGTATGTGTAGATCATACACACAATTGTTCTAGTGATTGTATGTGTAGATCATAACACAACAATTGTTCTAGTGATTGTATGTGTAGATCATACACACAATTGTTCTAGTGATTGTATGTGTAGATCATACACTAATTGGTTTAGTGATTGTATGTGTAGATCATACACTAATTGTTCTAGTGATTGTATGTGTAGATCATACACACAATTGTTCTAGTGATTGTATGTGTAGATCATACACACAATTGTTCTAGTGATTGTATGTGTAGATCATACACACAATTGTTCTAGTGATTGTATGTGTAGATCATACACACAATTGTTCTAGTGATTGTATGTGTAGATCATACACTAATTGTTTTAGTGATTGTATGTGTAGATCATACACTAATTGTTCTAGTGATTGTATGTGTAGATCATACACACAATTGTTCTAGTGATTGTATGTGTAGATCATACACACAATTGTTCTAGTGATTGTATGTGTAGATCATACACACAATTGTTCTAGTGATTGTATGTGTAGATCATACACTAATTGTTTTAGTGATTGTATGTGTAGATCATACACTAATTGTTCTAGTGATTGTATGTGTAGATCATACACTAATTGTTCTAGTGATTGTATGTGTAGATCATACACTAATTGTTCTAGTGATTGTATGTGTAGATCATACACTAATTGTTTTAGTGATTGTATGTGTAGATCATACACACAATTGTTCTAGTGATTGTATGTGTAGATCATACACTAATTGTTTTAGTGATTGTATGTGTAGATCATACACACAATTGTTCTAGTGATTGTATGTGTAGATCATACACTAATTGTTCTAGTGATTGTATGTGTAGATCATACACACAATTGTTCTAGTGATTGTATGTGTAGATCATACACACAATTGTTCTAGTGATTGTATGTGTAGATCATACACTAATTGTTCTAGTGATTGTATGTGTAGATCATACACGTAATTGTTCTAGTGATTGTATGTGTAGATCATACACACAATTGTTCTAGTGATTGTATGTGTAGATCATACACACAATTGTTTTAGTGATTGTATGTGTAGATCATACACTAATTGTTCTAGTGATTGTATGTGTAGATCATACACACAATTGTTTTAGTGATTGTATGTGTAGATCATACACACAATTGTTTTAGTGATTGTATGTGTAGATCATACACACAATTGTTCTAGTGATTGTATGTGTAGATCATACACACAATTGTTTTAGTGATTGTATGTGTAGATCATACACACAATTGTTCTAGTGATTGTATGTGTAGATCATACACACAATTGTTCTAGTGATTGTATGTGTAGATCATACACTAATTGTTTTAGTGATTGTATGTGTAGATCATACACACAATTGTTCTAGTGATTGTATGTGTAGATCATACACTAATTGTTCTAGTGATTGTATGTGTAGATCATACACACAATTGTTCTAGTGATTGTATGTGTAGATCATACACACAATTGTTCTAGTGATTGTATGTGTAGATCATACACCAATTGTTCTAGTGATTGTATGTGTAGATCATAACACAATTGTTCTAGTGATTGTATGTGTAGATCATACACACAATTGTTCTAGTGATTGTATGTGTAGATCATAACACTAATTGTTTAGTGAATTGTAGGTGTAGATCATACACTATTGTTCTAGTGATTGTATGTGTAGATCAATACACTAATTGTTTTAGTGATTGTATGTGTAGATCATACACACATTGTTCAGTGAATTGTATGGGTAGAATCATACACACAATTGTTTTAGTGATTGTATGTGTAGATCATACACTACAATTGTTCTAGTGATTGTATGTGTAGATCATACACACAATTGTTCTAGTGATTGTATGTGTAGAATCATACACATAATTGTTTTAGTGATTGTATGTGTAGATCATACACACAATTGTTCTAGTGATTGTATGTGTAGATCTACACACAATTGTTTAGTGATTGTATGGTGTAGATCATACACACAATTGTTCTAGTGATTGTATGTGTAGATCATACACACATTGTTCTAGTGATTGTATGTGTAGATCATACACACAATTGTTCTAGTGATTGTATGTGTAGATCATACACACAATTGTTCTAGTGATTGTATGTGTAGATCATACACTAATTGTTTTAGTGATTGTATGTGTAGATCATACACTAATTGTTCTAGTGATTGTATGTGTAGATCATACACTAATTGTTTTAGTGATTGTATGTGTAGATCATACACACAATTGTTCTAGTGATTGTATGTGTAGATCATACACACAATTGTTCTAGTGATTGTATGTGTAGATCATACACTAATTGTTTTAGTGATTGTATGTGTAGATCATACACTAATTGTTCTAGTGATTGTATGTGTAGATCATACACTAATTGTTTTAGTGATTGTATGTGTAGATCATACACACAATTGTTCTAGTGATTGTATGTGTAGATCATACACACAATTGTTCTAGTGATTGTATGTGTAGATCATACACACAATTGTTCTAGTGATTGTATGTGTAGATCATACACTAATTGTTTTAGTGATTGTATGTGTAGATCATACACACAATTGTTCTAGTGATTGTATGTGTAGATCATACACTAATTGTTCTAGTGATTGTATGTGTAGATCATACACTAATTGTTTTAGTGATTGTATGTGTAGATCATACACTAATTGTTCTAGTGATTGTATGTGTAGATCATACACTAATTGTTTTAGTGATTGTATGTGTAGATCATACACACAATTGTTCTAGTGATTGTATGTGTAGATCATACACTAATTGTTCTAGTGATTGTATGTGTAGATCATACACTAATTGTTTTAGTGATTGTATGTGTAGATCATACACTAATTGTTCTAGTGATTGTATGTGTAGATCATACACTAATTGTTCTAGTGATTGTATGTGTAGATCATACACTAATTGTTCTAGTGATTGTATGTGTAGATCATACACTAATTGTTCTAGTGATTGTATGTGTAGATCATACACTAATTGTTTTAGTGATTGTATGTGTAGATCATACACTAATTGTTCTAGTGATTGTATGTGTAGATCATACACTAATTGTTCTAGTGATTGTATGTGTAGATCATACACTAATTGTTTTAGTGATTGTATGTGTAGATCATACACTAATTGTTCTAGTGATTGTATGTGTAGATCATACACACAATTGTTCTAGTGATTGTATGTGTAGATCATACACACAATTGTTCTAGTGATTGTATGTGTAGATCATACACTAATTGTTTTAGTGATTGTATGTGTAGATCATACACACAATTGTTCTAGTTATTGTATGTGTAGATCATACACTAATTGTTCTAGTGATTGTATGTGTAGATCATACACTAATTGTTTTAGTGATTGTATGTGTAGATCATACACACAATTGTTCTAGTGATTGTATGTGTAGATCATACACTAATTGTTCTAGTGATTGTATGTGTAGATCATACACACAATTGTTCTAGTGATTGTATGTGTAGATCATACACTAATTGTTCTAGTGATTGTATGTGTAGATCATACACACAATTGTTCTAGTGATTGTATGTGTAGATCATACACACAATTGTTCTAGTGATTGTATGTGTAGATCATACACACAATTGTTCTAGTGATTGTATGTGTAGATCATACACACAATTGTTCTAGTGATTGTATGTGTAGATCATACACATAATTGTTTTAGTGATTGTATGTGTAGATCATACACACAATTGTTCTAGTGATTGTATGTGTAGATCATACACACAATTGTTCTAGTGATTGTATGTGTAGATCATACACATAATTGTTTTAGTGAGTGTTGATAGATCATACGCACAATTCTTCTAATAAATATTGACTGATCGTACATATAATTGTTCTAGTAAATACTGATAGATTACATTCATAGTTGTTTTAGTAAATGTTGACATATCATACACATAATTGTTCTAGTAAGTGTTGATAGATCATATAGTATAGACAATTATTTTAGTAAGTGTTGACAAATCATACATAATTGTCCTAATAAGTGTTGATTTTTTCACATAATTGTATTAGTAAGTGTACAAATGCCCTTTACTTATTTTTTTTTTAAATCTCAGTATCATAATGTAGTACATTGTATCACTGCTTGTTTAAAATGAATATCTCATCTATGAACAAATTGCAACACTGCTTGTTTAAAATGAAAATCTCATCTATGAATAAATTGTAACACTGCTGGTTAAAATGATCATCTCTTTTATTATTATAGTTGAGTATAATCACAAAGTAATTTTTTTTTGTTTACAAAATATTCTCAGAATGCAAGGCATTAAACAACTCAGAGATTGGCAAATCTTCCAACTGTGCCTACTATGAAGCTACCGATATGACAGTTTGCAATTTGACATGCAAACCTGGAATGGTGTTGGTGCCCAATGATCTTAATGAGTTTAAAATGTGGAAGTTTGACTAACTATACATGGTCACATCAAACAAAGAAAAATCCAACTGGAATTCTTCCTAAGTGTACAGGTATGGTCATGTTGTTGGTGAAATTGAGATAACTTGTTTTACAAAATTGTATGTTTTCTGGCTTAGCAATGTATCTGTTATTGTAGGTTTGCTGGCAGATTTCTGCTAATAATATGCACTCATATTTAGTATTGGATGCTTACTGCAACTAATGAGCGCAGAATCATTACAATAAAGATGAAATGCCTTAGAAAAGCTGCGGGAGACACAGCGAGAGATAGAATTAGGAATGAGGAAATTAGAAGACGTCTAAGTCTGAAACCAGTCATGCAGTTCATTAAAGAAAAATAGATTAAATGGTCTGGCCACTTCATAAGAACGCCCTGGCACCATCTGCTACAAAGAACATTGAAAAACTATAATGCATATAGAGTACGAGAAACGCCACATAAAATATGGAGTGACGATATCAAGAACAACCTTAGAGAAATGAATACAAAGTTACAAAGAGCATTAGAAAGAGCGCCTACAAGTTCTTTACACTGCCCCCCCCCCCCCCCCCCCCCCCCCCAAGAAAATAAACTGGGGTATTGACTGCTAGTATGTGTAACTATATTACTCATCAAAACCATAATAAAAAGGCAAATGAATTTTATGGCTCATGTCAACAAAATAGGCGGTATAGAGAAATTAGACTCATTTGTGAAAATGCTAAACAAGAGAAATAGAAAGCTGTATGTGGAAAATACTAAACAAAAGAAACAGAGAAAGCTGTATGTGGAAAATACTATGGAGGTATGGGAGATTTGCTTCCAAATAGACAGGAAATATCTCCTGCGGTAGCTATGGCGGGCCTATTCCCGCTGGTCGCGGGGACCGCTATAAGTCAGGCGGGGAGTCTGACGATAGTGCACGCTTTCCACAGGTCCGGACACTTGTGATGACAGATGTGCGCGCCCTCATGGTCCGGGCACGTACAAGGCCCTCACCTGTGGGACATGGCTGAACGCCTCTAAGCCGGGTCCCTTGGGTGTCAGGGTCTGGCCATAACTCGCCACCGGCTCGTGGTGGTGAGGTCTCGGTGGATTGACGCTGAGCCGCCAGCGTCTGCAGCCTACCTTGTGCCAGACGTATTGGTTACCCATTCCTCTGGAATACACAAGACTAGGCCGAGGGAGGGATCATGTCGTTTGGGCATCACATGATCTCTGAAGCTCTGCCCAGACATTGTGATGGAATATTGGCCACATTCCACTCACATACTTTGGTCTGTCAAGACTGCAAGGTGTCTACTACATCACTTATGAAGCTAATCTTAGACAACAAAGCAAAAACCTTCAACAACTAAGAAGAATTTGTAGCGTCACAACTGCAAGAAGAAGAGATGAAAGGGAACACATCCAGAGGACTGATAATGCTCACAGTACTGCATGGCTCAGAAGCTTCTAGAGCAACACACCAAACATTTTATACAGTTACAGTTTATGGGTGCCAGGTAGTACAGTGGCTAGTACCATTGCCTGTGTCTAGGTGGTCATGTGTTCAAGTCCCCAACGAAGCAGATTTTTGTTAATTGATCAAAGCTTCTAGAATGGGTACCAGAAAATATCCTAGAAAGTAAAGGTGGTTGGCAATATTTTAACCACATCACTCCAGTGCTGATTGGTGTATGAAAATATTTTTACCACATCACTCGAGTGCTGATTGGTGTATGAACATATTTGGACCACATCACTCGAGTGCTGATTGGTGTATGAAAATATTTTTACCACATCACTCGAGTGCTGATTGGTGTATGAACATATTTGGACCACATCACTCGAGTGCTGGTTGGTGTATGAACATATTTGGACCACATCACTCGAGTGCTGATTGGTGTATGAACATATGAGGCTAGCATTATATGTCTGATTTGCCTCAAGACATGTAAAATGGTCCTTTATATACTTTATGGTCCTGGGTTCATTCTCTAGTAGGGTCATGGTGGAATTGTTTCCAGTCAGTAGGGTTGCCCAGCATCATGTACTCAGTGGCAGAGATTTCTCTTGGGAAGTACTGGTCATATAGTCCTCATGTGTCATTTGGGCACTGATAGTATGGGTACGAGCTATGCTGACATTGACATGAGCGCAATCAGATAAAGGGAAAGCGTCTGGGTTCGACATCTGTCAACAAAGTAAAAGACTGACCTTCTATTCCTCCCTGCGTTCAGGTCTAAAATATGTGTGGTTCTGTCACATCACAGACTTCTAGCAGATTCCTGCATCTGGGTATGTTTTTAACATGGGGACAGACCGTATATAAGGGGTTACGGACGCAGTTCATGATCCCGCATACCACGTTTGAAACACTGCTGTAGGCAGTTATGTAGCAAACAGCATTTTTGGAGTTTTTATAAAATGGTATGGGTGCTGGTCGTTCAGAAAGCAATGGCAAACTACTGAACATAATTTTGCCAAGAAATAACAGACAGCCAAAAAACACTAGGGTTGACTGCCACGTCCTGTAAAGGATATGCAACTAACTTGGAAGCAACAGAGATGTGGTTTGTGAAACAAATGTTTCAAATACTTTGGATTTCCAGAGTAATTAAAAATGAGTATCTGGAAGAGGCTAATGAAAGTATAACATTATATACAACTATAATAAAGAGACATGTCTACAATTTTCTGCAATAAGTCCTTGTCCTTGAAAGTTAGAAAAGCTAGTTCTTGCATGTTGCATGGAACCAATTTTAACATACGGCTATGAATCCTGGACAATTAGTAAACAGGCAAAAAATACCTAGAAGCCTTGGAGATGTGATTTGTATAGAAGAATGCTGAAAATTCATTAGACAGCCAAAATGAGCAATCTGGACATTTTGAGGGAAGCTAAGTCACAAAGACAACTTGTCACAAAAATCAAAAAGAAACCATCATCTCTTTTTTAGCCACAATATGAAAAGACAAAAATTGGAACATGTGACAACTGGAAAGATTTGTGGAAAGAGAGATAGAGGAAGACAGTGTGAGAAAATTCTGGACAGTCTTGTGTCAGAGCACGGAAGGGAGACAACAAACAAATTGATCCATGCCGTCAGAGGTAGCAGTTTGTGGAGAAGCATGATTGCCTATGCCAGTCTGCAAGGCACTGAATGATGATGATGAATAACAAGACAATGGTTTTTGGTCACGTAATGAGCATTAATGATTAATTTGAAAACATTGTGACAACAGAAAAAATATCAGCATTATAGTGGCAGAGAAATAATGATGAATGACCTAATATGGTGGCATGAAAGAATATCATTAACAGAATAAATCCATAATTCCAAGAGCAGAGATCTGTTGAGTTGCATGAACACCTACACCATTTGTCAGGGCCTATAATGATGATGATAGTTCATAATGTTTTGTTTGCGTTAGTTTCTTCTTCTTCTTCTTCTTCTTCTTCTTCTTCTTCTTCTTCTTCTTCTTCTTCTTCTTCTTCTTCTTCTTCTGTTCGCCTGAAATATGTCTATAACTGCAATGTTGTCTCTTGTATGAATCTAACAGTCTTGTTTAGTTCACTCAGCGGTCCATAGAGTTTATCTTCCACTGTTGTCTCTCTAGGCCAGTAGGTTCACCTGGATATGTTGTTGCGTTAGTTTCTGAATGCTCGATTGAATTTATATAATTGCATCTTGACATATGATATATTAATTTGTATGCGCTAACATGTTTAATTATCTTTACACTACATGAACTTTCTTCTAGATGTAAAAATACCATCTTCTCAAAAGACTTTGTTAAATGTTCAATTTGACAACATCAACTGCAGTAGACCGCCACCGATGCTCGAGTTCAAGAATTCCATAAACAACAACCTTGAGCAAACAATCAACTGCAAGAACATGGCTGACTGCAGCAGTCACATCCAGACCTCACTCTCTTGTGGAAAACAAAAACAATCAAAAGGTCTGAGATATTTTTTTAGCCCATTGAATCCTGTTCTGTTTGACAGTTTGTATGTGCTGTACTGAATCAGTCTGTATGTGCTGTGCCGAATCTGTATGTGCTGTGCCGAATCATGGCCCAGTTACATTCTAATGTGCCTTTCTCGATATATGAAGTTCCTGTACCAATACTGCCAGGTCGTGGCGCAGAATCCATGACGCAAAACAAAGAAGGAGCAAAACTCCTGAACCAAACATATACATGGATCTAAGCGACCGACGTAAAACACAGATTACGTCAGTTTTGCTTGTCAATAGAGACGACAGTCACATCATTGAGCTTGACCATGGAAGGAACACGTTATGCCGTCTCTGATTCATGAAGCTAATTACTGGCGGAAAAACTTATGTATAGTTGAGAGGATACCCAGAATAATGTCAGCACTGGCTTATATATAAAGATCAAGATTCTTAGGACGGATACAGAATCTGGAAAGGAGATTGATAATGTTTCGCCAGAAGGACACTTCGGTGACATTGGATGGACAGAAGGAGTGAAGGACTGAAGTCCGATGTTGATAATTCGCAAGTAGCTAATAATAAGATAGCCTGTGTAATATTCATTAGTAATATTTTCTTAGCATCGTCCTGTCTGACGTTCAGACCCGATCGAAATTTGAAAATTCATGAATTTGTTGGTTTGATCTTTGCTCAAGAATGGCTAATAAACATAGCCACATCAACTCGACTACCAGCCTTCGTGTAAGTCTCTTTTTGATTGAAGGTTCGCCCATGCTTTTTGCTGGATCTTTTCGGCCACTCTAGACGTTGCATTGTTCGAGCCTATTACTATTGTTATCGACCTTGATGCCAGAAGGAGTTCCGCCAGTAATTAGCTTCATGAATCAGAGACGGCATAACGTGTTCCTTCCATGGTCAAGCTCAATGATGTGACTGTCGTCTCTATTGACAAGCAAAACTGACGTAATCTGTGTTTTACATCAGTCGCTTAGATCCATGTATATGTTTGGTTCAGGAGTTTTGCTCCTTCTTTGTTTTGCGTCATGGATTCTGCGCCACGACCTGGCAAATACTGCACATCCTGCAGCTTTGTGAGCGGGGAGAGGGGAATGAGAGTTCTGCAGCAGTGTCTGTGGAACTGGTACTTTGGTATCAGGTTGAAAGGAAAGTCTCTATTGCAGCCTCGGCGTGAAAATGCAATTTAGTTTAGACAAATTGATTTTATTTTCATTAGTGATTGTGAAATGATCCATAACTCACATTATATGTTGCCACAGGAAAGATGCATGTTCCAAAAAATGTGTATTTCCTTTGTTGCTATATTGTGCCATAGGCTCTCAGCACTGTTTTACCTCTGCATTGCTGTGTCCAGTCTCCAGGACTTTGATCTTCGCTGTGTCTTTTGCCAGACAGCACTGCCCCTTCTAATCCATTAGTACTATTTAAGAGGAGGATCATGCCATCTGCATATCTGGAATTGGGTTTGCACAAATTATGAATGAATAAAAATTGTTACTGTCTCATTGTATGCCTCACCTCTGAAGTCGGAGTGGGTTCACCTGAGGGCGATCAACACTGTTAATAGGGAAAGCTAATCCACATGCAAAATTAAGTCCAGCACTACTAGAAATAGTGTGTATGGACTACGCTTGAGTGCAAAGCAAGCGAGCGCCAAAAAAAAATAGTATGCCTCAACACATCAAATTTGATGTAACTTCAATATTAGATTCAAGTGGCTTATCACTTACTTTGAACAATATTGCTGGTGCACATTACATCACTTGTTTCAGTTTTATCTTGAAATCTGCCGCAAGTAGTTCATGATCTATATATCCATATATATATATAAAAGAGAATGTTTGTGTGTGTCTTTGTGTCTTTTTATGTCTCATGCGTTCGCGAACAGTCCATCCGATTGAGTTGAAATTTTCTACAGATGTTCTTCTCATTCCCGCCAAGCCAACTGGCATAGTTTGTTAGTTTAAAAACAGTTATTTACATATTAAATTGAATTTAATTAACATATTGCAAGGGGACTTAACTTAAGAAAAGTTATATCTTAAGTTTCATAAAATGTTTAAAGTAGTTATCTACAGTCATATGCATTATAATATATATATAAATCTTTAAGGAATTTTCACAGTTTTAATAAAAATAATGCATCTATTTTAAATACGTGAAAATTTTATAACCCATTTTTCCCGCAACGGGAACGGGAAAGGGCCGCCGTTAAAATAATGGATCTATTTTAGATACATGACAATTTTTGAACCCATTTTTCCTGCAACGGGAACTGGAAAGGGCCGTTTAAATATGGGAAAATTGTTGAACCCATTTTTCCCGCAACGGGAACGGGAAAGGGCTGTCATAAAAATAATGGATCTATTTTAAATATGTAAAAATTTTCACACCCATTTTTCCCGCAACAGGAATGGAAAAGGGCCGAACATAGACAGGCAGACAGACAGATAGATTAGATAAGATAGATTAGATAAGATAGATAAGGTAAGAAAGATAAGATAAGGTGGATAGGATGGATAGATAGATAGATAGATAGATAGATAGATAGATAGATAGATAGATAGATAGATGGATAGGATAGATAGATAGATAGATCTCCACCAGGGGCTGGGCGAAGCCTGGCCGGGACAGCTAGTATATATATATATATATATTCATTCATTCTTCCTCTTTCTTGGTTCCTCAGTCTAAAGTATTGCAATTCTGTCTCTTAAATGCTCAGTACTTTAGAGACAAAATTGTAAAAAGCATGGGAAGTTGTGGTTAATAGTTTTAATTGATACGACATTTCACTGTATTATCATACAATCTAGTTTCCTCTCAGTGTAGTGTTTGTAGTTCTGTAAATGTTTTTTGTCTATCAAGAATGATGATGACAATTCATTTCATCCAGTGGAGTTGAAAGTATGGAGCCGTGAGTTCTAAGATGGCTGATAAGGCCTATTTTGGCTCGAAATGTTCTTTGACAATGTGGACAAAGAATGCTTGACGTTTCTGGAGGAGGATTTCCTGCAGTGGTTTTTCTGTCCTGTCTTTTCTTCACAGCTCTTGCAGTTCTGTAAATGATCAGCAATAAAACACATTTTGAATAACTAAAACACAAACAATAGATTGCAAGATTTAGTGCCTGGCATATTTCACTAAATCACGCCAGGTAAATACTGCAGAAAATACATAACAAACTAAAGCAATAAGATAAATCCTTTAAGCTGAAATATACAGCATACATATTCACACAGTAATTTGAATTGTCTAATATGGTAATTTTAAACATTTTTTTAATGCAGTGAAATATGCCAGGCACTAAATCATGCAATCTATTGTTTGTTTCTCATTATTCAAATTCACTATGGGGTAAAATTGTTTTGAATAAATCACATTGTTGCAAATATATGTTATCAATTTTTTAAAGTATGTCTCTGTCTTCCCGACAGGTTCTCTTCTTGCCGTGGTCATCTTGGGAATTTCTCAAGCAGGAGAAAATTTAAAGTACCTAAGTACACTCTCAGGTAATAAGTTCACAACTAACAATAAAGTAATAGTTTACATGTCAAGCCAAGACCAGTGTTCAGAAATGAAAACAAAATCAGCCAATGAAGATGTTTTTTCTTTCGCTTGTTTTGAACACAGGCGTAGTCCATACACCTGCTACTACTTTTGGTCCACTGGACTGATATTTGCATGTGCCTTCTCTATTACCAGTGTCCCTCGCACACTGTTACTTTTTACTTGTAATGTACGTCCCCAAATCAAGGTCGAGATGTCACCATTTTAGTCCAACTGACCATTGTAGGGGTTGAACCCGCTGCCTCGGCATCTGCACACCAGAAGTTTAAGAGCAAGTGCTCTTATTCATTTGGCCATGCTAACCTCCAATGATACATTTAATTCAGTTGGATAAAATATTTGTTTTAACATGGTAATCATCCCATCCAAAGTTTTCAAATATTTGAACAAAACAATTAGCAAATTGACAAAGTAGAGCTGAAATTATAGGCTCATCTATGGCATATATATATAAATTCATTATTTCTGTCACAGAATATTTTTTTTAATCTGATAGTTAAAGAGTTAAATTTATATATGTCAAGTGATTTCATTTCATGTTGTATTTTTAAATAAAACAGAAAGTGAAATAGCAGTTCAGATGAACCATCTGTGGATGATTGAAAACATGACACTTCAGCTGATGAATCAGTCCAGTGACATTTATGATGTTAATATCAAAGGGGTCATATACACTGGAGAAATCAAGTCTGTTACAGCAGAGTTAGAATGCCCCCAAGATGGCTCAGGATTTTTGGAGGGAGTTTGTGGTAAGATTGTAATATACACTATGTATGTTTTTTTTTTTTAATTATATGATAGTCTTTAATCATTGGATCCATATTGTAATAACTAGCAAACATACAAGAAACTATAGATTGTTACATACATGGCATATGTAATAACTAGCAAACATACAAGAAACTATAGATTGTTACATACATGGCATATGTAATAACTAGCAAACATACAAGAAACTATAGATTGTTACATACATGGCATATGTAATAACTAGCAAACATACAAGAAACTATAGATTGTTACATACATGGCATATGTAATAACTACCAAACATACAAGAAACTATAGATTGTTACATACATGGCATATGTAATAACTAGCAAACATACAAGAAACTATAGATTGTTACATACATGGCATATTTAAGGCACTAATAAAACAGGACCTGTAGGTCAGCAAGGGCGATTGGATAAGAACACGCGTTCTTAAACATCCGGTGTGCTGATGCCGAAGTAAGGGGTTCAACCCCTACACTGGAAAGTTGGACTAAAATGTTGACCTATCGTCCTTGACTTGGGGATGTAAATTACAAGTACCTCTGAAGTCAGAGTGGGTTCGTCTGATGGCAAGGAATACTGTTAATAGGAAAAGCGAATCCACACGCAAAATTCAGTCCAATACTACTAAAATTATTGTGTATGGACTATGCTTGAGTTCAAAGGGAGTATGTGAAAAAAATACAAAAAAGAAAAAAAAAACGGGATCTATAATTAAATTGTATGTATACGTCATCCTCTCCATGTGCCATACTGATAAGTGTGAAAGGTCATCTTACACAATCATCAAGTGTCATGGATCAGCTCTGCATTCTTGTCTCGACCATGCCATATGGCCAAGCCATCCCGATATTTACTTCTCAGCCTTCCCCTTGTTCTTTTCCAAAAACATTTAATTCAGTTGGATGCCATATTTAAACAACAAAAAACAAGCAGTATCTCATCCCAAGAATTTCTTCTCACATATGTACACATATAACTTGTTTGTGTAAATGCATGACATTAAGTAACGTGGATTAAAAGTCCTCACTATGAGAACGAATAAAAAGCATATTCATTCAATAACAGCAAAGATGACTTCAGTATTTGCCAATATTGTGATCAATTAAGTATCATCAAATGCCAGATTCTATTACCTACACTTTTTCCATATTAATACATTTTGTGTAGGCAAAACTGTTGTTGTAATCTTGTATATACTGTCTGTTAATACATTGTATATAAGTGAAACTGTTCTTGTAATCTTGTATATACTATCTGTTAATACATTGTATATAGGTGAAACTGTTCTTGTAATCTTGTATATACTGTCTGTTAATACATTGTATATAAGTGAAACTGTTCTTGTAATCTTGTATATACTATCTGTTAATACATTGTATATAGGTGAAACTGTTCTTGTAATCTTGTATATACTATCTGTTAATACATTGTATATAGATGAAACTGTTCTTGTAATCTTGTATATACTATCTGTTAATACATTGTATATAGGCGAAACTGTTCTTGTAATCTTGTATATACTATCTGTTAATACATTGTATATAGATGAAACTGTTCTTGTAATCTTGTATATACTATCTGTTAATACATTGTATATAAGTGAAACTGTTCTTGTAATCTTGTATATACTATCTTTCATTGCATTGTTCTATCTTCAGTTGTTATTCCGCCCAGGCTTGAAGATTTGTTTTGGGGGCAATTCTTTATGATGTATTCAATCTCCTAGTACAGTATTTCAGGTTTTGAGTACTGGTTTGAATGTAGTTTCCCTGTCTGCAAGTAATATACTCCTTGAAAATATCATATCTCATTTATCTTTACCATTAAATATTAGATTTCCAATATTATCGTTAGCAATTCGTGGAGCTCATCTGTCAACCATATGTAATGTGGATTTTTTAAGAAAACATCATTTCTGAAGTTTACTTCTGCATTGTGCATATCCTGTATACCAGGGACCAGCTATGCTCACTCCAATCTTAATGTATGTAAACAAATATGGTGTCAACCAGCTTCCTTCCACCAAAAACAGGTACTAAGGTGTCATGAACTGGAAACTAACTACTGCTTTTATTAGAGTCATTAATCATGAAGGTCTGAGTTCGAACAAGGAAGAAGAAAAAGTTTGTCATATAGTTTGGTACCAAACAGGAACATAGAATTTGAACGTGAAACCTCTATTTGACATTATAAATATGTGTGGCTTTAACATTAGTCTTCTCTTTTCTTTCAGCGGATTGTCCCCCTGGGACATATTCTGATGGAAAGGGATCATGTGTTCAATGTGGTAAGGGATTCTACCAGGATCAGGCTAGAATGAAATCTTGTGCTCAGTGCCCAGAAGGTTAGTACATTTTCACAGAAAAGTTATTATACATAAGCTATACTTATTCAATAGTTGCATGGGAGGAATTTTGCTACTATCATTCAAGTCTAGATTGTTGCCGACTTCATGTTTGGTTGCAGAAATTGCAGACTCAAAGAGTAAATTACAACAGACAGCAAGTGCTGATTACAAAAGTTCACTGACTTTCCCATTATATTTGTAGAGTACAATGCCAGCTTATGCAGTTACAATGAAATAATTTACCTAAGTTTTGAAAAAGTCTGTTTTCCCATCTTCATGATATTGTGTCTCAACTTTTTAAATCATCACAGTGTCTGCTTATATTATTATGCTTTCACTTTAATAAAGAAAGATGCCTGGTCATTTTATATCCTGTTACATTTGCCAGTGACTTAACTGATTCAGTGCCAAATTTAAAAAGTAGTTTTGGACCAAACATGATACACAATCAAATGAGCAGGTATTGTAATGTAAACTTCCATTCACTGAACATTGAAACTGCAGAAGATACCATGAGACAAAACAAATAACAGGATGACCCTAGTGTGGCAATACACCATCCTTCTGTTCAAATGTAGGGTCACATTTAGCGATACATTATCCTTCGGAACTGAATCAGTTGAATGACATTATTATGGATACATATTTTCTCTGTTTTATTTCTTGCCTTGAAAAATAAGTTTGTTTAATAAAAAGATATCTTTAATAAATCTGTGGGTGCATTAGTGAAGTTGATAGGGAACTGCGCTGATGATGTCATCAGAACAGTCAAATGCAGGTTCTGCGCCTGAACTCGTTGCCTGCAGAAATGATTGGCCAGCTATTCCTCCGTGCATTCACACCTACAAAATGTAGTGGTGGAATCACATCACATACCAATAGCAGGAAAATGCTTCAGAAAAAATAAAAATCCAATTCGTTTGTGTTTATTATATACTAGCTGACCCGGCCCGGCTTCGCCCAGGCCCTGGAGGGGATCTATCTATCTATCAGTCAGTCTGTCTGCTTGTTTGTCTGTCTGGCTGGCTGACCCGGCCCGGCTTCACCCAGTCCCTGGTGGGGAGCATCTCATTTAATTCATATAAGTAGTCATATAAGCTCTCCCGTTCCCGACTATCTGTCTGTCTGTCTATCTGACCGGACCCGGCTTCACCCAGTCCCTGGTGGGGAGCATCTAATTTAATTCATATACGTAGTCATATAAGCTCTCCCGTTCCCGACTATCTGTTTGTCTCTCTGTCCCGGCCCGGCTTCACCCAGTCCCTGGTGGGGAGCATCTAATTTAATTCATATATGTAGTCATATAAGCTCTCCCGTTCCCAACTGTCTGTATGTCTGTCTGTCTGTCTGTCCCGGCTTCACCCAGTCCCTGGTGGGGAGCATCTAATTTAATTCATATAAGTAGTCATATAAGCTCTCCCGTTCCCGACTGTCTGTCTGTCTATCTGTCTGACCGGCGTGGTTTCGCCCAGCTTTTGGCGCACAGTAACTTAAAAGAATGTCCTTCCACTCACCATTCAATGAAAACTGTAGAAAAAGATGGGTTAAAATGTTATGCATAATGCATTATTTTTATGCCAACTGTAAAAATACCTTAAAGATTATATCATTATTTAATATAACTCATATGCCTAAAAATAACTATAGACAAAGAGTGTAACAATAGTGCAGGAAAGTCCAACAATATGACTATAAAGTATTTAGAAATGTTATTAAAAGTTATGCCCCTTGAAATAACTTTTCTAGAGTGAAGTGCTCCTGCTATATAGACATTATATAATGAAAATGGAAAAGTAAATGTTATTAAATAAGTAGAAGATTTTACATTCAGAAATTATTATAGTCGGTTGTACAGGAATGAAAGGAAGACGTGTAGAAAATTTCATCTCAATCGGATGTACCGTTATCGAACGCATCCAAATCCACAAACCCACAAACAAACAAACATACGGTCTCTTTTATAGGTATAGATGTACAGTTGAAGGTTGGTGGTAATGGATATTCAACAATTTTGCCACTGAGCTTTTATTGTAAGTTCTGCTAGGCTATATCCTAATAATATCTTGATGTTGTCTATCCATTTATATGTTAGATACCCTCCAACTGTTTGCCCTAAACTGGTAACTCCTTTACGGTTTTCATTAGATGTAAGCCATGTGTCATCATCATCGTGTGCCCTGCCATCTGGCGTAGGTGTTCATGTCTCTCCACAGATCTCTGTCTTTGGTGTTCTGGATCAACTCTGCTGCTGATATTCCTCCATGCCACCATCTGTCCATCCAGCATAATTTCTCTTGATCTACCAGTCTCTTTTCCCATTGATCTTTCCAGTTGTCATGATGTTCTTCAGTGCCTCTCTTCTCATCACATGACCAAAGACAACTGTTTCTCTCTTTCATATAGCAGCATATAATATTTTAGTTTCATTAGCCTCTTCCAGGCAATTGTTGTTAGTTACTCTGTTAGTCACTGCCAGTCCAAAGTATTTGCAACAATCATCTCAGAAACCACATCTCCATGCATAGACATTTGTGACATCAAGTAATAAAATACTGAGCTGCAGAACAGAATAATGACTACTCATATGTGGCCCATAGCATTACATGGCCCTGAATAAATGGATCAATCCAAAATGGATGAAAGAACTTTGAGGCTTTTGAGATATGGTGTTATCACAAAGTGTAAATAATGAGCTGGGCAGTATTGAGGCGCTTCTTTAAGACATTGGAGGCATAGACAACTATTGAAAAATATACAAAGTATGTTGGCTTGGCTTGATCTCAGTTTGAGATATAGAAATTCCCTATTTAAAATACCACAAGACTGGATCCAGGTTTGTGCATGTGTGCATGCCTGCATGGTTGGCACGCTGGTTCTAATTCATATAAGAGAATGAACGAACAAACTTTATTAACAAATGGTTCGGAATTGGGCATGCAGGTTCATCTGACATTCTGCCCCTCTTTTTCTCTCTCTCCTTTCATGCTTTATTTTATTTGTACATCACTAACTAGATTAATCTTAAGGAACAGCAATATAGCAAAGGAGTATGCAAAAATCATAAATAATTTCAACAAGATGAATAATTAATACTAATTATTATTATGTTAATTGTATGGTGTCAGTAAAGTCTGGACACATAGGATAATTGGATATTTTTCATTTTCGAATGAATTCAAATGAATTACGCATTTCAAAATCATTAACAGATTTTCGATGATCAACATGACTGGGGACATTTATCTTGCTTTGCTGAAAGATCAGTTAATGCCCCAACTTGAAAATCACAGATCAAATACACTCGACACAATGAATAAGGAGTGAATGTATCAAAATTTGAGGCAATATGGATTTATTGCATCGAGTTCACGAAAATTTTGTGAAACGCATCAACATTTGCATTGCAAATGATGGAAATCATATTGAAGATGTTATTTGAATAAAAAGTTGTATTTTTACCCATGTTTCCAGACTTTACGGACACACTGTAGTAAGGATAGGGGGAAATACCATAGGACAAGGATGCTTAATATATTAGAATGTCTTTTTAAAGAATCTTGGGGAAAGTCTGTAGTCTGTTATGAGATAGGATTCAAATAATTTGCGATTGTATATAGTTTGTTGGGGGTCTTCAATTTGTGGTAGAAAAAGGTTCCATAGCTGAACTGCAGAGTACACTAAGCTTGTTTTGTACAAAACTCTCTTAAGTATAAGACAGAGAGAGTGAGTGAGTGAGAGAGAGAGAGAGAGAGAGAGAGAGAGAGAGAGAGAGAGAGAGAGAGAGAGAGAGAGAGAGAGAGAGAGAGAGAGAGAGAGAGAGAGAGAGAGAATTATAGAATATTCAATGTTATCAGCACATAAAGCGATGTAAGTATATAACTTTAAGCTTGAATGCTTCTTGCATGTTTCCTAATATCTGAAAAAGGGCTACCAGTTTCTAGAGGTATTTTTTAACATGTTTGGCATTATTCTCAAACATAGGCCTCACAACATCTGGAGTTGGCTTTTCATCAAAGAGTGACTGTAAGGCAGACCAGCCTGATTATGATGATTACTTTGACTGGATTTATGATGATGTACATGATAACGACAACAGTGATGATGGAAAACTAAGCTCTGGTGAGTGCTGAATGGCATTTTGTTACTTGGTAATGGCAATTTGTTACTTGGTAATGGCAATTTGTTACTTGGTAATGGCAATTTGTTACTTGGTAATGGCAGTTTGTTACTTGGTAATGGCAATTTGTTACTTGGTAATGCCATTTTGTTACTTGGTTGTGATTAATGTCACACGGTAGAATATTTTATATCTGACTGAAATTGGTGAAAATTATTTGAGTAAAATGCAAGTAAATGTTGGGTGTAAATATTTTAATCCAATCTTTGTGATTCAAATTCGCTAAGGGAAAACATTTTTTTGAAATTGTAGAATTGCTTGCCTGCTGACCCATTGATCATATGTTTACACCCCCATCATGGCGAATATTTTAATTTGACATGGACTCCAGGTTGTCCCAGGTCTAAAATGGGTACCCAAAAATGTCCCAGTAGTACAGGTGGCTCAGCGTGATAGTGACTACATCACCCATCGAGTGCTGATTGGTCTATCAAAATATGAGGCCAGCATTATATACCCAATACACATCAAGTCATGTAAAAGGATCATTTATTTATTTGTAGAATTTTAAAAGGCAAAAGGTAAAGGACACCATTTCAATCCCATCAAAGACACAGTAGGAGACAGTGCAGGCAGACGTGTAGTCAGGCTGCCACCTGGTACCATCAGCATGGGAACTCTTACCTGGCTACTGTAGTCAGGCTGCTAGCTGGTACCATCAGCATGGGAACTCTTACCTGGCTACTGTAGTCAGGCTGCCAGTTGGTACCATCAGCATGAGAACTCTTACCTGGCTACTGTAGTCAGGCTGCTAGCTGGTACCATCAGCATGGGAACTCTTCACTGGCTACTGTAGTCAGGCTGCTAGCTGGTACCATCAGCATGGGAACTCTTACCTGGCTACTGTAGTCAGGCTGCCAGTTGGTACCATCAGCATGGGAACTTTTACCTGGCTACTGTAGTCAGGCTGCCAGCTGGTACCATCAGCATGGGAACTCTTACCTGGCTACTGTAGTCAGGCTGCCAGCTGGTACCATCAGCATGGGAACTCTTACCTGGCTACTGTAGTCAGGCTGCTAGCTGGTACCATCAGCATGGGAACTCTTCCCTGGCTACTGTAGTCAGGCTGCCAGCTGGTACCATCAGCATGGGAACTCTTACCTGGCTACTGATTTGTTTTCGGGGGATTTGAATCTAGGACCATTATGTCAGTAGGTGGTTGCACTAGCCACTATACTATTGTGACTGCTAATTGTAGTGCAGCCATGTAGAACAAAGATAATTATGTACAAATATTAAATGTGTATTATATGTATGTACGCATATTTGTATATGTGCTTATCATCATCATCTTGTAGCCGGATCTTTGCAGAACATCGCTGTCATGGCAACCTGCCAAAAAGACTCTTGATCTTTCATCAGTTCCCCTACCTCATGTATTTTCATGGTGTCCATTATGTCCCATGTCCAACTTCACATTGGAAGCCAGTAACAGCAAAGAGATGCGACTGACATCAGAAAACCCACAAGACAGCAATAGCATTGAAAGCTATAGGCATCCCCAGATTCTAGCCCAGCCCTGCAGACTTCTCTATTGTCTTTCTCTAGAAACATGCATACTTAAAAATGTCCAATTGCATTCATTAGTCAAACTGTTCTTTAATAACATTTCTCTAGATAACATTACACGTGTGCATCATATTTATTTCATGATCTTCAGCATACTTATCTTTGTAACTCTTTTTGTCCAATATTTATTATGTTAACCCTGTCTGCTCTTGTTATTAATTTATCTCCTTCAGACCGTACATTCATTGCTTAAGTCACCACTGGCTAAAACATAAAAGAGTTACTGCTATCAGTGTTATCTTATGTTATGTCAAGCAACGTCACTGTACTTTGGGCATTCCCATACATAAAGAATTAAGAAAAATAAAAAAAAATAAATAAAATATATGTATGTGTGTGTGCGTGCGTGCCAGCCAGCCAGCCAGCCAGCCAGCCAGACAGACAGACAGACAGACAGACAGACAGACAGACAGACAGACAGACAGACAGACAGACAGACAGACATGGAGTAACAAATGAACGTATCGTTCATTACTTGGCATAGAATTAAAATGACTGATTTCTCTAAAGATGCTATGATGGAATACACTGATCTCCATTTGCTTACATTTTAACATATATTTTCAGAAGATACACTTATAATTGGAGTCATAGCAGTTATGACATTATTTCTCGTAGTGCTGGTTACATATGCAACCATCTGCATAATTAGGTAAGTTTCTGCACTTTTTAATTTTTTTTATGTATTTAAAATTCTCTTGCTCCTCAACCACATATTTATCATTTAAACACTAAAGCATCCGCATGGCTGAATGGATAAGAGCACTTGTTCTTATCTGATTCAATCAATCAGTCAATCAATCAGGTGCCGTCTCCACAATGAAGGTTGGCCGCAATGGATCTCCAACACTGTCTGTCTCTCGCCTTGACTGTAAATTCTGTCAGGCTGATGTTCGTCCATCTCTTGATGTTATCTTCCCACTTGCATTGTTGTCTGCTCTCATCCTTGCCCTCCAGTATAGTTTTTATAAGAGTATCATGCCTTTTATTGTGGCAGAAATATTTCACTTACCTCCTCTTTATTTATTTCATCAACTCTCTCTTCATTCCCAGTTTTTCTAGAACCTCTGCATTTGATTGTTTTTGTTTCCATAAAATATGACATATTCGTATGTATATCCACATCTCCAGTTCCTCTATTTGACTTTCTAGTTGCTTGTTCAGTCTCCAGGCTTCCGCGCCATACAGTAGCGTTGAATATATGTAGCATTTTTTTTTGGTGCTTGCTCGTATAGGCCATACACACTATTTATAGTAGAGATGGACTGAATTTTGCGTGTGGATTAGCTTTCACTATTAACAGCGTCCCTCGCCATCAGGCGGACCCACTTCGACTTCAGAGGTACTTGTAATTTACGCCCCCAAGTCAAGGATGACAGGTCAACATTTTAGTCCAGCTATCCAGTGTAGGGATTGAACCGCTTACCTCGGCATCAGCACAAAGAATGTTTAAGAACACGCGTTCTTACCCATTCAGCCACGCGGACCTGCACATAGCATGTGTTAATTATCATTTTTGATGCGTTGTTTATTTCTGTAGATGTTAATACTGATTTCATGCCATTGAAAGCATTGTTGGCCATTCCTATTCTCTTTTTGATTTCTATTTCACTTCTGCCATCATCTGTTAATGTTCAAGATAAGAGAAACTTGTTACTTGTTCTACTGTCTCCCCGTTTACCATGATGTTCATTGATGACCTTTCCTTTCTACTGCTAATTATCATAGTTTTAATTTTTTGGATGTTGTAATATCTTATCTGATTCATTGGCAAGTAAAAAGTAGGTTTTGACCAAACACGGCACACAATCGAATCAGCAAGTATTATAATGTAAATTTCTGTTCACTGAGCATCGAAACTGTGGAAGATACCATGAAACATAACAAATAACAAGATGACCCTAGTATGGCAATATGTCATCTCTCTATACAAATGGGAGGTCCCATTTGGCAATATATTATCCTTTGGCACTGAATCAGTTAAACATCTGATGTACTGATGCCGAGGTAATAGGTTCAATCCCTTCACTGGACTGTTGGACTAAAATGTTAGACTTCTTGCCCTTGACTTGGGGATGTAAATTAAAATTACCTCTGAAGTCAGAAGGATTTGTCTGATGGTGAGGGACACAGGTAATAGGAAAGCTAACCCACATGCCCGCGTGCATGCGTGCGTGCATGTGTGTGTGTGTGAATGAGAAGAAGCATTATCATTAAACAGTGAAAGTGAATCACACAGGGCTTCCAAGGCACAAATTCCAGTATGCTCTATATGTAGTTAAAGTTAGTTTCATATTCTTTACACAATGTCGCAATCAACCCCAGCATTTATTGGCTGTTTTTGATGTTGTACGCAATTTTACATTCAGTAATTTGCCATTGTTTTCTGAATGTTTCATGCTCATACCATTGTGAAAATCATAGCAAAGTGATCATCTGCCACATTTCCTGCAAGTCAGCTGCAGTTTAGTTTAGTTTAGTCAGTGATGTTGATCCATCGACTAAACTAAACTGTATGTTTTGCACTCTCTCACTGACTTCGGAGACCGGGTATGTAAGAATGACATTCATCACTAATAAGCAGCAAAATAGGAAATTTTAATATTAATTGTATCATGTTTAATTTCATAAATTGTTTCTTCATTTACTTTTGACCTAGCATCTACGGTAGGTTAATTTCTCTATTCAATCTCTTCATAAATATGCTTCATAAATTTCATTTGTCTTTTCCGTATGGTTTTGGTGATCAATCAAGTGGCACCTCAGTATTTGTTTTCTTCTTCTTTCCATGAGAATCTCAACATTCTTCTTAAAAAACCACATCACTACCTCCAGCTTTCTCACCACTTCATTATTCATTGTCCAGTGTTCGTAACCAGTACAGAAGAACAAGCCACGCTACTTTTCAATGAGTGGATGTTTTGAGCTTGTCATGGTATGTTTGTTTTTCATTATATTACATGGTCTAGTAAAAGTTTGGATACTGCAATTCTTTTCTCTGCATCACATCTTCCATATTTGTTTCATATGTTCATATTTTGTTTCTTTAGTTTGTTTGTTTCTTGCAGTTTGATTGTTGTTTGGCACAGTTTTGTGTTTTATTAATGTTTTGTCTTTTCATTAATTGTTCCTCCTCATACATCCTGAGGAGGATGTCTGTTGCACTATGTCAAGTTTTACCATTTTGCTGCAAAGCTGTCAATCCAGACTGCATGTTTGGGGATTTTGTCACCCTATTTTCTTTTATATATAATCTGTCATAGAAATGTGATCAAATATATTGCTCATTTAATAAATTCTGAGTTTTACTTTATTTTTCTTTTTAATATTAATAAAAGGATTGTGTCATTAATATCTAGTTAATGTTTTTTTTTTAATTGACCAACTTTTCTATATTCAGGAGAGTTAAAGCCAAAGAAAAGATAGTACACATACATCGGGGCAGTATGCAGATTGTGTATGCCAATGACATGTACCAGAAGCATGGGAAGCTTGAGTCAGACTTACAGGAAGAGCGGGACACCAACGTCTATTATGAAATTGGGCCAGAGCTGAACAAAGAAAGGAAGATGAGCTTATAAAAATTCCATTATTTCATAACACCCTACACTGTTCAACTTCAGAAGATAAGTTATATTATGGACAATCACCTGCTTTAATTCTGTTATTAAGTCAGCTACAAATAGGATATTAATTTGAGGGTGATTGTTGTCCAAAGAAGGTATTGGCTGTTTTAAATTTTTTTAAAGCAAATATGTAGTTATTTATTACTCCCATGGTGTTTATTTGGTTTTATAAATTATTTGCCTTCTTCAGCTTTAAGAGATAAACAATAGTTGTGGACATTTATTAAATACTTTTCTTGCATTCTAAAGTATAATCAGTGATTTTCTTATTTAAAGAATTCAATATGTGTATTGAGAATTCGGGCAGCTTATGTCTTGTTCTTCTGTATGATACACCTGGCAACTTTTATTTTCTTTAATGCTCAGTATCTGTTATTATTTCTCTTTATAATAATGAAAATGTGTCTATTCTCTTCAATTTGATGAATTGTAACAAATTATTCTTTACGATAATTCAAGTGAAAGGTAAGGGGAAATCACCATAATAAATTCACAAGAATAAATGTCTGTCGTCCCACAGATGTATGGTGAAGTCACATATTCTAAAACTAGTCATTGTGCATAATACCCTGACAACAAACATAAAATATAGCTGAATTCAGTATTTTAAAAGATGAACCCATTAAACCTTTTTACTACACAGTGTCATTTTTGTCTTTATTCTGTCTATGAAATATATAAGCATGTTTATGCACCATTTCTGGTAGATGACAATATTTTATGTGAACAAGGTTCATGTCAACATTTCTGGTAGATGACAATATTGTATGTGAGCAAGGTCAATGGTATCATTTCTGATAGATGTCAATATTTTATGTGAACAAGGTCCATGTCAACATTTCTGGTATATGACAATATTTTATGTGAACAAGGTCAATGGTATCATTTCTGGTAGATGACAATGTTTTATGTGAACAAGGTCCATGCCAACATTTCTGGTAGATGACAATATTTTATGTGAACAAGGTCCATGCCAACATTTCTGGTAGATGGCAATATTGTATGTGAACAAGGTCCATGCCAACATTTCTGGTAGATGACAATATTGTATGTGAACAAGGTCAATGGTATCATTTCTGGTAGATGACAATATTTTATGTGAACAAGGTCCATGCCAACATTTCTGGTAGATGACAATATTGTATGTGAACTAGGTCAATGGCATCATTTCTGGTAGATGACAATATTGTATGTAAATAAGGTCCATGGCATCATTTCTGGTAGTTGACAATATTATATGCGAACAAGGTCTATGTCACAATTTCTAGTAGATGACAATATTTTATGTGAACAAGGTCCATGGCATCATTTCTGGTAGATGACAGTATTGTATGTGAACAAGGTCCATGGCACCTATTCTGGTAGATGACAATATTGTATGTGAACAAGGTCCATGGCACCTATTCTGGTAGATGACAATATTATATGCGAACAAGGTCTATGTCATAATTTCTGGTAGATGACAATATTTTATGTGAACAAGGTCCATGGCACCATTTCTGGTAGTTGATAATATTATATGCGAACAAGGTCTATGTCATAATTTCTGGTAGATGACAATATTTTATGTGAACAAGGTCTATGCCAACATTTCTGGTGGATGACAATATTTTAAATGTGAACAAGGTCAATGGCATCATTTCTGGTAGATGACAATATTTTATGTGAACAAGGTCCATGGCACCATTTTTGGTAGATGACAATATTGCATGTGAACAAGGTTAATGGCATCATTTCTGGTAGATGACAATATTTTATGTGAACAAGGTCTATGGCATCATTTCTGGTAGATGACAATATTGTATGTAAACAAGGTCCATGGCACCATTTCTGGTAGATGACAGTATTTTATGTAAAAAAGGTCTATGGCACCATTTCTGGTAGATGACAATATTGTATGTGAACAAGTACATGGCACCATTTCTGGAAGATGACAATATTGTATGTGAAAAGGTCAATGGCATCATTTCTGGTAGATGGCAATATTTTATGTGAACAAGGTCAATGGCATCATTTCTGGTAGATGAAAATATTGTATGTAAACAAGGTCCATGGCATCATTTCTGGTAGTTGACAATATTATATGCGAACAAGGTCTATGTCACAATTTCTAGTAGATGACAATATTTTATGTGAACAAGGTCCATGGCATCATTTCTGGTAGATGACAGTATTGTATGTGAACAAGGTCCATGGCACCTATTCTGGTAGATGACAATATTGTATGTGAACAAGGTCCATGGCACCATTTCTGATAGTTGACAATATTATATGCGAACAAGGTTAATGGCATCATTTCTGGTAGATGACAATATTTTATGTGAACAAGGTCTATGGCATCATTTCTGGTAGATGACAATATTGTATGTAAACAAGGTCCATGGCACCATTTCTGGTAGATGACAATATTGTATGTGAAAAAGGTCTATGGCACCATTTCTGGTAGATGACAATATTGTATGTGAACAAGTACATGGCACCATTTCTGGTAGATGACAATATTGTATGTGAACAAGGTCAATGGCATCATTTCTGGTAGATGGCAATATTTTATGTGAACAAGGTCAATGGCATCATTTCTGGTAGATGAAAATATTGTATGTAAACAAGGTCCATGGCATCATTTCTGGTAGTTGACAATATTATATGCGAACAAGGTCTATGTCACAATTTCTAGTAGATGACAATATTTTATGTGAACAAGGTCCATGCCACCATCTCTGGTAGATAATATTTTATGTGAACGTCCTATCCAATAAGGTGGATAGGCGATTGAACTATTAAGGCCTCTGGGGTGTTTTTGCTTCTGGCTATGGCCTGCTTACGCATTTTCCTCATGTAGGACTTGTAGAACATGGTTCCGTCGCCCAGCTATTGAGTTAAGTGCTTGGAGTGACACTGTGAGCTGTGGATTTCATGTGGAGTGCTATTACATCTGTCCACAATTGTTTGTATTGCAAACTGCATGTTCAGAAAATGGCGGCAGCCAATTGCTGAATTAGCTAGTTTTGCATTATGCAGTAATGTGTGTGAAGCTGCTGCTTTTTTTGTGACTGCTGCTTCCATCAACAATGTACATGGTGGACTGTTGTATTGGCATTCTGGCATCAGCCCTATGCATGTACTTGCCTGTACCTGCTGTTGGTTTGTCGGTACTGCTGCTTGTTCCACTTTTCACATGGGGCAGGGAGGAGCATTTTGTGTGATATTCATTGGCACAGGAACGGAGCATTATGAGGGTGACCCTTTGCCATGAAGTTGGAATGACTAACAACATTTTTTGTGAACAAGGCCCATGGCACCAGATCTCATAGATATTTTCTCAGCTTGCCTGCTTATTCCACAGTATTTACTAATATGCAGCAGAAGAGATTATACAAACTCTTTTTCTCACTGCAGTTGACAACATATTTGTTGATAAGGATCTTTTTCAACTTGTTCTAATCATTAGAAGGCATCTTTTATCTTATGTTACAATTGTGCCAACTAGGCTGAAACAGTTTACCTGTTTAAGATTTTTGCCATTTACATGTTTGTTGCATTGTGAGAAATAAGTACACTGATATTGATTAGAATAATAGAAGATGAGTGAAAGTCAGTTTTGTTTTTAGTTCATTTTTGCTAAAGTGAACCATACTGTCATCTGACAGGCCTAGAATGAGCTGGAGGTGGCTGGTTAGGCTAATCTGTCTCTGGACATGTCTGTTAGATTTTTTTGTCTCCTTTAGTGATCTAAGTTTGCTATGCGTCTATTCAAGCTCATGTCACAAACAGAACGGTTCACTTGAGGTCTTCACTGGACCCTACAATGTGTCTTGTAGGGTTACCCAGATGGGCCAGATTTCTCCATCTGGCAAAGTTAAAGCAGCTTATAGGATATGTTCTGTGGTTTGCCAAAGATATAAATGCATACACTACTATTTAAACATACATGTGAATTATGTGACATACATCTTCTGCTTATAGCTGCATGTTCATATACTTTCATAAACCACATTATTTCTTGCATGTTCATGTCTATTGAATGATTTCAATTGTTATAAACTCATTTATTTTGTGCTTTCTGAGGAAATAAATTGTATTTACCGAAGTAGTTTTTTAGCATACTGTTTTTAGTATAATTCAGTTTTTTAAATGTGAAGGTCTTTGCCATTGATGCGAACATCTGCAAACAAGTGTTTCGCATATATAAGCTCATATCTAAGCTATGGATGAAGACACGATAATCATCGGTGACTTTAATGCAATGGCTATTGTCTGTCTGTCTGTCTGTCTATCTGTCTGTCTGTCTGTCTGTGCCTGCCTGCCTGCTTAATCCCATCCCATACCATCCCAATCTAACCCAAAACAAAACAAACAATAGCCAATTCATTTCAAGTCATACCGAGTTGAGGGTTCGAAATCAGCTGTGGGAAATTTGAAAGCAGACTGCTTTGCATTGATTTTGATGGTATGAGGCATCAGCCATTCAGAAAGCAATGGCAAACTACTTGACTAACATTGCCTAGTAAATTACAATCAGTCAACACATGCTGGGATTGGTTGCAAGAGCCTGTAAAGGACATGCTTCATTTATATATGTGCGTGAGAGAGAGAGACAGAGACAGAGACAGAGCATTGTCAGGTTAACTTTTCATGAAATTACCAATGAAATATGGTGAATGAGAAGTTTTTTTTTTAGTTTGGATGCAGAATGGCAATAAGTCGAAATTAATTTATATTTTATTTTTTAATGTGTTTTTATTGCTTGCTTTCCTGGCATGAAACCATATACTCTTTAGTAACAATGTGTGCCATAATTCCGCTGTTGTACTGTGTAGCAGGCACGCTGGCCTAATGGTTAGGAGGTTATGCTAACAATAGCATGAGTGTGGTCAGATGAGGGTTCGATGCCTGCATTAGTTGTTTGATACGGGAGGGAAAGACTGGCCACCTAAAGAATGTGGTGAGCCTTAGCACTTCACATACCAACAGCAGGTTCATGCTACTAGACTTGTTTTATTTTTACTATTGTACTAAGGTCAGTTTGTTCAATTTACACCTATTTTTACTTTTAAAAACGTGCTATATTTAATGTTATATGGTCAGTTTTTTCAGTGTACACCTGTTAATGTTGTTTTTAAAATGTGCCATATTTAATGTTATATGGTCAGATTTTTCAGTGTACACCTGTTAATGTTGTTTTTACAACGTGCCATATTTAATGTTATACATGCATCATTACTTTGTTGAACAAATGTAAATTCTATCATTCTTCTTTTTATATACCTCCTGCACATTGAAAAATATAGTAATAAATGATTTGTAATGCTCCTTTCTTGTTTTTATTTAATATTTTTATCATGATTTGCCCCAAAAAATCAAATAGATATGATCAAGTACCAGCCAATAAGATCAGGCCTCACTTCCACTAGTACTACTTAGTCATTATTAGCTATTATCAACACTGAATTTATATCAGAAAGAATAATACTAATACAGATCAAAGAAGGCAATGAAACAGCAACTATTATACAGACCCAATGTAACGATACTTACAGCGATGAAGACAAAGACAAATATTTTGATAACCTTACAGACACGCTAAACAATATCAGTGAGAAAGATGAACTTATTGATTTCAACGAAAGAATACATGGAGCCATTCAGCGACACAGAGACTAAATATAAAAGCAATGGTGAACACCTGCTTCACATGTGCTCCGAAAAAGGACTAATGATAACAAATAACTTTTTCTAACATCATCGCAGCCACACCAAAACCTGGTACAAATGGAACATCATAGATCAAGCATCTTAAATTGACTTTATCCTACTTAGGAAATCAGACAGAAACTACTAATGGATTTAAGAGCACCCCCATATACAGACATTGATACTGATCGCAAACCAGTTATAATTTTAAAAAAAAGAACTTAACATGCAAGAAAACCATTCGCAACTGAGGAGCGCTATCAAGAACAAGTCACCCAAATTGTTCAAGAAACCTGATACAGGGGAGAAAATGGCATGTGGCAAGACCAACACCAGAAGACACCTGACATACAAGATGAGCAGCGTGGAAGCCGCTAAGACCTTAAAGAAGACGAGAGGAGAGAACCTGCCTGCGAGCTGCAGCAAAGAACCAGAACCTACAGTAACCTTAAATGAAGCTACCACGAGGAAAATCGACAACCCACCACAGACAAGAGCCAAGACTATTGAGAAGAAGAGAGAGGAGAAAGACACCAGAGTCAGAAACACCGACTCACAGACGATCAGATGGGTTGTCAAATGTATCCAAGTAGAGCTGACAGATGACCAGATCCTGAAGCAGCTACAACAGGAAAATCTCCACATCCGAATCTTGAAGGCGGAGCGGCTACTGACATACTCCAAGATCTCCTCAACTTTAGCATTGGTGACAACAGAGGGCAGCGAGATGCCGATCACAGTATCTATGAACAAGAAAGTTCAACAGCCGGAAGGATTCATCCCGAGAATCACACAATGCTCAAGGTGCCAGAGGGCCGGCCACAGCAGAACCACATATCGCAGTAAGACAGAGATCTGTGCCGAACATCACGCCTTCAAGGAATGTCCACTGGCCAAACAAGACAAGGACTTCCAAGCGCCCAATGACAAGAGAAAGTGTATCAACTGCCTTGAAAAGCATGGAGCAAGATACCTGGGCTGTCCGTACCTCCAAAGACACAGAGACGTTTTAAAGATCGCCATAACCACAAAGACACCGCACAAGGAAGCAATGCGGAGGTGCGAGACATCCCCGGGCATCTCACAAACAAAAAAGTCCCAGCTAAAAGAGCAGATTAACGAGCAGAAGAGACAATTCAAGGCACTGCTGACACTGACACCAACCAGCGACAACGAAAAACTGCTGGTTGACATAAAGGAAATCCAGCACAGCATCAAGCAAGAGGTGGAACGCATGGCGCAGATTAAAAAGGATAATGAAGAAATTCTACAAATAATCAAGACCGAAAGAGAACTGCTAAAAGCCGAAAGGGAACTAAACCAGAATAAACCAGCAGAAGCCACGCATAAGACCGCAGAGAAGCCACATGCCGAAACCAAACCAAAGACCAATCGGAAATCGCAAGCTAAAGCCAGCAGTCCATCTGCAAAGTCCAAGCAATTCAAGAAATCAGTATCCTGCCAGACATCTGAAGAAAGCCTAGAGAAGTATTCCGACCTATCTGAAATTGACTGGAATGTAGAGGATGAGGAACTCATCGAATGAAAACTAAAAAACTGGGGAAAAGAATAAGATGAAAGAGAGCGAAAAATGGAAGAGGAACTTGAAAACAGCTGCGTATATGGCAGAGAAAGCTAACAAACAAATTTAAAAAAAAACAGTCCTTATAAGAACTTCATCATATCAGAGACAACGAATCAGAAGCCGACACTGACCAAAGAAACCGCCTGAGGAGACGGACACAAAGGAGAACCCACCGGCCAATCCCTCAGCTGACGTCACAGGCATACATGCTTCAAGATCGATAAGCCAGCTAACATTGGCGCAGAAGTCTAGACAAACTTATCCCGCATCATGAACCACCACAAATATAACCAACGCCACAGATGCTGGTTGAACGGGCGGAAAGTTTTTTTTTTTCTTTTCTGGAACTAGAACAAGAAAATAAAAAAACAAAAGGTAACAAGAGATGTCATCAGTTACAGGAGGCTTCAGAAAAATACGGTCAAAGACAAATTCTAACAAGAAATCACAAAGCTACATAAGAATATTCCTGATGATTACTCGAGCATAGATAAGGAATGGGCAATTTTCAAGGCTGCCATGCTCGATACCCTGGGGGTGGGGGGTGGGGGGTGGGTGGTGGAACCAAGTAAGTAGGTCAGGACAAAAGATTAGGAACAGCTTGGTGGAACAATGAAGTTAAAGATAGCATATCTAGAAAGAAGGTAGTGTTTAAAACAAAAAGGGCCACAACTAAAGCTGACCAAGACTATGTTGCTTATAGTATAGAATAGCACGACGAAATGCCAAACGAACTATTAAAGCATATAAAGATGAAACCTGGAGAATATACGGTGAACAGATGGCAACCCTTAGCAAAGACTTTTTTGTTGTGTGTGCATATCCTATTTACTGTCAACACCGGCAGTTTATTGCTGTTGTTGATGTCTTGGCAAGTTTACGTTCAGTAGTCTGCCGTTGCTTTCTGAATGACTGGCTCCCAATACCAACACGGTAAAACCCAGTGCAACACGGTCTGCTGCCAAATCGGTCGCAGCTGTGTTTCGAACTCAGGTAAGCGGAATTACGAACAGCGTCCGTAACACGGAGACCGGCGAAAATTACCTAAGAGAATTTTATAAACGTGTCAACACTATGAGAAACAGAGATGTATGCTACAACCCAACCACCATCGTGGATAGCAAAAGAGGTGTACCATTATTTAATCCACAACAAAGACTAGCGAAGTGGCAGAATACTTTATTACTTTCAAGAATTACTTAACCGCACACATAACATAGAAAACATCACTTTTGTGCCTAAAAGCTGTGGACAACAAGAACCAAAGTTCACACATGCAGAAGTCAAATCAGTTATACAGTAAAGTACTAAACAAATCACCAGGTCCGGGATGGAATAACCACAGAAGCTATTCAGTCTTGTGGCAAAACAGGAGTTAAATGGCTGACAATACTTTAAAAAAAATATTACATGGGAAGAAAGAAAAGTCCCAGACGATTAGGAATAGACAATAATAGTATCAATATGGAAAAAGAAAAATAATATGAGAGAGAAAAACGTACAGAGGTATAATCACTCCTGAGCCATATAAGGAAAATGTACATAAAACTATTGGAACAAAGAGCTAAACCCATAGTTGAACAACAGTTAAGCAAAGTACAATGTGGTTTCAGGAAAGGTAAAAGCTGCACTGATGCACTATTATTAGACAAATTATATTAGACAAATATGTGAAAAACAAAACCCATCGAATACAGTGACCAGAAGATTATTGTGTTTGTAGAATGGCTGGCCGAGTGGCTAGAACGCCGGACTCTCCTTCGGGAGACCCGGGTTCGATCCCTCGGTAAGGTGTGGGATTTTATTCTGTCAGGGGCAAAAAGAAAATCCTAACCTGCACAGTTCGCGGCGACTGCACTAGCCAGGCGGCCTTAATTCCTCAGGCTCAAAGAACACTCCTCCTCTCTCCGCCTGTCTCTTCCTCCCTCCTCCTCCTTCCCCCTCCTCCTCCTTCCTCCACCCTCTTCCTCCTCCTTCCTCCTACTCCTCCTTTTTCTTCTTCTTCTGCTGCTGCTGCCGCCGCTCCATTTACCCAAGTTAATTGTTGGGGGAATATGTAAAGATCTTTCAAGTGCTCTTTCTAATGATTTTTGTAAGTTGGTCTTCGTTTATCTAAGGTTGTTCTAACCGCAACCAATAAATGATTAGACAGACAGACAGATAGACAGACAGACAGATAGATAGTCGGGAACGGGAACGGGAGCTTATATGACTACTTATATGAATTAAATGAGATGCTCCACACCAGGAGCCAGGCGATGCCGGGCAGGGTCAGACAGACAGACGGATAGACAGACAGACAGACAGTCAGGAACGGGAACGGGAGCTTATATGACTACTTATATTAATTAAATGAGATGCTCCCCACCAGGGACTGGGCGAAGCCGGGCCGGGTCTGAGCTGATCCACGACACTGGTGATCGAGTGAAATGGCGAGTCATGACTTGGCACATGATTGATTGATTGAAAGACCCCTCTGCCATACACCACAAGGTACTATATTGGCAGTAAATGACAGCAGATCAGAAAAACGGGCTTTCACGATAGTAGATAGATACATGTTATGGACCACCCTTGAAGACTACAGGATACAAGGAAAATTACTAGAAAATATCATAGCCATGTATCACTTTAGTCAAATTGCAATAAGAACACAAGTAGGTATATCAGATATGTTCAGTCAATACTAAAGTAAGACAGAGATGTGTGCTGTCTACTCTGCTATTTAATAGCTATATGGACAGAATATCCAAAGAAGCAAGTATTGACAGAACAGATTCGGAAATTTTGGAACTCTTGACTTTCAGACGAAGCAACAGATTCACCCGCAATAAATGAACGTTTATTTGCATACGATCAGTGCCTGTTTTATACGAGGGCAGACTGCAAAATCATATTAATAAGCTGAGCTTAACGTGCAGCAGATACAATCTAATCTCATCTTATTCCTCTTGTATCTTGCGGTGTCGAGGTGAAGCATAACAGCGGGAGAGTGCCCGTTTATGGGCTTCATGTATCGAAATTCCCATGGACTCTGCAATTACCACTGTCCATCGTTTATGTGGCCGGTCTCTTCTTCTGCTTCCATTTGCTTATTCTGGCATACTGCTAGTTGGTAATCTAGTTATGTGGCAAAACCATTTAACTTGTTGCTTTCTGGTGAAATCTGGCGCTCCTATAACTCCCACTTTAGTCCTGAATTCTTAATTTCTTATTTTCTTTCTTTTTGATACGTTGAGTATTCTTCTCAGAAATCTAATTTCTGTTGTAGTGATTTTTCTTTTTTTCTTTTTCTGTCATTGTCCAGGTTTGGCATTGGTAGCATAGAGCTGGTAGGAAGATTGTGTTGTAGAGTGCTTTCTTATTATAGTAACTACTGATATGTGTTTGTTCTTTACTATTCGTTCCAGTTGTCCACTGAGATGGTTTGCCTTATTGCATCTTCTACTTTCGATCTCGTCTTCTGAGTTGTCATATGATGATATTATACTTCCTAAGTACTTGAAGTTCTTTATATGTTTCAGATTTTAGATGAATCTTTGTTGTTTTTTTCTTCTCTGGTTATAGTCATTACCTCTGTTCTACTGATGTTAATTTTCATGTTATGTTCCCTACTCACTTAGTTTAGGCTATTTATGTGGTTTTGTAATTATGCTTACGATTTTGCTATTAATGCTTGATCGTCCACAAATATTAGTTCTTTAATGGTGTACTTTGCCGTTGGTTCTTCTTCTGTTTTCTGTTCTTCATGCGGTCTCTCTTTGACTTGTTTCTTTACATATGCTGTCTATAAAGGTTATGAACAAGAGGGGGGAAAGACACAACCTTGTCGTACTCCGGATTTTATGCTGAAGAGTTCTGAGTGCTATTCAGATACAATATGAATATAAATACAGCCAAAAACTGAAGTAATGCAAGTTAGCAGAACTCCTGGGCAACTAAGTGTACAGATAAATAGCACATCTCTGAAACAAGTTGCAGAATTAAAATATCTTGGAAGTGTGATCACAGTAGTTGGCAGTATAGACAGAGAAATCGAAATCAGATTTAAAAAAAAAAGAAAACGTGTGTGCTTATATATCAACTAATACTGAAACATCCAAACATACCTTTGTCCGCAAAAGACACAGATAATAAATAGCATATTTACACCAACTCTATGCTACCAATATCAAACCTGGACATTATCCAAATCACACTTACGAAAAATCAACACATGTGAGATGAGATGCCTGAGAAGAGCTGTCAACTTAACTATCCGAGACCAAATAAGAAATGATGTTATCAGACAAGACAGTGGGATCAACGCCTTGCGCGACATATATTGAAAGACAGAAGATCAAATGGTTTGGCCATCTCGTTAGAATGCAACACCACCAACTACCAGCACTGGCCCTACACCAAAGAAGACCTAATACGAATTTAACTACTTCTAAGAGCGCCAATCAATACTTGTAAATCTAAGAGCAAGAAGACGCCCGACAAGAAAATGGATTGACGACATCAAAGACATTGTGCAATCACATGGAACGACACTATCCAGTGCCACCCATCGGGTGCTGGAACGCCGTTATTCCTCCCCACGACGATTGACGGCAAAAGTGGAAGAAGATGATGATGATGATGATGATGATGATGATGGATGATGATGATGATGATGGATGATGATGACGATGATGATGATGACTTAAAACTTTAAAGTCTTTGGCGCAAAAATACAAAAAGACGTATAATGCTTGTAAAATTGAAGACTCGTTAGACGATATCACCAAATATAATATTTATTCTGATCCATGTTTTGTTCACAAAACTGTGGACTATGTCCTCGAGCTTTAGCTAGAGTAAGTGGGTACGAAAATTAGATGTACAAGTATTGATTGGCGCTCTTAGAAGTAGAAGAAAGAAGTAGTGATTAAAAAACACAATAAACAACATACACACTTAAAGCTTTAATACCTTAATAATTACCAAGCCGGGAACCAACCCAGTCACCTCCAAAAGACGACAGCATCTAGCCGCGGGAACATATACAATTCCATGGCAGATATGGGAAGTCGTTTAAGACATTTAATCACTCCATGGCACTTAATCATTTAATTAAGAACCTATGGCACAACATTACCTACGCAAATACAAATACAAGTAAACATTAATGAGAACACGCATCTTTCCTGTGGTAACATAAGATGTGAATCATGGACCTTTTGGCAACCACTAAGAAAGAAAACGCAAGCTTTTGAATGCTACCAACACATTATTAGAATCTCAAGGAGCTAAGTAGTTAGTTGCATATCATTTACAGGACGCCACAGTCAACCCCAGCACGTGTTGGCTGTTTGTGATTTTCTAGGCAAGTTTACGTTCAATAGTTGCCATTGAATTCTGAACGACCGACGCTCATACCATTGTATGAAAACCATAGTAAGGCGGGTTGCTTCCAAATCGCATGCAGCTGTGTTTTCGAATTCGGTATGCGGTATTGCGAATCATGTTCCTAACCCCTAGGCCACAATAAAATGCTGACATTCTGCACGATGTGAAGATCGAAGACGGCTGACTGATAAACTGAATCATGTCTCGAAATCTGAAATATCTTGCCACAGTGGCTTAGACAAATCAAATGAAAGACATTGTTCCAAGAAGAAAAGGCAGGGGTTAACCAACAAGAAAGTGGTCACAGGACATTGAATTGAGCATGGGCAAGGGGATGTATGAGACAGAAGGCTGGTGAAAGATGGATAAGCTATCCAATGGATCGTGGCGAGAGCGACATTCTATATTGGCTTTGCAACATGATGATGCTTTAAAAAAAAGTGATCTGTACTGGTTACTGCCTGTAATCCTGGCCAAAAGGTCGGGAATCGATTTTGCATGCAGCTTCGTTTTTATTTTTTTACATGAAAGAACAGTGCTGAAACGTTAATTGTCCTTGTATTGCTACTTTTTCCAGATCCCCTTAATACTATGACCTACATCCTCTTTTCTATATTACATATCCTGTCGTGACTTTAGCAGAAGCGTGGGACATTCCAATACAACCATGTCATATTGTACAATACACATTCCTTACCACACCTCAATAACGGGAAACAATCATGGCTTTGAACATCCAGCAGTAGTTGTCGGTCTTTGTGTAAGGTCTGCACAAAATGGTGACCTACGAACTGTGACATTCATACAATGCTATTCCATCAATGCCCGAGGAGGAAGAGAGCAAGATAACCGTTAATTGTTTGTCCATTTTACAATCATACGTCATGGATATGAGATTGCGTGTGTGAAGACGTGTCATGTCAGTGATTACATTCAAGAAAATGTATACAAAAAGAGGTTAAATTCGTGGAATGGTTAAAAAATAATATTAATAATAAACAATTAGAGAGAAACAAAGAAGATAGAGATTCGCTGAGAACAATCAAATGTGATCTTGTTCCGTGTGGATGTCTCAATTACTACAGTACAGTACTTGTTTAGGAACCCTTACTTCTTACGCTCTCGCCTCATAAGTAAAGTATTCATCTGACAATACTTGGCTCACTTGAACTCAGAATTAACTCTATTCTATGTAATGTAGTTTAAGTTAGTGAAACGATAAATATTAATATTATTAATAAATAAATAATGTGTGAAATGTGTGGTGCTCTTTAATTTTAGTCATCAGCTGTAATGTAAATTTGATGTTATAAGAATTAGAATTACATGACATGGACAAGACAGCCAGCTATTTTCTCAAATTGTATATCTGCAGTGAATCTTAACTTAAGAGGGCCTTTACTACCTCGTTTAACTAGTGTCTTCAAATTATATTAGCAATTAATTAGCATATTCAGAAGTTAAAACTAAGTAAATTATGACAATTCAATTCAACTTTATTTTAAAAGGGTTACAAATTGGGCATGCAGGCCCATCTTACAAATGACAGCGTATGAAGTATTATAGCCACACACACACACACACACACACATATATATATATATATATATATATATATATATATATATATATATATATATATATATGTCTTCTTCTGCGTCAATCCGGAGTGTTTTTTCAGACGTAATTGCGCTGTGCCCAGTTATGCACTTTAGGCCGACACATCCGACTTCGGCGGGCATTTGCAAAGAGATATAAATAGCTAACAAATAAATAATAAGAGATATAAATAGCTAACGAGAAGAGACACTAATAGCAAAATAATAAATCAGTCCAAGACAATTGTTATTATAAAATAACAACACTGTGGGTCAAGAGGAGTTAATGTGGCAACTGTCTAGGACTAAAGTAAAAAAAAAGGACATACAGATTTAACGTTGACAGCCAAGATAGATTAGGTAAAAGTTATACTTGTTTGGAATTCAAGGACTAATGATTAAAAAAAATGTGTGCCAATGTTTAAGGAATCATTGATCAGTATAGGGTGAGTAATTTGGGACAAGCTGGCACTGTAGCTTAGGAGCAGGAAACACAATTCACATTTCCCCATCATATCGAGTCGAGGGTTCAAAATCAGCTGCCGATGATTTGGAAGCTTACACCCTTGTGTTGATTTAGATCTTAAGAGTGTATGTCATTCAGAAAGCACTGGCAAACTACTGAATATAAAAATTGTCTATAATAAATGTTTGCATATCCTTTTTGCAGGACATTGCTGTCAACATCAGCATCTTTCAGCTGATTGTTGATTTCTTGGCAAGATTACGCTCAGTAGTTTGCCATTGCTTTCTGAGCGGCCGGCTCACATACCCTGTAAGTTACCAACGCGATTCGAACCACTGCTGATTCTCACCATCGTCACGTTACTTACGAGAGTATACGAGATTACGGAGAAAAGTCGCTAACCTTTAGGCCAGGAAGCTGGCAAAAATTATCTAGTAAATCACAAATATTATTTTTTTTAAAGTGCCGTGGTTGATTGCGACATCCTGTAAAAGAAATGCAACTAATCTTTTTTAAAACTTTGCACTGAATGAGTTAAATCAGAATAGATGAGTCACATAGTAAAACATCGCTTTCTGGACCTGTATGTTTTCTGAATAAACTAGCATGTAATAGGTACCCGTACATACAACACAGGATGTTTAGAAGCCAGTACTTATCATCAGCATCATTTATGTACATTCCTGTATATGTGTAATGGTGACTTGATGGTGTTTTTTGCTTGCCAGGACAATGATCTGGTGACTTGATGGTGTTTTTTGCTTGCCAGGACAATGATCCAGGTACAATTCCAAGTTGTGACAGGATTTTGTTTTTGACTGGTATTCTCTAGGGTTGACCACGCCTCATCGGCTGTTAATAATTACGCCAGTGACAAAATAAAATTATGTTAGATATGTGATTAATCTCGTAATAATTTAATAATTTTTACCATTTTGTGTATGCCTCTTTCCTAAAAACACAAATATCATAACTATAATTTCTTTTTTTTTTTTGCAGAAAACCTTTGTGTTTGTTAGTATAGCGGTGCTATGACCTGCAAATGTTGGGGAATAAAACTACCTAGTGCAAACTGGCATTCTGTTTTGCGTGTGCATGTGTCTACATTAGAGGTTTGGTGTGCTGCAAGCTTGATGACAAATTTCTGAAGGTGTATGTGGTAAACATTAACGTTTCTCACAGTTGTTAAGTGTCTACAAGGATCAAGGAGTGAAAATGTTGCAGCAAATCCTGGATAAAATGTACATTGATCCTGAGCTTCTAGAGGAACTCTCTGAGGATCAGAAACAAGTCCTCTTTTACAAGATGAGGCAGGTACGTAACCTCATGTTGTAAACTAATTTTTTTAAAAGTGAAGAATGCTATTCCCCACCAAGACGTGTATTGGGTATACAGTGTTAGTCCCTGATTTTAGATTCATTTGCTTTCAATAGGTGATGCAGTGAATATCACAGATAGTGCTTTTACTTCCCACAAACTTTTTTAGTACCCATTTTAGGTTGTGTTGGCAGAGAAGCAAGCTCCTCCTTGATTTGAGTGCATGAACACTGGACCAGCAGGCAATCATGTTAGCACTTTACTACCACAACCCCCCTCCCTTTTTCGTGTAGTATTACAGGTGGGAGGAGTTGTGCTTGCATAGTGGTGAGTGTTAGCACGTCACTACCACAGCCCACCTTGTTCATTTTGTATCACAGGTGAGAGGAGTTGTGCTGGCATAGTGGTGAGTGTGCTTGCTTACCAAGCGACTGCGCCAGGTTCAATCCCCAGCAGGATGATATTTTCCTACCAGTTTTATCTGGCTCTGGGATTAACACGGATTCATTGTGTACTAGATCATTATTCAAATTATCTGGGAAGGAAAGGTGCTAGGTGACAGACACTGGCAACTGTCTCATTATGCACTGACCTAGAATATGTGAAAGCCTAACTGTTCACACCCCATTGGAAGTTACTTGTTATTGCATGAATAATAGGTTACTGTTCTTTACATCTTTGATGGTGGCTAGAAAACACATGGCACATTAAATTTTGCACCATTTTTGCTTTCCTATTGTGACAAAATCAGACTTTTAAATGTAGGTTTCTTTCAATACAAATAACATATTTGTTGGTACTTTGAGTTTTAGCGAGCATTAGTGAGTAAATATCATGCATATCATATGCAAGAGTTTACAGTAGATCAGAGTAGGAAATTGATGAAAACAGTTTGGAACACATGTATAGAAGAAGTTCTGGCCTGTTCTGGCCAGGTAAACTAAGTAGGTCTGACAAAATCTCCAATAAATATAAATTAGAGCATTCACAGAGTTTTCATAATCAACAGTATTTCGAATTGCCCCATTTATTATAAGTGTATTTGTTTTAGCTGATTTGTAAATTAAAACTTTCCTCAAGCACTTGTCTTTATTCAGATCTAAAGTATATTTTCTGGGGGAATAATCATTTGTAACTTTTGTATTCACGCAGGAACAAGTTCGCAGATGGAAAGTAAGTGAGGAACAGCAAGAAAGAGAGGACAGAAGTAAACCAAAGAAGTCAGCCTCAGTAGGTACGTCAGGGGTAGCTATCCAAAATGCAGATTTTATACATTAAGTTCTGCTGTCAAAATATTTTTGTATAAAATAATGAAATAGTTATTCCTTTTCAATCAATCAATCAATCAGTAAATCAGGTGCTGTCTCCACAATGAAGGTTGGCTGCAATGGATATCCAACACTATCTGTCTCTTGCCTTGATTGAACATTCTGTCAGACTGCTGTTTTCCCATAGTGAATTCTGC
Source organism: Cepaea nemoralis (assembly GCA_014155875.1). Classification (NCBI taxonomy): domain Eukaryota; kingdom Metazoa; phylum Mollusca; class Gastropoda; order Stylommatophora; family Helicidae; genus Cepaea; species Cepaea nemoralis. Next base: position 382,770 of record JACEFZ010025109.1, read on the forward strand.
TGTTTGCCATCTCTTGATATTATCTTCCCACTTGTATCATTGTCTGCCTCTTGCCCACTGGCCTTTAGAAACATATCAGCATTAGAGCATTTTAAGGCAATTGGTGAAGGAGTGGATGAAAGAAATTCTGGAATTTTGACATTAGTTATAATACCATTGCCACACTTGTAGGAATTGTTGAAGATATGGGATCCAATGGAGCACAAAGGCTACTTATGTATCCATGGCACTTTTATGACCCACAAAATTGTTTACATGATAGAGGAAGTAAGGAATACACTTTGTATAAAATGTATTGACTAAGGAGAGAGTAAGTAATACTTACGTCACCTGGTCTCTAATGAAAGCAAAGAATTATAATACTGTAACCTGCATAGCTTGGCCAAAGGGCATAACTGGGGCAAGAACATAGACCTGACAGAAGACTTTGTGAAATGGCAAACCATGAACGCCAGTGCTTACCAGTTTGGCATATGAGATGATGTTTTTTGGGACCCTTAAGGGAAGCAAAGAATACTAACACTGTAACCTACCATGGTGTGACACTAAGCAAGGGGAAGATAAAGAGATAAAAACCTGGATGGCCTGGGAACATGATAACAAGAGAACATGATAACCAGGACAAGAACACAAAGACTGGTGATCATGTGAGATGGTGAACTTTGACCTCCTGCACATGTTGTAAGATAGAACACAGGAGGGCTGGTGTGGGACTGGCAACCCCATCCCATAGAAAAGTTTAACTTCAACCAACCAAGAATAAATCTAAAGACACAGAAAATACAAATACCTCAGCCAACCAAGATGAAAGGAGGCTTTGCTAGAAGAGATATAATGTGACGCAGAGAAAGTCACTAGGACCCTGGATTAACAACTTACCTCTATTCATTTAGGTAAACTCCAGAATTGGCACCTGGAATGATAGAACTATGCCTGAATTGGGAAAAACAGTACAGGTGTTAGAAGAAATAAAATATTATAAGATCAGTATTTTGAGATTATGGGAAATAAGATGGAAGGGAGCAGACAAAAAGCTTCTTAAAAATGGTAAAACAATGCTGTTCTCTGGCCATACAGAGGAGAATTCTCCTCTCAATGGAGTGACCCTAATGCTATCTAACGAGGCAGAGAAAGCATTCATAGTTGGAAGCAGTGAGTTTTAGAATAATAACAGCTTCATTTAGAACCACCAAAAAAAGAAAATATATATGAATGTGATCTATTGTTACAAAAAATATATATACTAGATAGATTCCTGCCTCCGCTGGGGATTGAACCACTGTCTTGGCAGGCAAGTGCACTAACAAAAATGCCTTTTGACTCCTTTATTCAAGTATAAATGTTTAGCTGTTATGTCATTTTATTAATGTGCCCCATGTTTGTATTATTTTTGTCATTGAATAATTATGTTTAACCGAAGTTTCTAATTAAGGACCATGAAATAATGTAATTTTATTTTTTACATTAGTTAAGAAAAAGGTGGACTTTTTGCTGGGCAGAGATGGTTGTGAGTGGGTGTGGGTTATGGGTGAGCATCCACTTGACAAAACTATTGAGCAGATACTGGAAGAGGAAACCAAGGCAACAGCTCTCGAATTAGCAGAAGCTGAGGCGGAAGCTCTGAGGTAAGTATGTGGATTATGATTCTTTGCTCCCCTTTCTGCTGTCTCTGTTATGCCTTTCTATACTGATGTGTGTATGTAAAACATGGGCAATATGCAGACAATCTGAGAAATATTTAATGATAGTGAAAATGTGGTTTCCGAGGATAATTGCAGAGAATACCATAGACAGAAAAATGAATGGAGAACTCCTATAAGAAACAAATTAAAACTGTAAATGGAATAGAGAAAGTATACGGACAGTCGAGATTTGTTTGGCATGTTTTGAAGAGAAATCAAGTTGAAAATTTAGTGACAGCTGGCGAGACTGATGGGAAAATAGCAAGGGGAAAGCAGAGATAAATACCTGGATAGCTTGAGATCATGTGAGATGGCTAAATATGACTGCACATGCTTATTGGCATGGCACATGATGCTGATGTTATGCCTTTCAGCACCAGGTTAGAAAGGCCTGTCTAGATGAGGTCCTTGCATGAGATTTGTCTCGGGTGGCGTGTCATGGCCTCTGCTGTTCCACTACTCCATAGCTTGCAGGGTCTGCTGCTTGCTGTGTTTTCATTGTTTGTAAGTGTCAAAGCTGTTTGTGACATGCTGTTTGGAGATAATCTTGTCACATGACTGACCTACCTGACTGATGTGTATCTCAGTGAGTTGAGTCAAGAACTGATGTCACGGCACTCGGGACATTCCCATACATGCTCAATCCTCATCTTCAACAGTCAGCAAAGTGTCCCAATACTAATTACTAATTGCAGTTTGATTATGTGTCTGTCTGACCTGTTCTTTAAGTACTGGGTGTCAGTCAGATCCTCTGGGTCTGACCTGTTCTTTAAGTACTGGGTGTCAGTCAGATCCTCTGGTTAATCCCTGCCACCTTTCTAACATGATACCAAAGGGCCCTAACCACACCTGCCTGGAAGGGCCAAATGTAAGACAGGCCTGCGTGCCCAATTTGTTACCCTTCAAAAATAAAGTTTGTTCGTTCGTTCGTTCGTTGCCTTATTGTGCACCAGAACCCCACCCAGTGGTGCAGACCCAGCCAATATGTCTACCAGCACCTCGTTTCCCAGCACAACAGCATGTCCTAGGGAAATGATCCAATAGGAACTCCCTATCTTTAATTTTTTTTTGCCTTTACCTAAGAAGGCTAGATTTTCTATTCACTACCCCTGTATTAGGGAGCAGTATCCTATCCTTTTCTTAATTTGTCAAAATCCCTACTCTCCACACTATGAATGGAACTGGGGCACCCCATAATGCTCCACTCCTATGCCTGTGAATATCACACAAAATGCACTTCACTGTCCCATGTGAAAAGTAGAACAGACAGCAGTCTCGACAAACCAACAACAGCATGAACAGGCATACATCAGTTATCAGTTACCAGTTGGGGGTATCTTCATTGCACTCCGGACATGTCCATAGGTGCTCAGATCCTCCCCCCCAGCATATGCATCAGCGTCCAGTGGCTAATAGTGCCAGTTCTGTGTTGGTTGACGAGGCACTTTGTTTTCCCGATGTACCTCTTGCGTCTGGCTGTGCCGATTCTTACTCCCAGGTCTTTCATCCTGGACAGCGATGTGGAATCACTGACGTCAAAGTCCTCTGTTCTCGCCATATCTTTAAGGACGTTAATAACATCGGCATGATCCATGGGCTGGCAGAGCCAGCCAGTTTGTCAGCTCGTTCATTTCCCTCGACTTCCGCGTGTCCCAGGACGAAGATGAAGGTGACTTTACGGACAACAGACTTCCGCAGCGATTCAGTCCACTGTCTACGTACAGATCCAGCTTCGACCTTCTGAATCATGCTCATTGAATCACTTAGTACACACACGTTGGTATAATGCTGTGATTCCAGCCATATGAAAGCCTGTGTAACTGCCATCACCTCCATTGTCATGCTGCTCGTGGTCATAGAGTGGGAACCACTGGATTCTTGAACGGTTCGGCCCGCTGAACGGGCTGTAAATGCCCACGCACTTCTCTGCTGCTTTACAACAGATCCATCTGTATAGATGAGCACTTTGGGGCTATCTGAGTGTTCATAGATGAGCGCGTTAACCTCTGCATTGACAGCAGCAGGGTTCTGCTCTCTGCACCGTCTGTCGAGTGTGATAATGCAGGAGAAAGTGCACTTAAAAGCTGGAGGCACCGGCACCCATTCCTTGCCGGGGTTGATACTGGTAAGACTGCAGACCTGTCTGACGACATCTTCCGCCCGACCCATCCATGATTTGCCCCTCTTTAGCCTGTCACCCTTTTCTCTGAATATAGCGTCATGCAGAGGGTGCTGCTCATCTACTAACTAACTAGATATTAAAAAACTAACTAACTTATTTTTAAGTATGCACGAGCTCTCCAGATCTTGATCCTGTGTTCCATTATCGGGAAGTCAAGGAGGTATCTCATTGCTACACAGCTGGTGCAGCCCAAAATGATGCGCATGGCTTTGTTTTGTACCTTTTCAAGTCTTCCAATCTGTGTAGGGCTGACAGTGAGGATGGCCAGGGCATTACTCAATGCGTGAAAGCACCAGTCTTTGGAACAGAAGTATTAGCAGTCTTTGCTCGATATTGGCAGTCGCCATGACTCTCATTGCTGACAAACCTTTTCGAGCTTTCGTTATAACATAATCGACATGATCTCTGAAGGACGGGCTACGATCAAGCCTCACGCCAAGATATGTCATTGACTGGGTTCTACTCAAACTGCTCCCATCCATTCTTACTGCCGGCAGGTCTGTTTTCACAATATGGTTGTTTAGGGAGAACCATGTAACCGTTGCCTTTGCAGGGTTGACAAGGGCATCGGCATCAGCACACCATGAGGAAATTCGATCTAGTTCGCCCTGCATATCATTGGCAACCGCCTGTCTATCTCGACCCTGTCGATACACGAGGATGTCGTCAACGAATGACAGAGTCCTACCCCTCCCATCCAACTGTTGTTCAGTGATTGGCACCGTATACACGTTGAATAGTACTGGTGACAGTGGTGAACCCTGCGGCAATCCTGGACATATCATTATCGGCTCAGAAGACTAACTCCCGCATCTTAGCACCACCTTCCTTTGGAGCAGAACTGCAGCTATCCATCGTACAAGGTGAGGGTGCACTTTAAGTCTGAGGAGGGTTTGCATCAAGTGCTCGAAAGATACTCTGTTATATGGGTCCTCTAAGTCTATGGCGGCCGCACATGTCTCTTCTCTGACCTGAAATCCTTCGTAAACATCTTGAGCAAAGACCGCTGCATTCAGCCATGAACAGGCATACATGCATAAGGCCACTGCCAGAATGCCAACATAACAGTCTGCCACTAAAATTAAGTTCATCATCAATGGAAGCGGCAGTCACTAGAAAACCAGCAGTTGCACACACATTACTGCATAAAACAGTCACTTGAATAAATTATTGTAAAGAGTATAATTTTCCTATTAGCAGTTAACCATTAAAATATTACAGCCAATCCTATGGCAAATGCTACTGTTGCAGTGCGAAGATATAGAAATTCACAGAAATTATAAGTCATGGGAATATGAGGTGGAGTGGGCAACTATCTTTCTGTCACTTTTCCTTCCGAGAGATAATTATAGGTCATGGGAATATGAGGTGGAGTGGGCAACTATCTTTCTGTCACTTTTCCTTCCGAGAGATAATTATAGGTCATGGGAATATGAGGTGGAGTGGGCAACTATCTTTCTGTCACTTTTCCTTCCGAGAGATAATTATAGGTCATGGGAATATGAGGTGGAGTGGGCAACTATCTTTCTGTCACTTTTCCTTCCGAGAGATAATTATAGGTCATGGGAATATGAGGTGGAGTGGGCAACTATCTTTCTGTCACTTTTCCTTCCGAGAGATAATTATAGGTCATGGGAATATGAGGTGGAGTGGGCAACTATCTTTCTGTCACTTTTCCTTCCGAGAGATAATTATAGGTCATGGGAATATGAGGTGGAGTGGGCAACTATCTTTCTGTCACTTTTCCTTCCGAGAGATAATTATAGGTCATGGGAATATGAGGTGGAGTGGGCAACTATCTTTCTGTCACTTTTCCTTCCGAGAGATAATTATAGGTCATGGGAATATGAGGTGGAGTGGGCAACTATCTTTCTGTCACTTTTCCTTCCGAGAGATAATTATAGGTCATGGGAATATGAGGTGGAGTGGGCAACTATCTTTCTGTCACTTTTCCTTCCAAGAGATAATTATAAGTCATGGGAATATGAGGTGGAGTGGGCAACTATCTTTCTGTCACTTTTCCTTCCGAGAGATAATTATAGGTCATGGGAATATGAGGTGGAGTGGGCAACTATCTTTCTGTCACTTTTCCTTCCGAGAGATAATTATAGGTCATGGGAATATGAGGTGGAGTGGGCAACTATCTTTCTGTCACTTTTCCTTCTGAGAGATAATTATAGGTCATGGGAATATGAGGTGGAGTGGGCAACTATCTTTCTGTCACTTTTCCTTCTGAAAGATAATTATAGGTCATGGGAATATGAGGTGGAGTGGGCAACTATCTTTCTGTCACTTTTCCTTCCGAGAGATAATTATAGGTCATGGGAATATGAGGTGGAGTGGCCAAATATCTTTCTGTCACTTTTCCTTCCGAGAGATAATTATAGGTCATGGGAATATGAGGTGGAGTGGCCAACTATCTTTCTGTCACTTTTCCTTCCGAGAGATAATTATAGGTCATGGGAATATGAGGTGGAGTGGCCAACTATCTTTCTGTCACTTTTCCTTCCGAGAGATAATTATAAGTCATGGGAATATGAGGTGGAGTGGCCAACTATCTTTCTGTCACTTTTCCTTCCGAGAGATAATTATAGGTCATGGGAATATGAGGTGGAGTGGCCAACTATCTTTCTGTCACTTTTCCTTCCGAGAGATAATTATACGGTCATGGGAATATGAGGTGGAGTGGCCAACTATCTTTCTGTCACTTTTCCTTCCGAGAGATAATTATAGGTCATGGGAATATGAGGTGGAGTGGCCAACTATCTTTCTGTCACTTTTCCTTCCGAGAGATAATTATAGGTCATGGGAATATGAGGTGGAGTGGCCAACTATCTTTCTGTCACTTTTCCTTCCGAGAGATAATTATAGGTCATGGGAATATGAGGTGGATTGGCCAACTATCTTTCTGTCACTTTTCCTTCCTGAGAGATAATTATAGGTCATGGGAATATGAGGTGGAGTGGCCACTATCTTTCTGTCACTTTTCCTTCCGAGAGATAATTATAGGTCACTGGGAATATGAGGTGGAGTGGGCCAACTATCTTTCTGTCACTTTTCCTTCCGAGAGATAATTATAGGTCATGGGAATATGAGGTGGAGTGGGCCAACTATCTTTCTGTCACTTTTCCTTCCGAGAGATAATTATAGGTCGATGGGAATATGAGGTGGAGTGGGCCAACTATCTTTCTGTCACTTTTCCTTCGAGAGATAATTATAGGTCATGGGAATATGAGGTGGAGTGGGCAACTATCTTTCTGTCACTTTTCCTTCCGAGAGATAATTATAGGTCATGGGAATATGAGGTGGAGTGGGCAACTATCTTTCTGTCACTTTTCCTTCCGAGAGATAATTATAGGTCATGGGAATATGAGGTGGAGTGGCCAACTATCTTTCTGTCACTTTTCCTTCCGAGAGATAATTATAAGTCATGGGAATATGAGGTGGAGTGGGCAAATATCTTTCTGTCACTTTTCCTTCCGAGAGATAATTATAGGTCATGGGAATATGAGGTGGAGTGGGCAAATATCTTTCTGTCACTTTTCCTTCCGAGAGATAATTATAGGTCATGGGAATATGAGGTGGAGTGGCCAGCTATCTTTCTGTCACTTTTCCTTCCGAGAGATAATTATAAGTCATGGGAATATGAGGTGGAGTGGCCAACTATCTTTCTGTCACTTTTCCTTCTGAGAGATAATTATAAGTCATGGGAATATGAGGTGGAGTGGGCAAATATCTTTCTGTCACTTTTCCTTCCGAGAGATAATTATAAGTCATGGGAATATGAGGTGGAGTGGCCAACTATCTTTCTGTCACTTTTCCTTCCGAGAGATAATTATAAGTCATGGGAATATGAGGTGGAGTGGCCAACTATCTTTCTGTCACTTTTCCTTCCGAGAGATAATTATAAGTCATGGGAATATGAGGTGGAGTGGGCAAATATCTTTCTGTCACTTTTCCTTCCGAGAGATAATTATAAGTCATGGGAATATGAGGTGGAGTGGGCAAATATCTTTCTGTCACTTTTCCTTCCGAGAGATAATTATAGGTCATGGGAATATGAGGTGGAGTGGCCAACTATCTTTCTGTCACTTTTCCTTCCGAGAGATAATTATAAGTCATGGGAATATGAGGTGGAGTGGCCAACTATCTTTCTGTCACTTTTCCTTCCGAGAGATAATTATAAGTCATGGGAATATGAGGTGGAGTGGGCAAACTATCTTTCTGTCACTTTTCCTTCCGAGAGATAATTATAAGTCATGGGAATATGAGGTGGAGTGGGCAAACTATCTTTCTGTCACTTTTCCTTCCGAGAGATAATTATAAGGTCATGGGAATATGAGGTGGAGTGGCCAACTATCTTTCTGTCACTTTTCCTTCCGAGAGATAATTATAAGTCATGGGAATATGAGGTGGAGTGGGCCAACATATCTTTCTGTCACTTTTCCTTCCGAGAGATAATTATAAGTCATGGGAATATGAGGTGGAGTGGGCAACTATCTTTCTGTCACTTTTCCTTCCGAGAGATAATTATAAGGTCATGGGAATATGAGGTGGAGTGGCCACTATCTTTCTGTCACTTTTCCTTCCGAGAGATAATTATAAGTCATGGGAATATGAGGTGGAGTGGCCAACTATCTTTCTGTCACTTTTCCTTCCGAGAGATAATTATAAGTCATGGGAATATGAGGTGGAGTGGGCAAATATCTTTCTGTCACTTTTCCTTCCGAGAGATAATTATAGGTCATGGGAATATGAGGTGGAGTGGCCAACTATCTTTCTGTCACTTTTCCTTCCGAGAGATAATTATAAGGTCATGGGAATATGAGGTGGAGTGGGCAACTATCTTTCTGTCACTTTTCCTTCCGAGAGATAATTATAGGTCATGGGAATATGAGGTGGAGTGGGCAACTATCTTTCTGTCACTTTTCCTTCCGAGAGATAATTATAGGTCATGGGAATATGAGGTGGAGTGGCAACTATCTTTCTGTCACTTTTCCTTCCGAGAGATAATTATAAGGTCATGGGAATATGAGGTGGAGTGGGCAACTATCTTTCTGTCACTTTTCCTTCCGAGAGATAATTATAAGGTCATGGGAATATGAGGTGGAGTGGGCCAACTATCTTTCTGTCACTTTTCCTTCCGAGAGATAATTATAGGTCATGGGAATATGAGGTGGAGTGGGCAACTATCTTTCTGTCACTTTTCCTTCCGAGAGATAATTATAAGGTCATGGGAATATGAGGTGGAGTGGGCAACTATCTTTCTGTCACTTTTCCTTCCGAGAGATAATTATAGTCATGGGAATATGAGGTGGAGTGGGCAACTATCTTTCTGTCACTTTTCCTTCCGAGAGATAATTATAGGTCATGGGAATATGAGGTGGAGTGGGCAACTATCTTTCTGTCACTTTTCCTTCCGAGAGATAATTATAGGTCATGGGAATATGAGGTGGAGTGGCCAACTATCTTTCTGTCACTTTTCCTTCCGAGAGATAATTATAAGTCATGGGAATATGAGGTGGAGTGGCAACTATCTTTCTGTCACTTTTCCTTCCGAGAGATAATTATAGGTCATGGGAATATGAGGTGGAGTGGGCAACTATCTTTCTGTCACTTTTCCTTCGAGAGATAATTATAGGTCCATGGGAATATGAGGTGGAGTGGGCCAACTATCTTTCTGTCACTTTTCCTTCCGAGAGATAATTATAGGTCATGGGAATATGAGGTGGAGTGGGCAACTATCTTTCTGTCACTTTTCCTTCCGAGAGATAATTATAGGTCATGGGAATATGAGGTGGAGTGGGCTAACTATCTTTCTGTCACTTTTCCTTCCGAGAGATAATTATAGGTCATGGGAATATGAGGTGGAGTGGGCAACTATCTTTCTGTCACTTTTCCTTCCGAGAGATAATTATAAGGTCATGGGAAATATGAGGTGGAGTGGCCAATTATCTTTCTGTCACTTTTCCTTCCGAGAGATAATTATAAGTCATGGGAATATGAGGTGGAGTGGGCAAATATCTTTCTGTCACTTTTCCTTCCGAGAGATAATGTATAGGTCATGGGAATATGAGGTGGAGTGGGCAACTATCTTTCTGTCACTTTTCCTTCCGAGAGATAATTATAGGTCATGGGAATATGAGGTGGAGTGGCCAACTATCTTTCTGTCACTTTTCCTTCCGAGAGATAATTATAAGTCATGGGAATATGAGGTGGAGTGGGCAAATATCTTTCTGTCACTTTTCCTTCCGAGAGATAATTATAAGTCATGGGAATATGAGGTGGAGTGGGCAAATATCTTTCTTCACTTTTCCTTCCGAGAGATAAGTTATAGGTCATGGGAATATGAGGTGGAGTGGCCACTATCTTTCTGTCACTTTTCCTTCCGAGAGGATATTATAGTCATGGGAATATGAGGTGGAGTGGCCAACTATCTTATCTGTCCCTTTCTTTCCTTCCGAGAGATAAATTATAAGTCATGGGAAGTATGAGGTGATTGCCTAACTACTTTTCTGTCACTTTTCAATTCCGAGCAGTATCATTATAAGTCATGTGAGATATGAGGTGGAAGTTGGGCAACTATCTTTCTGTCACTTTTCCTTCCGAAGAGATAATTATAAGTTCATCTGGGGAAGTGAGGGGAGTGGGCCACAGCTATCTTTTCCTGTCACTTTTTCCCTTCCAGAGAGATAATTATCAGTTATGGGAAATTAGGCAGTTGGAGTTTGGCAATATCTTTTCTGTGCATATCTTTTTCCTTCTCGGATATAGACTTATTCGTAAGTCATGGTATATGAGTTGGGTATGCGCAAACTATCTTTCTGTCACTTTTTGCCTCTTCAATGCTGTAGAGTAATTATATGGTCATGGTAGTCTGAGGTGGGAGGCTTCAACTATCTTATTCTGTCACTTTTCTTCCGAAGATAAGTGATAAGGCATTGGAATATGAGGTGGAGGGGTCCACTAATGCTTTCTGTCACTTTTCTTCCGGAGATAATTATAAGTCATGGGAATATGAGGTGTGGAGTGGGCAACTATATTCTTGCTGTCACTTTTCCTTCTGAGCTATATAATAGTATCAGTCGTGGAGATGAGGTGGCGTGGGCGCATCTCGAGTCTACTTTCTGTCACTTTTCTTCCGAGAGATAATTATAGGTCTCTAGGGACTCATGAGTGGAGTGGCCAACTATCTTTCTGTCACTTTTCCTTCCGAGAGATAATTATAAGTCATGGGAATATGAGGTGGAGTGGGCAAATATCTTTCTGTCACTTTTTCCTTCCGAGAGATAATTATAGTCCATGGGAAATATGAGGTGGAGTGGCCAGCTATCTTTCTGTCACTTTTCCTTCCGAGAGATAATTATAAGTCATGGGAATATGAGGTGGAGTGGCCAACTATCTTTCTGTCACTTTTCCTTCCGAGAGGATAATTATAAGTCATGGGAATATGAGGTGGAGTGGGCAAATATCTTTGCTGTCCTTTTCCTTCCGAGAGATAATTATAGTCATGGGAATATGAGGTGGAGTGGGCAAATATCTTTCTGTCACTTTTCCTTCCGAGAGATAATTATAGGTCATGGGAATATGAGGTGGAGTGGCCAACTATCTTTCTGTCACTTTTCCTTCCGAGAGATAATTATAAGTCATGGGAATATGAGGTGGAGTGGGCAACTATCTTTCTGTCACTTTTCCTTCCGAGAGATAATTATAGGTCATGGGAATATGAGGTGGAGTGGCCAACTATCTTTCTGTCACTTTTCCTTCCGAGAGATAATTATAAGTCATGGGAATATGAGGTGGAGTGGGCAACTATCTTTCTGTCACTTTTCTTCCGAGAGATAATTATAAGTCATGGGAATATGAGGTGGAGTGGGCAACTATCTTTCTGTCACTTTTCCTTCCGAGAGATAATTATAGGTCATGGGAATATGAGGTGGAGTGGGCAACTATCTTTCTGTCACTTTTCCTTCCGAGAGATAATTATAGGTCATGGGAATATGAGGTGGAGTGGGCAACTATCTTTCTGTCACTTTTCCTTCCGAGAGATAATTATAAGTCATGGGAATATGAGGTGGAGTGGGCAAATATCTTTCTGTCACTTTTCCTTCCGAGAGATAATTATAAGTCATGGGAATATGAGGTGGAGTGGCCAACTATCTTTCTGTCACTTTTCCTTCCGAGAGATAATTATAAGTCATGGGAATATGAGGTGGAGTGGGCAACTATCTTTCTGTCACTTTTCCTTCCGAGAGATAATTATAGGTCATGGGAATATGAGGTGGAGTGGGCAACTATCTTTCTGTCACTTTTCCTTCCGAGAGATAATTATAAGTCATGGGAATATGAGGTGGAGTGGGCAACTATCTTTCTGTCACTTTTCCTTCCGAGAGATAATTATAAGTCATGGGAATATGATGGTGGAGTGGGCAACTATCTTTCTGTCACTTTTCCTTCCGAGAGATAATTATAAGTCATGGGAATATGAGGTGGAGTGGGCAACTATCTTTCTGTCACTTTTCCTTCCGAGAGATAATTATAAGTCATGGGAATATGAGGTGGAGTGGGCAAATATCTTTCTGTCACTTTTCCTTCCGAGAGATAATTATAAGTCATGGGAATATGAGGTGGAGTGGGCAACTATCTTTCTGTCACTTTTCCTTCCGAGAGATAATTATAGGTCATGGGAATATGAGGTGGAGTGGCCAACTATCTTTCTGTCACTTTTCCTTCCGAGAGATAATTATAAGTCATGGGAATATGAGGTGGAGTGGGCAAATATCTGTCTGTCACTTTTCCTTCTGAGAGATAATTATAGGTCATGGGAATATGAGGTGGAGTGGGCAACTATCTTTCTGTCACTTTTCCTTCCGAGAGATAATTATAAGTCATGGGAATATGAGGTGGAGTGGGCAAATATCTGTCTGTCACTTTTCCTTCTGAGAGATAATTATAGGTCATGGGAATATGAGGTGGAGTGGGCAACTATCTTTCTGTCACTTTTCCTTCCGAGAGATAATTATAAGTCATGGGAATATGAGGTGGAGTGGGCAACTATCTTTCTGTCACTTTTCCTTCCGAGAGATAATTATAAGTCATGGGAATATGAGGTGGAGTGGGCAACTATCTTTCTGTCACTTTTCCTTCCGAGAGATAATTATAAGTCATGGAAATATGAGGTGGAGTGGGCAACTATCTTTCTGTCACTTTTCCTTCCGAGAGATAATTATAGGTCATGGAAATATGAGGTGGAGTGGGCAACTATCTTTCTGTCACTTTTCCTTCCGAGAGATAATTATAAGTCATGGGAATATGAGGTGGAGTGGGCAACTATCTTTCTGTCACTTTTCCTTCCGAGAGATAATTATAGGTCATGGGAATATGAGGTGGAGTGGGCAACTATCTTTCTGTCACTTTTCCTTCTGAGAGATAATTATAGGTCATGGGAATATGAGGTGGAGTGGGCAACTATCTTTCTGTCACTTTTCCTTCCGAGAGATAATTATAAGTCATGGGAATATGATGTGGAGTGGGCAACTATCTTTCTGTCACTTTTCCTTCCGAGAGATAATTATAGGTCATAGGAATATGAGGTGGAGTGGGCAACTATCTTTCTGTCACTTTTCCTTCCGAGAGATAATTATAAGTCATGGGAATATGAGGTGGAGTGGGCAACTATCTTTCTGTCACTTTTCCTTCCGAGAGATAAGTCTGGTCCCAGTTGTTCTAGGCCAGAGCTACTGGTTGCAGGAAAACAATTCTCTTTAACTGAGGATTGAACCCTGACCATGGTGTTTTCAAGCCAATGCACTGTCCACAATGTTATGAATCTTAAAGTAAGCCTTTATGACAGTGAAGAGTTTCTAAAATGTTTGGAATGATACATTAAAGATACACCTTAGTATTTAAACATGAAACTTTGCTTTCTGTTACTAATATTTTTATTCTAAATTAAGCTGTTTTTTCCCCTTTCTGGCAGATTGAAAGAAGAAGCAGTAATGTTGATAAAGATGGAAGAAGAGAAGCAAAGGCGTATCAAGGAAAATGAGGAACGTGAGGCAGAAATGAAGTAATTGCTATTTTGTGTATTCTTGCAGATCCTCATTTGTTTTGCATGCATTGATGTCCTTTTCTTTATTAAATTGTAGTATAAAGCTCTATTGAGGGTGGCAGAAAGGAAGCATCAGCCTTTTGTAATATAGCTTGTCTTTTGACCTCTTCTTCTTCTCTCCCCATTTTCTCCTACTCCATCTTTGTTTTGCCTGTAAGCATCAAGTTAAGCAGCAACATCTTGTGTATGCTTCATATATGGTGTTACATAGAGCCTCAAATATTGCATCATTTGACAGGGCAAACTCTTGCTGTCTCTATCGGGTTTAAGTACTAAAGTTCTTTGTGAGCCGCTGTCTTCTGATCATCTTGTTATATTACCAAATCGTCTGATTTGCTAATTTTTTAAATATGATATAACTCTGGTGCTGCCCCTTCTTCCTTTCTGATATCATTGTTTCTTATCTTATCTCTTGCATATAGAATTCACTGTAGGCATTTAATTTCTGTTGATCTCTGCAGTGAAAGTAAATATAAGAATGTTGGTTATCTTTGTAACAGCAGATTGATTATTTAATAAAATGAAAGTAATAATTGTATGTGCCATACACATACAGGACTGAACACATTTTTATCCAGCTTTTTATAAAATATGAATGCAATATTTATTTGTTTAAAAAAAAAGCTCAATGCAGGAAAGACTGGCCACCCATACCTCAATGAATTCAGGCCTGAATGTACAGAGAAATTGGTCACCTGTCTTTCCCTGGCTGAGTGGACAAGAGCCCAGGCGTCAAATCCTTGCCTGACCGCTCTCATGACATCATCAGCGCAACCTCCTAATGATTCCTCCAACGTGCCTGCTATTTATTTCTTGTGCATAATGTTTATTGTCTGTGAAAAAGTGTTTTGTAATTTCATCCAGACGCCAACAGGAGGAGGCTGCCTTGCATCAGTCAATCAAGGAAGCTAAACTAGCCATGGAAAGAATGGAGATAGAAAAAAAGAAATTTGAAGAAGAGGAAAGAAAACGTCTGTTAGAAATTGAGGTAAGAATAAGTTGTATGTTTATTATGTGTGTGTAAATGTTTATTTTTAATTCCATGATCTTCATATATAATAATTCATGTTTTATTTTGAGATTTAATAGCCTGTTTATTGCTCTTTTTCTCTTACTGTAGAAATAAAGATTAATTTTCTTCATGGGACATCATGTCGTTTGTTATTTTGAGAACTGATAATGTTGCACTCTGGGGAAACAATCAGATGTTTGGTCTTTCTCAGCAATTTAAAGAGTGATGATTTGGGTTTTCATTTTCACATCACATATTTAATTATCCTAAGACTTGTCAGCTGGTCTGCCCGGCGAAGGGGTTATTGACTTTCTCCGTAATCGCGTATATCCACATGGGGTAACGCAGCTGCGCGAGATTCGGTAGCGAATCGTGTCATGTTGGTTCCTTACAGGGGTATGTGAACCGGTCGCTCAGAAAACAATGGCAAACTACTGAGCGTAATCTTGCCATGACATCAACAATAGAGGTAAAATGCTGATGTTGACAGCGATGTCCTATAAATAGGATATGCGGGGGGAAAAAAGACTTGTCATCAAGTTCAATCTGCTTTAGCAGCCTCTTTTATTGTCACCTGCACAACTCTCCTTACATTGTTTGCTCAGTCATCAGTTCACCATGACCAGCAAGTTGCTGCTTAATTCTGTTATAATGCAACCTGTTACAACCAAGACTGCTTGCAAAATGAAGCTCTAATTTCCAAAAGCTAAACAGTGTTTTCCATAAGCTATAATTTTTCTGTTCACTTCCAAAATGGGATTTGATTGGACAAATAATACATGCATTATTGTACGACTTGTAGTAGATTCCACCTGTATGTTACCAGGAAGCAATAAATACTAACACTGCAACCAAGTATACATGTCATAAGTGGCCACTAAGGAAGGTTGGTGAGAGACTGGCTACTTCAAACTGTTAAAAACCTAATTATGAACAAGTTTACAGAGGGCTTGGCTTGAGTTGGTTGAGGACCTGTATTCCATTTGAAGATGAAAGGCAGAAGACAAAGAAGAAGCAGCAGACTAAAATGCATACAAGAGTGTTCACTTGAAACATGCCTGTTTGATTGGTTGGTTTGTAATCCTCTGGAAGATTGAGTTTAACTCAAGTCTAGAACATTGATGCTCAAGTCATCTGAGTCCTGAAGCATCTACCAGAGCTCAGACATCAGTGGGGTGTGCTAGACAGGTGCTGGAACTTCACATCTGCAGAGAGGCATGGCAATCCTTGGAACATTAGCCATCAAGTCAATGTGTGACAGAGACCTCAGCTATCATCATCATCATTGGCACCTTGCCGTCTTGACAGACGATAGTTTGTGCTCTAAAAAGGCATAATAACTTTTAACTATGGCGGTAGCGAGTGTGACTGATAAGGCCAATCTGCGCTGTAAATGTCCGTTCACAGTGGGTGCATGTGAACACGTGGTCATTTCCACCATCATGCACCATCTTACGTCTCAAACGCTTGGTGTGTGACTTTTCTGCAATAATTTTCTCCTTTGACTTTATTCCATTTCTGATATTTGCCCTCCACGCAACACGTTCAGCGGCGACTTGCTCCCAATGTGCATTATCAATGCCTGTATCAATCATGTCCCGCTTACACACATCTTTGTATCGTAGTAGAGGCCGACCCTGAGATCTCTTACCCATCTGTAATTCACCAAAAAAGATATCCTTTGGTATTCTACCATCATCCATCCTCCTAAGATGTCCTATCCATCTAAGTCTACGAAGACTGAGCATGGAGTAAACTGTCACACAACCTGATCTTTCCAATACTTCAGTATTTGTGATTTTGTCTTGCCACTTAATACCAAGAATTCTTCGCAGACACCGCATATGAAAGCTGTTTAAATTGTTCTCTTGGTGTGAGTAAGTTGTCCAGGTTTCACTGCCATAGAGAAGAGTACTAAGGACACAGGCTTGATAGACAAGGACTTTTGTTTTGGCAGTAAGCTTCCTGTTCTCCCAGACTCTTTTTCTTAACCTGTTCATTGTTGTTGCTGCCTTACCAATCCGGATGTTGATTTCCTGATCTAGGGATAATTTGCTATTTACCACTGATCCTAGATATGTAAAATGGTCTACTATCTCTAGTTCGGCGTCGTCAATAAAGATTGATGGTACCCCATGTGCACCTTGTGACATAATCTGTGTCTTCTTTTTGCTAATTGTTAAACCAAATTCAGAACAAGCATTGGAGAATGCAGATAGTAGACATTGCAATTCTTCCTCAGAGTGGGTCGTAACTGCAGCATCATCTGCAAAAAGCAACTCTCTGATCAGTACCCTCCTAATTTTGGTCTTAGCCTTCAATCTCTGAGCATTGTAGAGGCCGCCATCTGAGCGTGAGTGAATGTATATACCACCATCCTGATCACGAAATGCATATTTCAGTAGAAGTGAAAAGTATATTCCAAAGAGGGTGGGAGCTAGTACACAACCTTGCTTAACTCCACTCTTGATTTAAAATTCTTCAGAAGTTGCACCATCAAACTTGATTATACCCTTCATGCCTGTGTGGAACGATTCCACAATGGACAGAAGAGTTGGTGGGCAGCCAATCTTCTTTAGTGCCTTGAACAGACCCTCACGACTGACCAAATCAAATGCCTTTGTGAGGTCGATGAAGGCAATAAACAGTGGTTGATTCTGTTCACGGCATTTTTCTTGCATTTGTCGCAATGAGAATATCATATCAGTGGTAGACCGGTTCTGTCGAAAGCCACACTGTGATTCGGGGTAGACTTGATCTCCTAGGACTTGAAGTCTGCGCAGAACAATTCTGGCAAATACTTTTCCAACAATACACAGAAGTGAGATACCCCTATAGTTGTTACAGTCGCTCCGATCACCCTTGTTCTTGTACAGCGTTATGATGTTTGAATCTTTGAAATCCTGTGGGACTTGTCCTTCACGCCAGCATAGCTCTATTAGCTGGTGGATCTGTAGAGTGAGTGTTTCTTGCCCCTCCTGATAACCTCTATTGGAATCCCATCCTTACCTGGAGCCTTGCCAGATGCAAGTTCATTTATAGCACACTTAACTTCTGTTATGGTGGGAAGTGTGTCCAGGTGGTCAAGAGTTGGTAGAGCCTCTATGGCATTTAGGGCATCATCCGCTAGTTTGGTCTCACTTGAGTAAAGCTCCAAATAGTGCTCTACCCATCTGTCCATCTGCTGTTTCTTATCAGTGATGACTTCTCCAGTCAAGGTTTTCAGCGGTGCACTTCTTTTGATCACTGGACCACAGGCTTTCTTTATTCCTTCATACATGCTTCTTATGTCTCCCTTATCACTTGCGATTTGAATGGACTCACATAACTTGATCCAATAATCATTTGCACACTGCCTGGCAGCCTTTTGCACATCCTTCCTAGCTTGCCTTAGCTCACTCAGAGTGTTACGCGTTGGTCTTTCCTTGTTTCTTAAGAGAGCTTTCTTCTTCTTATCAATCAAGGGCTGCAGAGTCTCGCTGTTGGCCGCAAACCAGTCCTGCCTCTTATGATCCACAGTGCCGTAAACCCCTACGGCAGTTTTATAAAGAGTTTCCTTAATTTGACCCCACTTTTCATTTACTGTACAATTTTCTGGTGTATCAGTGAAAGCGTCTTCAAGTTGCTGTTGAAACTGAAAGCACTTTTCAGGATCATGAGTGTTAATAATATTAATCCTGGGGCTAGATTTGTGTTTAGCTGTGTAGATTCTCTTTGGTCTCAGTCTAACTCTTGCAACAACCAAAGAATGATCTGTATCACAGTCAGCACTGTGGTAACTACGAGTCAATGATATATGGTTCAGATGTTGTCTCCGTGTGATGATGAAGTCCAGCTGGTGCCAATGGCCGGATCTTGGATGTTTCCATGTGACCTTATGCATCTCTTTTGTTTTAAAAAAAGAGTTTGTAATACATAGGTCATTACTGGTGCAATGCTCCAGCAGCCTTTGCCCATTTTCATTCATGCGACCGATGTTGTATTTTCCAAGGGACACTGGCCATGAACTCGAGTCCTTGCCCACACGAGCATTGAAATCACCGAGCATATAAATGTAGTCAGATTTTGGAACTGCCTTGATCACGGAGTCTAACTCCTCATAGAATAAATCCTTCACATCATCAGAGGAATCGAGTGTCGGTGCATATGCAGTAATAATGGTGGCAAACCCACAAGAGGTTGCCAAGCGCAGGGATAATAGTCTTTCATTTCCTCCTGCTGGAATTTCAATCATTCCCAGTAGCGAATTCTTCACTGCAAAGCCCACACCGCGTTGCCTTTTTTCTGCCTGCCCTCTACCCTTCCAGAAAAAGGTGTAGTTGTTTTCCCTGAGTGACCCTTCCTCAGCGAGGCGAGTCTCCTGCAGGCCAGCAATATCAATGTTAAGACGATTGAGTTCGGCATCAATCACAGCCGTTTTTCTCACATCGTCAATATTGGTCAAGTCAGTGGAAAATCCTGGACACATGGTTCTCACGTTCCAGGTTGCAAGCCGTAGCTTGAGGTTTCTATTTTTATTTTTGTTTGTACCTGGTGCATTGGTTTTACAGCCTGCGATTCAGATTTTGTCCTAGCCCCAAGCACCCATTGAAGCAGGCAGGCTGTGGCGGATCAGCACCCAATTGGCTGGGGGCTGCCCAGCTTGAGGCGGGCGGTAGCTGATCAGTGACACCTATAGGTGTCTCCCACCGTCAGAGGCAACGCGTGGCGCCCCATGTCTACGCCAACTGACAAGGACTTATAACCCGTAACAGTTGCCTCTCGCTTTGATTCCGAGACCAGTTAAGACCAGGGATGGAGTTATTGCCTCTCCATAGCACAAAGCCTGGGCTAAAATATAGAGATCATGTGTTGCCCATGCAGCATGATCCCTCTCTCGGCCTGCCTAGTTCACTCCAGAGGAAAGGTAACACCCCTACATCTGGAACAAGACAAGCTGCAGAAGCTGCTGGATCAGCAAAGCATTGCTCTAACTGTCCGCCTGTCGGAGCTTCGATCCTAGACCAGTCGCCAACCAAGGCTTAGGGCCTGGTCAGCCCTGCCATGACAATTTTGTCTTTAGCTTGCATTTCCTCGCACCAGGGTAAGGCTTGTACCCTCCCAATTGTGCTCTTCCGCCCGAAGCCGTTGGCACAATGTGGGGTGTCGGGTTTGGTAAGCGCCGCCCAACGTTCGGCGCTAACAGAAAACCAGGTAGTACCGTCTACTGTTATACGGTAGCTCAGTCATATCTGACTAATAATATATATATATATAATAATATTAATATTATAGTATATAAATACACATCACAACAGCCCTGATGGTGTAATGATTCAAATAGCTTGCCTGTCAGGACAGAGTCCTGGCTTTAGTCCACAGCTGAAAGAGGATTATATTTTGTTCTGACCAGTACAGCTCAGTGGTCAACCCTGCCTTATTGAAAATGGCTACTAGAAATTTTCAGAACTTTCTGGAAAGAAAAGGTGGCAAGGAAGGGAACAGGCCAGCCTAAATCATACATTATGGCCTAGAATTGAGTTGAGTCAAGAACCCACATCACAGCAATTGGGATATTCCTATATGTACTCTGTCCTCCTCTTCAGCAGCTAACGAGTTTCAATACGAATGGTATCAGTAGCAGTCTGATTATACAGGGTGGGGCAAAATGATCTGACACATTTGTAACTCTAACAAAACCAAATTAGAACAAATGAACAAAAAAAGTATTTTTATCTATCAAATGTACACATGATGCCATTTTGTTTTATGTTGTTTTAATAATGATTTGTGTGGGGAAATTCAACAACAGGTTCCCCATACTGCTATTGTGATTTTCAGTGACGAGGCCCATTTTCATTTGTGTGGAAGTGTGAATAAGCAAAATTTCCGCTATTGGTCCCAAAACAATCCTCATGAGTTACACGAACAACCCTTGCACAGTCCTCATGTAACTGTATGGTGTGCGATAGCAGAATTTGGCATTTTGGGTCCGTACTTTTTTGAAGAAGACAATGTTACAAGTGACCGTTAACTCTGAACGATATTGCATGTTGCTGGACACTTTTCTGCGACCCAAATTGGATGAACTTGACGTCAGAAATAATGTTTGGTTCCAACAAGATGGCGCAACAGCCCACACGTCTAGACGTTCAATGGAAATTTTGAGGGAGATGTTCCCCGGTCATTGAATTTCATTCCGAGGTGACCTCGGTTTGCCTGCCCGATCACCTGACTTGAACCCGTGTGATTTTTTTCTCTGGGGATACCTAAAATCAAAGGCAATACGATCTATTGAACAATTGAAAGATGCAATTCATCAAGAAATTGAGTCTATTCCACATGAAATGATCCACCGAGTTATGGATAACTTTCGCAAACGTCTTCAACAGTGTGTGGACAATAACGGTGAACAGTTGACTGATGTAATTTTAAAAGAAAATGAATAAAATGACATCATATGTACATATAGGAAATAAAAATACTTTATTTTCATTATTCAAAACATAAAACAAAATGGCATCATGTGTACATTTGATAAATAAAAATACTTTTTTGTTCATTTATTCTAATTTCAGCATTATTAAAGTTACAAACTGTGTCAGATCATTTTGCCCCACCCTGTATGTCCGCCTTCCTCCTCAGCTATATATATATATATATATATATATATATATATATATATATATATATATATATATATATATATATATATATATATATATATATATATATATATATCAAATGGCTTGTCATGTGCAAAATTTTCACCACAAGACAAGTCTTTTGAGATGTCTCTCTATCATAGGCCAGATGTGTTGCCACCATGTGTAAATTATCTATCACATCTTTAATTCGTCTACTCTGTGATCTTCCCCTTTTTCTTCTTCCCAGTGCACTTGCCATCATTATTATCTTTTCTGAACTTTCATGTCTTCTAACATGTCCTAAATATTTCATTTTTCCTAATTTTTATTTGTCTTAAAGACCAATCTTCTTCAGTGTTTAGTGCTTGTTGGGTAGATCTGTTTGTTTTCCTTTCTGTCCACTTAATTTCTATTACTCTACATTAACATTTATATTGAAAGGCACAGATATGCCTTTTGGGCCTGTTATGGGAAGAAATACATTAGAAAACTTACTGACAACTGGCAAGATTGAGGGGAAAAGAACAAGGATAGGGCAAGAGAAGTAAATATCTTGATGGCTTGGCCACATGGCAGTGACAAGATAAGAACACAGCGCTGATCCATGACTCTGGTGATCGTGTGAGATGATGAAACATGATGAGGATGATATATTACATTTAGCTAATTTGTTCAGTATTCATATATAGCACATGGAAAAACAAATCTGGGAATTCATGTCAGATAGAATAATCATTTGAAAACTGTTAAAATAACATTTCAGTGGTGTAACAGCGAATAAGGAAAGTTACGAGCAAACAGAGAATTCATAAAGCTCCGTTGTCTGTAAAGGATCGTGTAGTTTTTATTTGACCTATTTTATTCTTCACATGTATAGTTCTTTTTTCCCTTATAATATTGATAATGTAGCTGCACATTTTAATGTCTTAGACAATGATTTTATTTGTATATTTGGTGTGTTCTGATTAGTCTTGTCATCTTGTTAATAATACTCTGTTGCTTATTCTAGTCCTATTTTGTCTTTCAGTGTATTTTCTATTTACTTGTTTTGAAGATCTACTGACTTGTAGTTTCCATTTCTGGTTTCCTTTTTGGTGAAAGGAGATCTAATTTACTGTGTGGGTCAATGTATCTTAACAGTTGTGAAAACTGAACACATTTCACATACCCTTTGAAATATACAGTAGATAAAATATAATTGGTGTTGTGACTCAGAACACATGTCTTTATGATTTCTTGGGCAGTGTGATGAGATGCCCAGCCTTCTCGGATGACTCCCTCTATGTCCAAGTTGTGTATGTTACAAATCCCACGACAGTTGGAAATCACCAAGAGTAGGCTATAATGCTGCTGCTCTGGCAGAATGTTTAGGTAAAGGAAACCTACCTACTGGGAGATAGAGGCTGCTGCCTGGCCGGTAACCTGTCTAGTGGAAACCGAATTCAGATACATTGGCTTATGAGGTGCATAACTAGGTTTGACACACTCTCCTAGAAAGGGGAACAAGAGGAAAGAAGAAATATAGCACACATATTAACGTACACGGTGGACCAAAATTAATGGAGGTGTTTTTTTTTTTAGGAAAGAAGAAATATAACACACATGTATTAACATACACAATGAACCAAAATTAATGGTGGTTTTTTTTCTTTTGAGGAAAGAAGACATATGATACAAATATTAACATACACAGTGAACCACAGTTAACAGTATTTTTTTCCCCCAGATGTTTGAGCAGCATTTGATATATTGAGATGTTTGTAAATCACTAGTGTGTATAAGAAAGTAGTCAGGAATCCTTCTACACATCCTGTGGCCTATAAAATATGGTGCTAGGCCTTATAATTTTATAGACCAATCAGCAATCGATGGGTGATGTTTTCAGTATCACACTACCGCTTTTATTTCTCAGGACATTTATTGGTACTCATTTTAGATGGGTTGAGAAAACTGAGAAACTTGAGAGTCAAGGTCAGTTTTTAAAAAAAATCCTGACCTCGATGTGGATTTGAGCACATGATTATCGGGCTCGCAAGCAAACATGCTAGCCACTCGCGCTAGAGCTCTTTGTTGTGTTTATTTCGAATTATAAAATCAAATACTGTCTTTCTCTATATCTGCCTAACTTGCCTTCTCCTTTTCTCTCTCACTCTCTCCTGTCTCTACAACCCTCCCCAGTCTCTCTCTCTCTCTCTCTCTCTCTCTCTCTCTCTCTCTCTCTCTCTCTCTCTCTCTCTCTCTCTCTCTCTCTCTCTCTCTCTCTCTCTCTCTCTCTCTCTCTCTCTCTCTTCCCCTCTCTTGCTCTACAAAGGATATAAATATATAGATAGTTCATATTCATTGTCAAATTGAAACGTTATCTGTTATTGACTTCAAATATTCACTAGTACTCTTATTAAAATATGTTATAAAGTTAAAGATGATTTATTAAAGAATATATTTGTAAAGATGTAATTTTGTTCAGAAATGAGGATCTGCTATGTTCCTTTTTTAAAATGTAGTTTATTCAGGAGAAAATAAATACACCTCGTGTATTTCACTCTTAAAACTATCTTATTAGAGCAAGATACTATGTATATTTCACATGTTTCTGTCTGATAACAGCAAGATACTATGCATATTTCATGTGTTTTCTGTCTCATTAGAACAAGTTATTATACATATTTCACGTTTCTTTCTGATTAGTGCAAGTTCCTATACTTTTTTCACGCTTTTCTGTCTAATTAGTGCAAGATACTATACATATCTCACATGTTTCTGTCTGATTAGTGCAAGATACTATACATATTTCACATGTTTCCAAAATAGCATACCCATAATGCACCAGCAGAAAGTCCAGACAATTTGGTCACAGGGTCGCCAATATTAAACTCCCCATTTTTATCGGTTGGTATGCATGAACTTGCAGTGTGCCCCTTTTGTTTTTAAATGTGAAGAGAATGTGTTTGAAAAGTTGCAACTTTAACTGTGGCATCAATTCAGTCATTGTTTTCTTTTTCTAAAATGTGTTTAAAATTGAACATTTTATTTTAACCTATGAAAGGTGGCACGATTGGTGTATCTGCTTCATAAAGACCTGCTTTTTCATTGTTTCCTTACTTTTAATGCTCATAATATGTGCTAATTTGCTAAAAAGGTTAAGAAAGCAATGGCAAACTAATGAACTAAAAAATTATGTAGTAAATCATAAACGGACAATGCCTGCTGGGATTGATTGCATCGTCCTGCAAAGGGCATGCAGATAACTTTTATTGTGCTAAAACAGTTCAAAGTTACGCTTATTAAACCTGAAATATTGTTAATAGTGCATGAATAAATATTATGTGGTTTATATACGTGTAGGCATTTTTCTGGCATTGTGTAGTATGCAGTGTTGTACAGGTTTATTTATCGGTTTAAATATTGCTTTTTTTATTTTCTGGTGCTCTCGTTGGAGTGTAAATAATTCACTGTGATGTTTTGGCATTGTTTTGAACTAGAGCATGATGTAGGTTTTACTACTGATCAGTGCTCAAGGTGTTCTATTTTCCATTTGAAAATTAGAGCATGTTTCATTCTACTTTCTTTGAATTCATTATGCGTATTGTTTGTAAAGTGGAATAACTACTTTATGTAATTTATAGGAAGTTTTACTTTCATTTGTGCTCTCAGCTAGATCTAATTTTAAAAAAAATTTAAATTAGTGATATGCCAGTAATTTTTCCTAGCTGTAGGGGAAATCCTGTTTGATAGCTAATGTCCTGGAGGTCAGTATGGCTGAATGGACAAGAGTGCTTGCTCTTAAACCTCTGGTGAGCTGATGCTGATGTAGCGGGTTCAGCCCCTACACCGGTCAGCTGACTTCTCGTCCTTGACTTGGGGACGTAAATTACAAGTACTTCTGAAGTCAGAGTGGGTTCATCTGATGGCGAAGGACATTAAAAGTAGGGGAAGCTATCCCACACGAACAAAATCTGCCCAACATGGACTTTGCATGAGTTCAAAGCTAATGATTGCACACAAAAAACAATAAAAACTGATGTCCTGACCTCAGATTTATGACAAATTTTGTGTATACATTGTGGAAGTAAAGTAAGTAAAGAACCCTATGTACACACTTTGAGGTGTTTTGCTCATGTAGTACTGACCCCATATTTTGTATCGACCAATCAGCACTCAATAGATGATGTGGTTAGTATCACACCAGCCATTTTTACTTCCCAAGACTTGTTCTGACTCATGATTTAAGATTTGAGCAGAGATCACATGATTGAAGATTTGAGCAGAGATCACATGATTGAAGATTTGAGCAGAGATCACATGATTGAAGATTTGAGCAGAGATAATTGCAGTAGAAGCCATGAAGTTTTGTAAAATTAAGTAACAAGTAAAGGACCCTTTTACACAGCTTGGGGCTTATGTTTATAGAGTAATCACCACACAATGGGTAATGTAGTCATCATCATGTGCCTCTACTTTCCAGACATTTTCAGGTACCAATTTTAATCTGAATCTGTCTCGACGGGGATTCGAACATATGAGTGCTGGGCCAACAGACAAACATGCAAGTCATTGCTCTATATTGGCTGCTATTAAGTTATTTAAGGTCAATATATATAATATACGTTATTCCTGTAGTTTTGAAGCATAATTTTCTATTAAGTTTCAGATCTATTTCTATAGATTCATTATGCACATTTTCCCATTTGTCTATTGATGCTGAATTTATGTAAATTAATGTTCTTCATCATAGTACTGAATTATTTTTTTGTTGCAAATTCATCTTAATGCAGGAGCAAGAGAAGAAAGCTAAGAGAAAGTCTAGAGAAATTGCCAACACCATGAAAGAGAAACGGAGCAGTGAAATATACTCA
This sequence comes from Cepaea nemoralis, assembly GCA_014155875.1. Classification (NCBI taxonomy): domain Eukaryota; kingdom Metazoa; phylum Mollusca; class Gastropoda; order Stylommatophora; family Helicidae; genus Cepaea; species Cepaea nemoralis. The sequence goes on from JACEFZ010025109.1 coordinate 409,236, forward strand.
ACATTACAGAGAAAACGGGAAGAACTCGAAAAACAGGCACTTGAAGGCCAAAAAGAAGTGGAGACAAGCTGGCAAGAACAGGGTTAGTGGCTGAAGCATTCTTGTTGATGAATCAATACCTTCATGAATTGTCATTTTTAAAGTTATGAAACAAATGTGATAATTGAGAGCATAATTGTTTGATTATGAAATTTCTCTCTTGCCTGGAGAGAATAGTGCTGCAGGGAGTGACTAGAGGATCTGGCCAGACGGACACATAATCAGACTGCTACTGGTATTGGGACTCTTCACTGGCTGTTTAAGATGAGGAAGGAGCACGTATGGGAAAGTCCCGATTGCTGTGATGTTGGTTCTTGACAATTCAAGTCAGCTTTCTTTGTGAAAGAATAGCACTATTAGCCATGTTAAGTTAGTTGCATATCTTTGTGAAAGACACCATAAGCCATGTTAAGTTAGTTGCATATCCTTTACAGGACATCACAGTCAACACCAGCATTTTTGGCTGTTTGTGATTTCTTGGCATGTTTGCGTTCAGTAGTTTGCCGTTGCTTTCTGAACGACCGGCACTCATACCATTATATAAAAACCAACGCAAGGCGGTCTGCGGCCAAATCACTCGCAGCTGTGTTTCAAACGCGATATGGGGGATTGTGAAGTGCGGCCATAACCCCTTCACCACAGAGCCAACTATGTGGCAATTCTTTTTCTGACAAATCAAGAAGGTCTGTATGTTTTATTTTAAGGGCAGAAGACTTCAGAGTCTTATTTCATTCTATGCACCTGGGACAATAGAGCAGTGGCAGAAGAAAGATATAGAGTTAACTGTGTTTAGTGGAATTTAATTCCTACTGTGTTTGCTACTGTAGTGTGCATCCATCACTGTAAATTGCCTTTTAGGAATACGGTTCAAATTGTTTGATAACTCTACACCATCATGTAGCATATCCTTGCAGAATATCATTCACATCATGGTCCACCAAAAAGTGTCTCCATCCCATTCCACTTCAAGGGCAGTTTAAATTGAGAACAAGTTGCCAAAGTGTTATTACAATCCAATATTAGTTGCTATGAGAAACAGGCAAGATGCAGTTATTCTACTGTCTCTTCTTAACTGTCTGACAGAGGTGAAGTGAGCTGCTTATGAATCTTATGTTGAAATGGTAATGTTTTACTGTAGAATATGAATTCTTGTGTATTTAATCTTGTCTAATCTTTTTAGAGAAGAAATCAAAGGAGGCTGATATTCAGATGAGAGAAAATGCTCGTCAAGCAAGAACAGAATATAAGGAATCACTTCGGAGGTCGTTTACGTTGATGCAGACCACTGCTGCACCTAATGGCAGCCAGCCAGGAGCAGGCAACAAACCCCCATTACCCCCAAAGTATGTACCATGCTAGATTATTTTGTACAGTGAAAAACAGTTGCCTATACCATCAACTCTGTGTTTTTATTTTGCCCAAAAGTCAAGTCTTGCCACTTAGGTATTTGCACAGTAAAAAACAGTTGCTTGTATCACCAACTCTGTGTTTTTACTTTACCCAGAAGTCAAGTATTTGCACAGTGAAAAACAGTTGCCTGTACCAAAAACTCTGTTTTATTTTGCCCGAAAGTCAAGTCTAGCCGCTGAGGAACTAAAGACAATGGGAAAATGTTTTCTCCACATACATCATACCTCTTCTAGAAGAGCCTCCTTTCATCTTGGTTGGTTGATATAATGTTCCAAAACAGAACAGATCTGCAATGCCCAACCATTTCCCTTTAGTTAGTTAGTTAGTTAGTTAGTCGAAAGATCATCCTCATTGCACATCGAACCATTCAGTCCATAAGTGCTCAGATCCCCTCCTCTGCATATCCCGTAGCGTGTAACGGCTAACGACACCAGTTCTATGTTGGTTTATCAATCTTCTTTGGCTTCCGCGTAGTGTTCTTGTTTGGCCACCCCTCTTTTAATTTGCTGTTCTCGCAGTCTGGCCATGGTTGTAGATTCATAGTCATCACTTTGTTCTCGCAAAAGTCTTACTTCTCGTAGAGCATTCAGAATGTCAGCCTGGTCCATGGCGCGTCCGCCCTCCACAGTAGCCTCACCTGCGAGCTTGTCAGCCCGCTCATTTCCTTGTACTCCCGCATGCCCTGGCATGAAGATGAAACTAATCTTTGCCAACCGAGAACGCTCCAGAGACAGCAACCATTTCCCTTTAAGCCTTTACAGGGCAGACGCTTGTCCGTTTTTTAGCCCTGAATGGGCAAGATTTTTTCAGGTTCGGTAAAATTTCGGGTTGCGTTAGTAAAAACATCACAAATAAGGTGTTAGTCAACCGATTTTAGTTAAATAAACAACACAATGAAGGGAAAAGCATGCAGAATATGTTACTCACGTGATTGTTGTCGGTAATCCATATATGAACACAAATATTTACGAAATACAGCATATTGTTTGTGATTTTCCATCATCTATACGGCAATTTACAAACACATTTTCAGAATCATAATCACTTTCTTTAAAGTCCGACTCACGACTGCTAATGCAAAGTAACGCTTTTCACTGATATCTAGCTGCGATTAATAGTCAACTTCGTGCCCTTTAATGTCACTTAAATTGAACCTAGCGAAATCTCGGCTATCACTTGAAGAATCGCCGAAATCCATTTTGAAAAACTAAGCGTAAAATTCCTGAAAACTATCATAAAAAGTCTGTAAAAGTCCGTTCAAATTCATAGTAGGCGCTTACAAATGGTGGCCACGTTGTCAAGCTATCGGCGAAAGTAGCCAGTCGGAAGTGTCAGAAAGCCGAGAGATCGCGTTTTTACAATGCATAATAGTATCGGGCGGTTTCAGATGATCTGCTCGTTTAAACGATCGGCCAGCAAATGGACGTTTTGCCCTGTAAAGGGTTAACTTGGTGTATAATACATTAAGTTGTATTAATCCTTAGGATAATATTATGGCAAGTGTAAAGTATATGGGTCTCGATTTTGTTTTTATGTTTTATTGTTGCGTCTGCTTGTTTTGAACTCAAGTGCAGTCTCTACACATGCACTACTTCTAGTACACTGGACTGTTTTTTGCATGTGTATTAGCTTTCCCTATTACCAGTGTCTCTCGCCATCAGACCAAACCACTCCAACTTCAGAGGTACTTGTAATTTATGTCCCCAAGCCAAGGATGAGAAGTTAACATTTTAGTCCAACTGACCGGTGTGAGGGTTAAGCCCTCTCCCTCAGCATCAGCACACCGGTAGAATGAGCACTTTTATCCATTCTGCCATACTTACCTCCTGGATGTCGATTTTTAATGTGTGATGAACAAGTCCATCCGCAGTATAAAATAATCCCATACTGAATGAGTTAAATATTTTAAACATCGTTTGTCATGATCCTAATACACAAATGTTCATTCAAAGGAAACATCTAATGGTGACTAGCGCCCCAGGCATTGCCAGCAAGAAACCTCGGCCACTGAGGCCCAAAAACAGGGAGATGATAATCAGCTGGTTTCAAAAAGAAGAAAAAGATAAAGGAGCAGTCGTGAACCCCGACACTGGAAAAATTGCAGACTGGTTTCATGGTGAGTGATTTGCATGATTTATTGAGTTTGCCGCTGTAACTGTATGCCATAGTGGCATGTCTTTTTACAATTTCCAATTGCAGAAGAACTTTTATACAAAATTTCACTTGCCTGTTAGCTCATGTGTTAAAATCCTTATTGAGGCAGATTTTTACATTGGCTTGGACTCCTAAGTGAACCCAGCCTAAACTGGGTACCATTAAATATCATGGAAAGTAAAGGCAGCTAGCATGATATTGGCCACATCAGCCCTCGAGTGCTGGTTGGTCTATGAAAATAATGGGGCTAGCACTATATACTCAATACACCTCAAGGTGAGTTAAATGGTCCTTTACTTGTTACTTTTTATACAGGACCTGCCATTGTTTGTCCCTTGTCTGAGATGACCAGCCTTAAGATCTTCTAATCAGATTTGTCTTTCTCTTTTGAAAAAAAACAAAAAAACGACATCAACAACTGAGTCCCTATCAGGCTGTTCTAAGTTAGAGACAGATGCCATACTTAGGACCTGACTGGCAAGTAAAGGTGGAGAGGAAGTCAGCTGGTCATAGCACTTCACATTGCTGTGACTTAAAGAAAAGAGAGAGAGTGTGGTGGGTGGGTGGGTGGGTCTACTTGGCTGCAGGGCGTTATGCCCTTGTGCTTAAACTTCCAGTGCGCTGATGGCGGGGGTAAGGGGTTCAATCCCTACACAGATAAGCTGACTTTTTGTTCAGAAAGCAGTGGCAAACTACTGAACATAAACTTGAATATAAAATCAACCTGGGGTTGGAGTTGATTGCAACATCCTGAAAAAGATATGCAACATTCACACACACACACACAAATTGTGAGTGAGAGAGAGAGAGAGATCATTACTTACACTCATTTGTCAACTTCTGCCATAGGATGCCCGTGTCCAGTACTATCGGCCAAGGATGTACATTATTTTTGTATATTCCAGGGATTCTCAATAGAGTGGACTCCGAGAGGATGCTGGAGGAGAAGGAAAATGGTTGCTTCCTCATCAGAGTGAGCGAGAGAGTGTGGGGCTATACCCTTTCCTTGAAAGAAACTAATCGATGCAAGCACTTCCTTATTGATGCCTCTGATTTAGGGTATCAGTTTTTTGGAGCAGATCAGACGGTTCATGAGTCGCTAATCAAACTTGTTAAATATCATCGGGTATGTATGATATTCTTGTGTAATTAGTTACTGTCATTGAATGTAAGGAAGTGAGTACAGAAATGTTATATAGAACCTGTTTTGCTGTTAGTTAGTTAGTTAGTTATCAGTTGGGGTATCTTCGTTGCACTCCGGACATGTCCATAGGTGCTCAGATCCTCCCCCCAGCATATGCATCAGCGTCCGGTGGCTAATAGTGCCAGTTCTGTGTTGGTTGACGAGGCGCTTTGTTTTCCCGATGTACCTCTCGCGTCTGGCTGTGCCGATTCTTACTCCCAGGTCTTTCATCCTGCAAAGCGATGTGGAATCACTGGCGTCAAAATCCTCTGTTCTCGCCATATCTTTAAGGGCGTTAATAACATCGGCACGATCCATGGGCTGGCCATCTACAGGGGGTGCAGAGCCAGCCAATTTATCAGCTCGTTCATTTCCCTCGACTCCCGCATGTCCCGGGACGAAGATGAAGGTGACTTTGCGGACAACAGACTTCCGCAGCGACTCAGTCCACTGTCTACGTACAGATCCAGCTTCGACCTTCTGAATCATGCTCATTGAATCACTTAGTACACACACGTTGGTATAATGCTGTGATTCCAGCCATATGAAAGCCTGTGTAACTGCCATCACCTCCATCGTCATGCTGCTCGTGGTCATAGAGTGGGCACCACTGGATTCTTGAACGGTTCGGCCCGCTGAACGGGCTGTAAATGCCCACGCACTTCTCTGCTGCTTTACAACAGATCCATCTGTATAGATGAGCACTTCGGGGCTATCTGAGTGATCATAGATGAGCGCGTTAACCTCTGCATTGACAGCGGCAGGGTTCTGCTCTCTGCACCGTCTGTCGAGTGTGATAATGCAGGAGAAGGTACACTTAAAAGCTGGAGGCACCGGCACCCATTCCTTGCCGGGGTTGATACTGGTAAGACTGCAGACCTGTCCTGACGACATCTTCCGCCCGACCCATCCATGATTTGCCCCTCTTTAGCCTGTCACCCTTTTCTCTGAATACAGCGTCATGCAGAGGGTGCTGCTCATCTGCACTTATTTTTAAGTATGCACGAGCTCTCCAGATCTTGATCCTGTGTTCCATTGTCGGGAAGTCAAGGAGGTATCTCATTGCTACACAGCTGGTGTCTCTTGTGCAGCCCAAAATGATGCGCATGGCTTCGTTTTGTACCTTTTCAAGTCTTCCAATCTGTGTAGGGCTGACAGTGAGGATGGCCAGGGCATACTCGATGCGTGAAAGCACAAGTCCTTGGAACAGAAGTAATAGCAGTCTTTGCTCGATATTGGCAGTCGCCATGACTCTCATTGCTGCCAAACCTTTTCGAGCCTTCGTTATGAAATAATCGACATGATCTCTGAAGGACAGGCTACGATCAAGCCTCACGCCAAGATATGTCATTGACTGGGTTCTACTCAGAATGCTCCCATCCATTCTTACTGCCGGCAGGTCTGTTTTCACAATATGGTTGTTTAGTGAGAACCATGTAACCGTTGCCTTTGCAGGGTTGACAAGGGCATCGGCATCAGCACACCATGAGGAAATTCGATCTAGTTCGCCCTGCATATAGTTGGCAACCGCCTGTCTATCTCGACCCTGTCGATACACGAGGATGTCGTCAACGAATGATAGAGTCCTACCCCTCCATCCAACTTGTTCAGTGATCGGCACCGTATACACGTTGAATAGTACTGGTGACAGTGGTGAACCCTGCGGCAATCCTGGACATATCGTTATCGGCTCAGAAGACCAACTCCCGCATCTTAGCACCACCTTCCTTTGGAGTAGAACTGCAGCTATCCATCGTACAAGGTGAGGGTGCACTTTCAGTCTGAGGAGGGTTTGCATCAAGTGCTCGAAAGATACTCTGTTATATGCGTCCTCTAAGTCTATGGCGGCCGCACATGTCTCTTCTCTGACCTGAAATCCTTCGTAAACATCTTGAGCAAAGACCGCCGCATTCAGCCATGACTCTTTGTTGCGTCTGTATCCTCCAAGTGTGGGCGGGAAGCAGCCGAGCTGTTCCAAGTCCCAAGCAAGTCTGTGTGCTACAATTTTCTCCAGTAGCTTGCCAACAGTATTCTGCATCGTAATGATTCTGTAGCCGCTTATCTTGGAGTGGTCTTTGTTCGGTTTTGGCAGCGGCAGCAAGTAGCTGTGTAGCCATTCTTCTTTGACCTGACCCCTCTGGATACTGGTGTTGAATTCTCTGGCCAGTTCTTCCATGTCATCATCTGATATCGGATGCCGTCTGGGCCTGGGGCGGTGTTAGGTGATTTCTTGAGCATCGCACGCAATATGTCAACTGTGATTGTCCATTCTTCGTCTGTCCCGACCCCCTCGCACAACTGAGAGAGTGTTGTTGTGGTCCTCTGTCTGGCGGGCTCGTCTTTCTGGTCAGTCTGTTCTATGTAGCGTGCAAGAAGGGCCTTACCTTTATCCGCATCCGACTTTTTCCATGCGAGGTCTGTGCCTTGAAAGTCTGGAATACCCCTACGTTGTGCAGCACCGTTCATGCTCTTGTGGAGGCGCCAGAATGTCGTAAGAGATTGCTCGGAGCACACCTTCCTGCAGAACTCGTCCCATTTGTCGGCCTTGGCCTGTTTGGCGCAGGATTTGAATAAAGTCGTCGTCCTAACGACCTCAGTCTTCAGGTTCGCCAACTCAACCTGTGGCATGTTAGCCTTTCTGGCCTTTTGCCAGTCTTTGACAGCCTGCCTCTTTCCCAGCCACACCTTCTCGACCTCTCCATTCCACCATGGTGGCTGCAGCCATCTTTCTTGTCTCCTACGGGAGGAAGTTAGTTTCCTTCTTCTGATCTTGCTTATGGCGTCTTGACCAGTGGTGTCGTACGGGAAGGCATTGGTCTTGTTTCTTTGACTCATGGCCCCGTCTTTCTTGATCAGGATGACACAGGGGTAGTGGTCACTATCGTGGTATCCCAGTGTGCCCCACCAGGCACCTTGGTGCGATGGTGGGCGACACCAGAGCCAAGTCAATGATGCTGTCAGAGTCGCCTGGTCGAGTGGCCATTCTAGTGACCTTCCCATCATTCAGACAGATTAGGGCAGCAGATGCCAGGGCGTCCTCCAAATCTTCTCCCTGTCTATTGGTGATGCAATTCCCCCATTGACTACCTCTGGCATTGAAGTCCCCGCAGTAGATGATATGCCTTTCATCCATATCGAAGAAACTCTGCCATTGTCGCACGTCGACCTTCCCATTTCGCGCATAGACGTTAACGATTACAAGCAGCACTGGTGTCATTATTCTTAATGCCTGCACTTGCAGGGCATCGCTGTTCCAGGCGGACATATCGATCTCAGACACTAGTATGTTGTCGCGGACCAGAATGGCCTGTCCGAGGTGCCGCCTGTTAAGGAAACCCTGAAATCCCGCAACATTGACTGTTCCGTCGGTGAGCTGTGTTTCTTGCAAGACTACAATATCGTTTCCGTAGAGTAGTTTTTCAAGAATGGGTCGGCGTTGACTAAATGATGCACAGTTCCAGTACTGTACTCGAACATTTCCGATACCCAATCTGTCACATTTTAAGCGCCTTCTGCGCGCGCGCGCCCTCTTACCACGTTGTGTCCTAGCTGGTCGTCTGGCTGTCATGTTAGGCTTAACTATCGCCACCGGGCGCCGATGATACGCCGAAAGAAGACCGGACGCGCGTGCACGAACTCCGTTGCACGGTCCGAACTCCATTTCACCACGAAAAAAACACTTAATCCATACACATTTAGGAAAAAACACGTTCCATTTTACGGGACGAAGAAATGTCCCGCCATCTTGCTCAAGGGAACTCACTCATTCCGTTTTTTGTTTTCTGTTTTGCTGTATGGCAGTGAATCGTGAAACGTTAATTCATGAAATGAAGAAGAACTTGGAAGCAACTGAGATGTGATTCCTGAGAGGAATGTTGTCAATACCTGGAACTGCCAGAGTAACAAACAGTGATTGCCTGGAAGAGGCTAATGAAAGTAGTATTATTATATACAAGTATTAGAAAGAGATAAACAACGTTCTTTTGTCAAATGATGAGAAGAGAGGCATTGGAAAACATTGTGATGACTGGAAAGATGAGTGGGAAAAAGAAGCAGAGGCAGACCAAGAGAGGTGATGCTGGATGGTGGCATGGAGGATTATATCATAGGCAGAGTTGATCCAGAGTACATAGTTTGTGGAAAAAAACTATCTTCTCTGTTACTCTGTGACTCTCTCTTTCTCACATTTTCTGTCTGTATATCTGCTGCTCTGTCTCTCTCTCTCCAGTTGTCTTTCTTCCACTCTCTATCTTTATTTCTCTCATTGACTGTCTTTATCACATCCTCAATCTCTCTCTGGCTCTTCTGATGGCCTTTCTCTTCTGACTGTCTTTCTCTTCTGACTTTCTCCCACTGTCTATCATTATCAGTGTGGCTCTCTCTCTCTCTTTCTCTATCTCTCTCTCTCTCTCTCTCTCTCTCTCTCTCTCTCTGTTGTTCTCCCACTGTCTGTCTTTATCAGTGTGGCTCTCTCTCACTGTCTTTCTCCTACTCTGTCTTGTCTCTATATGGCTCTTTCTGTCTCTCTCACTCTTTGTCTTTCTCTGTAGCTCTCTACCTTTCTCACATTATCTCAGTGGTTGTCTCTTGACTGTCTGTCTGTCACTTTATATCTGTCTCTCTGTGGTTGTTGCACCCTCTATTTCTGTCTGTCACTGTCACTCTCACATGTTCTAACTTCAACTTTCTCTCATTCTTTCTTTCTGTCTCTTGTCTCTTTTTGTGTTCATCTCCGTTTCTCTCTGTCATTGTCTATCAGGTGGTCTTTCTGTTAGCCTCTCTGCCTGTCTGCCTCTCTGTCTGTTTGATCCCCCACCTCCCCTCCCTCCCTTCCTCGCATTTGCTGATTCAGTATTATTGCATTTCTTATCCCCATTATAAACACTGAATTAAATGTGTATTTTCAGGAGAACCCTATTACTATCTCCGGCCAAGAAAGATTACTGTACCCATGTGGTCAATCAGTTGACCCTCCAGACTACTATGAATTATTCCAAGAAAGGAAAACTGAAACCTCATTATAACATACGGCTTATGCATTCCTAGTTTATCTACTCCATCTTTCTGTTTTATTTCAGGTGTTTTTAACCAGTAATTTTATTTACACTTCAACAAGCATTCTTGATTTTATTTCGTTTTTCCATCTTGTTTCATTATTTGTTCTTCATTTTGGAGGGTAGTTTTTATATTTTGTGTAATTTCCATGTTTCTGATTATTCCATGGCATTATGTTTTTTCATTATGATCGCTTGTCTTCCAAATAAAGAATAAACTTACCTAGGGGCACGCATTTAAGAAAGTAAAATTGATTCTCTGCTTGTTGTTTATGTAGTTTTAAGTATGCCACCTTTGTAAGTTATTAAGGCCACGCATTATGTGTCATCTGTGTACTTTTTTGATAATACTGACCAGCTGCTGAGGCCAAGTGGAGGAATGCATTGATTTACTACCCACAAATAACTTGTTCTCCACCTCGCATTTAATTGTAGGTTTTTGAACAGCTTCTAGATGCCTTAATTTGTTTAATAAGTTGCCAAACTGTTTCGTCTGCTGCAGTTTTCACAAAGTATTTCTTGTGCCTTACTTAATTTCCTTTATAGCCAGCGTACATTACATACGTCAATCGAAGAATACACTTTTTTGGACATTTTGTTTAATATATGAGGAATAGTTAATATATTTTGATATGATAAGCAACATCATTTGTTTGTGTATTCTTTAGGGGCGTCTGTCACATAATTTCTGATGAAACATTTAATGTCCACAGTAAATTTTCTTCCACGATTGTGAACTTATTATATCTTCTAGCCTTAATGACAAACTATCATGCCTGCTCATGTATATATCTCTTTCTTGTCCACAAATATTTTAAAATAATTATGTAAATGCTTAACAGTTTAATTATTACCAGTTCTGTTTGTTGCTCTCAACTTATCTTACATGGTACCACTTTCTTGTATTGTGAAATGTATTAAGGTGTTATTTTGTATATTGAGATGGTTTATATGTGTATGTTAAAGTAATAGAATAGCATCTGTGTACACATGTATGGCATGTAACATGTATGCCATCATCATCAGGTTTTGTCAGTCCTAGAAAACATGTTGAGATTTAATATAGCATCTGTGTACACATGTATTGCAAGTAACATGTATGCCATCATCATCAGGTTTTGTCAGTCCTAGAAAAAGTGTTGAGATTTAATATAGCATCTGTGTAGACATGTATGTCATCTTCATCATTTTTAGTCGGTCCTAGTAAAGGTGTCTGAGGTCTAATATAGCATCTGTGTACACATGTATGTCATCTTCATCATTTTTAGTCAGTCCTAGTAAAGGTGTTTGAGGTCTTGCATAGCATCTGTGTACACATGTATGTCATTTTCATCATTTTTAGTCGATCCCAGTAAAGGTGGTTGATGTCTTATATAGCATATGTGTACACATCTATGTCATCTTCATCATTTTTAGTCGGTCCTAGTAAAGGTGTTTGATGTCTTATATAGCAAATGTGTACACATGTATGTCATCTTCATCATTTTTAGTCGGTCCTAGTAAAGGTGTTTGATGTCTAATATAGCATCTACGTATACATGATTGGCCTGTAACATGTATGTTATTGTCATCATGTGTAGTCAGTCCTAGTAAAAGTGTTGAGGTCAACTGATCATGTCACATCTGTTCTTGGCAGTTCTCATCACCTCTGGATAAGTTTTCTGAATCAGTCAGGGGGTGAGCAGAGGGTTTATATGACATTCAGAGGGTTTATATGACATTCAACCCATTGAGGGAAATGCCGGCCAGCGTTCAATCAGGCTGCTGCTAGTACCATTAGCAAGGGAACAGTTTGTTGGTTACTGAAAAAGTGGACGGAGCAAGCGTGGAAATGTCCAGAGTGCTTATTCTTGATTTCACATTTCTGCATAAGTTTGAAGCATGATATTCTTGCATGCCTGCGTGGTGTAGTTCTTTCTTGGATGCCTTCTTTTTGTCTTTTCTTGACTTTGCAAAAACTTTCATATCTCAAATTGTGATGGAGCCAAGACAGCCAACTCTCTTGTACACTTTTCCATACTTGTCTATTTGCCTATTTTAATCTTTCAGAAGTCTCCATGGCCAAGTGGGCAAGCTGCCTGGCTAGTAATCTAAAGGTTATGGGTTTGTATTGGGACTGCATCGTTCAGATCATTGGTGCAGTTTTTCCTTGGGATGTGGAAGGTTGTGCTTTGTGTATGCTCGTGTTACTGGAGCTAAGAAGCTTGTGCTTTGTGCGATGTTCTTGGCAGGTGGCTTGTCATTCTGCCGAGAGACACAGTCAGGTGTGGTGAAACATGGTGCAATGGAGTTGATATTCTCACATTTAGTCTTTAAGAATGTGTTTGATATTTATTTTTCTACCCAGTTTACTTTCTGCATCCTACTAAAATGCCCCTTCTTAAAAGCTTCTAATATAAATCATGTATGTTGAGTATAAATGGCACTGTTGGCATATGTTATTTTGTATTGTGTGCACCAGAATTCAGTGACTATCTGGAGACTTGTGGTATTATTCAGATTCGCTCACAAATCTAGCATGAAGCATTTCTTCACAGGAGATGATTGAGGGGTAATTGTGATTGAACTGAGTGTATTTTGACTTTACCAACATTTGATTGTAGAAATTTATGGTGATTTGAGAGTTAATTTTTACTGGACTGTGAATGTATTTTGACTTTACCAACATTTGATTGTGGAAATATACGGTGAATTGAAAGTTAACTTTGACTGAACTCTGAAAGTATTTTGACTTTACCAGCTGTTGATTGTGGAAATATTTGCTAGAACTGAGAGTAAACTTTGACTGGATTGTGAATATAATTTGACTTTACCAACTTTTTATTGTGGAAATTAAGGTTAAAGGGTGACCTTTAACTGGACATAGATATTATTTTTACTGGACAAAGATATTATTTTATTACCTTCAGAAATGTCAAACCTGTTTTATGAGATACTTGCTAGTGTTTATTCCAGAACTCCCTTCAAATTCTTACTCAAAGAATTAAAACAAAAAAGAAAAAAAATGAAAGAAGAATATGATAACATAATAATATAGATTTAACATTAATGATCCACAAGTTGTATTATTATAGTGTATAATTTGTGGCATGAAGTTATGCAGTGTGAGTTATTTAGTGGCTGTATGGATTAATACATAATCAACTGTGTTAGTTTCAATAATATATGATATTGTGTGCATTTTATAGCTGGTGGCTTTTAATACTACTGTTTGTTTGATCTCAAGGAAAGTATCATGCTGTGAGGAAGTGATTTGGAATTATGGTGTCCATCTCTAACTCAAAATGTGCTAAGTTCATATCCAGATGAAGGAAAATTATTGCAAAAAGTCAAAAAATGTTAGATAGCCCTGTGATCTCTGGGTAGTTTATAGGATACACAGCTTTATCAGATAAATGTGAACAAATAGGAGGACCTGACTTACCCATTTTGTTTTCCCAGGAACTGATAGTAACATTATTTATCTGTAATTTTCACTTTCCTACAGATCTCCTTTCTTTTGGCAGTTTAACCTGATATCATTGTCTTCAGTCTGCTGGTATTTTGTCAGTCTCATAGACTGCTATATAATTAGTGCAGTAATTCAGTTGTGTTTATATTGGCTTTAATAGTTTCTACTGGGATCCCAGTTGGACCAGCAGCTGTCCCAGCCTGCTGGAGTTTGATAGCTTTTGAAAATTTCTTCTTTAGATGGTTTCTCACAGTTGATATACAGCTCTACTTCTGCAGGCTGTTCCTTTGGGATCGGTCTATTCAGAGGTTCCACAGAATGTTCAACCCATCTGTTGATTTAATCTTTAATGTGGTGAGGATGTGTTCAAGGGTTTCTGATTATTGCAGATTGGTTATGGAGATTAGCGTATCAGTCTCTTGGATCAGAAGATGCTTATCCATTCCTAATTAGGGTAAAGTTTTTATCTTTTGAAACAGTTGTGATCTCCATACTTTAGTACTAAACAGTTTCTCTTCTTGCTTCTCCCCCCAGTGAAAACCAAAGCTGACTAATAAAAACATATTAATGATTATTTTATTTTATTTATCAGTTTACATCTGATCCAAGGACAGTGTAGCTTAAAGTATAGTGTCTACCTTTAACTCGTTTATGCCGGATAGTGTGGAGCTGAATTTGTAAAACAACTTGAGGATGTTATAATGGTTATCTTATTCTTCTTCTTCCCTTCGCTTGAAATCCGTTGTCTATATCATCTTGTTGTCTGTTGTAGAAACTTCATTGTCTTTTTTTAGTTCACTCACTGGTTCATAAAGTTATCTTCCACTGTTGTTTCTCTAGACCAGAAGGTTTGTCTTAATATAATTATCTTTTGTTGCACTTCCAGAATGTTCTTGTCATTACCATGTAACGGTTTCTACAATAATGTTTTATCAGCTATTGTTTGCTTGTTATATTTTTTATATTTTAACCCCCCCCCCCCCCCCCCCCCCCCGAAAAAAACCCAAAAAAACAAAGTAACCTAGTTGTATATGTGTTATGTTAGAACCATCACATTTTGTGTAGACCTTAATTTACAAAGTCTTTTGTTACATAGCGAGCAACGAGTGTTGGTAACAAACTCTCTTCCAACCACATTCGTTCCATTGTTGGTATAATGTCCTAACTGTTACACCAATGCCCCCTCGTTGCTTCGTCTGATAGTCAGAGTAGATATATCTGCAAATCAGGGTAGATCTATTCTGCAAGTCAGATTATTCTTTACATACTTCATTTTTTATCATGTTTTATATTAAATGAAATAACTCATAATTGACTCTTCTAGCATTTAAAAGTGAAGGTATTGAATTCCATGACTTGTGGATGCAAGCCCCATATTTTGTTACAGACCAACCAGCCTTGGATGGCTGATGTGGTCAATATCACACTGGCAACCTTTACGTTCCAGTACATTTCCCTGTACCCATTTTAAGCCGGGTTTAACCTGGGAAGTCCAGGCTGGGGATTTGAACACATGACCACCGGGCCAGCAGGCAAACTGCACTACGACAGCTCTCCTTCTAGCATTAACCTCTAAAATTCGTCATGACAAAATTTTGCGGCTCCCGCTAATGTCATTGGGTCAACATTGTGATACGTTTCCCTAATCGGAATGCAGTGTCAGTCTTCTGCAGTTATGGCTTATTTAGCAATTTATTGTCCATGGTGATGTCAGCAGTCCTGCAAGTGTTTCCTTCCCTGCTGCTTCATAAATATCTCCAGGGAGCTCACGGCTGTCCTAAGAATGAACCAGTGGATATTGATCATCTTCTTCGTTGAACCAATGCATATTATAAACAACACTTAGATTTTGCTGAGCCCATTTAAGAAATCAGCAGCAGTTATATTATCATTAAGTCAGAAATTGTGTATGTTAAACATTCTTCAGTAGTTATTGCAAATCATGGAGAGTAGGCCAGAGATCACCATTGCCTGGAAACATTTCCAAATAAGACACAGATGCTGTTAGTTTATTTTTCAGATTATTCCTTAGCTGCAGCTATGAGCTAAACACCCACATGCACCATTTAACATTGTATAGCTATGAGCTAAACACCCACATGCACCATTTAACATTGTATAGCTATGTTTTTAAATAGATACTACATGGACTAATATTCTGTGGCTGCTGTATCAATACTATTTGTATTAGTATGGTATGTTTATTTCTCAAACACAAATGTATACCATTTGTTCATTTCAGTCATTTTCCATGGGGAAGGATTGTATGTTTGCGTTTATTTATTTTCCATCATATTTCTTAAATAACCTGTATACATAAACATCCTTGCTACGCGTAGCAAACTTTCTGAGCCATATTATTAAGCACTGTTGTTGAAAGGTAGCAGGATTTTTAATTCAAACATATATTTTGTAGCCATATCAACAGATTGGTTAATTTATACATTTGCAACAGTCAAGTCAAGGACCCCTTTTCATGCTGTGAGGTCTATTTGCTATTTGGTGCTTGCCTTATATTGTTGGACCAATCAGCACCCAATGGATGAATGATATGGTCAGTATCATGGTTGTCATCTTTTTTAAGTTAGTTGTATATCATATACAGCACATAGCAGTCAACCCCAGCATTTTTTGGCTGTTCATGATTCCTGGGCAAGTTTATGCTTCAGTAGTTTGACATGGATTCTTAATGACCGGCGCCCATACCATTTCATAAAAAACCAACGTGAGGCGGTCTGCTGCCAAATCGGCCCACAGCTGTGTTTCGAACGTGGTGTACTGGTTTATGAACTGTGTCCGTAACCCCTTCGCCATGGAGCAAGCCTGTCGCCTTGACCTCACAGAAATGACCTGGCGCCCAGTTTAGGCCGGGTCATCTTCTGAAGCTAATATCTGTGGCCTAAGGGCAGTGGATGCAGTTTGACAATCCCACATATCGGGTTCACAATAAGACGCAGGCAATTTGAAAGCAGACTGCATTATGTTGATTTTAACAATGGTGTGTGCGCCGGCACTTGAGAAAGCAATGGCAGACTCTTTGTTTTTTTAAATTTGCATATCCTTTACAGGACATCAGCTGTCAACATCAGCATCTTTCAGTTGATTGTTGATTTCTTGCAAAGATTACTGCTCAGTAGTTTAATGGTGAACTACTGAACATAAATTGCCTAGACAGTCACAAACAAATCACAGTAAATTACAGGCAACCCACAGAACCCAGGTCAATGGAAACTCATCCCTGTCTTTATTGGGGATTTAAACATATGACCTCCAGGCTGGCAGGCTAGCTTGCCAGCCACTGCCTTACCAGCGCCTCCTTAATTTATAACATAAATGCATTTATGTCTTCTTCACACAAACAGATGAATACTAAACTGATTGAAATTCAGAGAGCAGATATTTTCCTTCATGTTTACTAAGGGAGTGACATTGAACAGTGCATCTGTTTGTTTTCTTTCACATGTATCCTCTTGTTACCATTTGCTACAGAAGTTCTTGAATCTAGTCATAGTTGTTCAGACTTTTAGTGATGTATTGAAATAGAAGGTTCGTCTAGTTCAGTGTTTGATATTAGTGTGAGAAATAAGTATATTTTAAATTGTCATTTTTATGTAACATTTAACTTTCACAAGGTGTGAGAATGTTCCTATGATTGGTGCAGAATTGTTCTATCTTTGAGTTTTTATATATGGTTAAAAGTGAAGAGTTGATTATAACCACATAAATGCTTGATTTTTTATACTTTATGCTTAAATCTGCAGGGTTAATTATAACTATATCTATATATATAAAAGACAATGTATGTGTGTATGTCCTTTATGCGTTCGCGAACGGTCCATCCGATTGAGATTAAATTTTCTACAGATGTTCTTCTCATTCCCGTGCAGCCAACTGGCATAGTTTGTTAGTTTACAAACAGTTATTTACGTAATACAATTTAATTTTTTAATTAAGGGGACTTAACTTAAGAAAAGTTATATCAAGGGACATTACTTTTAGTAGCATTGCTATATTATGTAATTTAAATAATTGTTTCATTTTTCTCAAAGTTTTATAAAATGTTTATCTACAGTTATTTACAGGCATATGCGTTATAATATAGTGATAACATCTTTAAGGCATTTTCAAAGTTTTCAAAAAAATAATGGATCTATTTTAGATATGTGAAAATTTTCGAACCCATTTTTCCCGCAACGGGAACGGGAAAGGGCCGAACATAGATAGATTAGATAGATAGATAGATTAGATAGATTAGATAGATTAGATAGATAGATAGATAGATAGATAGATAGATAGATAGATAGATAGATAGATAGATAGATAGATAGATAGATAGATAGATCGAGCGAACGAACGAACAGACTTTATTTTCAAAGGGTAACAAATTGGGCACACAGGCCCGTCTTACATTCGGCCCTTCCAATCACTCATCTTTCTTTCATCAACAGTGCATAGAAAAAACATTGTCACATGAACTTTGTAAACATAAACAATGCATATTACTATGTTATGAGACACATCCACCACCCACCCACACATCCCCCATTCACTCCAACTCCCCCACCCAACCACACACATAATCCACACATGCATACATCCCCCCACACATCCACCACATCCCTACACCTACACATCTCCCCACCCACACACACCTCTCACCCACCACACATCCCATCCACCCACACCCCAGGCACACATACATTCCCCAACCCACACATTCCCCACCCACACACATCCACCCACCCACTCACATATCCTCTACCCGTCCCATTACCCACCATAAATCACTCACTCACATATCTTCCTCCACCCACACACCTCCAACCACCCAGCCAAACAAACAATCCTCGGCCACACATCCCCCACGCACACACACACATCTCCCTGTCAACTCACATATACCGCACCTACCTAGATAGATAGGTAGATAGATAGGTAGGTAGGTAGGTTGATTGATTGATCCCCGCCAGGGGCTGGGCAAGGCCGGGCCGGTCCTCTAGTTTATGCTATATATGGTTAACAATGACTATGTACACTGCATTTATAACTAATGCAGAATTACACAAACAGGAAATGAACAGGTGGACAGATTGGTTGGGTCTGCATCACTGGGTGAGGTATTGAGCTCAGTAAGCAGGGCCCTTTGGGATCATGTGAATTGTGTGGAAGAACAGATAAATCATCATGGCCTGGAGAGAGTAATGCATCAGGGAATGACCGGAGGATTTGGCCAAAACTCAGTACTCTGAGGAAAGGCCAGACGGACACATAATTAGATTGCAGCTGGTACCATCAGTATTGGGACTCTGCACTGGTTATTGAAGAAGAGGACAGAGCTCGTATGGGAATGCCCCGAGTGCTGTGATGTTGGTTCTTAACTCAACTCACTCTCAACTCAGCTCAACAGTTTGATAAAAGTTCCTGACTGAAGAAACAAGTACAAGTGAAGGATACTTGTACACACCTTGAGGTGTGCTGGGCTTATAGTTAAAGAAAAAATGTTGTTGCATATCCTTTACAGGATGTAGCAGTCATCCCCAGCATTTTTTTGGCTAGTTTGAAATTCCTGGGCAAGTTTACGTTCAGTGGTTTGTCATTACTTTCTGAATGACCGGCACCCATACCATTTTATAAAAAACAACACAAGGTGGTCTGCTGCCAAATCGCCTGCAGCTGTAGGGCATATGGTGCCTGCCCCATATTTGTCGAGACTAGTCAGCATTCAGTGGGCGTCCACCGACTGCCTTTATCCCACAATATTTCCTGGTACCCATTTGAAGCTGGGTTAACCTGGGAACTTGGGTCACTTTTAAAATTCCAGCCTCGATTTGGATCCAAACACATGACCACTGGGCCAGCAGACTGCACTACTTCAGCTCCCACTACCGACTGAACACTAGCCAAACATATTGAGCGAAACTATGGGCTCCCAGTATCGACCTAGAATAGTTAATGTTACGAGTCAGTCATTAAGTGTATTATATATATGTATATTATATCTATTGAATATGTCATCTAAAAAGGCTCAGCTCAATAAATGCAGCTTTAATCCTTTATGTCTTCTTTCTATAATCTTCCTTTCATATTCTCTTCTTCCTCACTCCAACTCATTTTATTGGTATTTACATATTATTTTTAACTCAACATATTTTAGATATTTTACAATGTCAACTCTTCAACAATTGTTCCATTTTTGTAAGTATGAGACCTATGGTGAACTTTTTCAAAGAAAAGCAATTGACATTTATGCTCAATATTCAGTGGGAAAAACTGTAAACATTAATTGACTGGTTCTGTCTACACACAATAGAAGGATTATATTGGTATGACAGAATCACTAATGCGGAACTTAAGGAGAGAACTAGACAAATTCCAGAGAATCAATGAGGTGAGGAAAGACACTGCTGCTGAATATAGCACACTTTTAATAGTATTATACAGGGTGTATTTTTAATGACTGCAGTTTTTGAAAATATTGCCGGTCCAAGTTTTGTATTCGCTGTCTGTGGAGTTCATGCAACATAATAGGTAAATACAAAACTTGGAATGGCAATATTTTCAAAAACTGCACAGTCATTAAAAATATACCCTATATAACTAGAAAGTCCTTTCGCTTAATCCCACAGGGCAAAAGAAATAGAGGGATATCTAAAAACACAGAATTAGAGAAGAGAATTAGAGACAGAGATGAATAAAGTGGGGAGCATGTGGAGAGAACTGTAGAGATGGCAAAAGGTAGGAGGAGTGGGTTTAGTGTATATGCTCCATTACTGGGTAAAAGACAGAAGAAGTAGAATAAGAAGAAAAGTAGAGGAAAATGAAAAAAAAGACAAAGAAGAAGAAGAATTCAATGACTGCAGTTTTTGTGTGTGAGTACAGTAAATAAAGGTGGCAGGTGAAACATTTTCCTTCGTATGATTGAAGCCATCAGCTTCAGTGTTACTGAATTGTATTAGAGGAATCTCAATTTTGTACTTAGTTTCATTTTCACTTTTTATGCATGCATACTAGTCATTTCCCCCTCATCACTTCAACACAGATACGAGCAGTATACTCTCAAGTGTGTTATGTAAAATTGTGGGTACTGATGCAATATCATATATACTCCTCGCTGCACACCTCTTTGTTTATGATATTAAACTGCTTCATTATTTTGCATCTGTTTTCAAGCATTTCTTTCACGCACAAGCTTGTATGCTTGGCTCTCTTTAATAGTTACTTGCTTAGGGTTGCTAGACATCATGGTTTTTAATTTTTTTAAATTATTATTTCCCCCCTCCCCCCTTCTAGTGTCCCTCACCATCATGTGAACCCACTCCAACTTCTGAGGTACTTGTAATTTACGTCCCGATGTCAGGGATGAGAAGTCAACATTTTAGTCCAACTGACCGGTGTAAGTGTTGAACCCGCTACCTCACTATCAACACGCCGGAAGTTTAAGAGTTGTTATCCATTCAGCCATGTTAACCTGCTCCAGATTTGAATGAAATAATTCACTGTCCCTTAAAATGTACCCAGAATACCCTTTTGTCATTCATTCCGGGAACCCCACCCACCCACACATGAAAGCAAATGAAAGATTTAATTAAATCAAACTGCTTCAATTTTCAGTTGGTAGAACTTTTCAACTTGTGACAGAAATTAAGAGCAGAATTTGTGAGGCAAAAGCTGCATTTCAGAAAATGAAATATATCTTGTACAATCTCTACCACTGAATGTCAGAAAGAGGGTACTATCATGTTATATAGAACCAGATTTGCTGTATAGGAGTCAATCATGGAGTGTGAGTGAATAAATTAGGAAGAGCTTGGAAGCAACGAAGAGTAGTTAAAGTTACCTGAGACGAATGTTGCGAATACCTGCCAGAATAACTAAGAGCGAATGCCTGAAAGAATCTTATGAGTGTAGAATGCTATATACAACTATATACAAACACAAAACAGAGACACAAACATCATTTCCTCAACATATAATGAGAAGAGAGGCATTGGAATAAATCGACTGGAAAGATCAGTGGGGGTAGAGGCAGACTGAGGGAAATGATGTTGGATGGACAGAGACAGCGGCATGGAGGAATATCAACAGATTTGACCAGGACCATGGGCAGAGATGTATGGAGAGACATGAACGCCTATGCCAGTTGACAGGGCACATGATGATGAATGACAATACTGATTTTTACGTCATCTTAGATTCTCAGAGAAACGTCCCAGTGTAAAAGTTACAACATCTGGCAACACTACTTGCTTCAAACAAAGAATACCTCTGAAGTCGGAGTGGGTTCGCCTGATTGCGAGGGACACTGTTAATAGGTAAACTAATCCACACTCAAAATTCAGTCCAGCACTACTAGAAGTAGTATGTACAAAGCAAGCAAGCGCAAAAAGTAAAAGAAAAAGAAAAAAACAAAAAATAAAACAAAGAATTTGAATAACGAAGTCACAAACCATAGAAAACAAAGAAAAGTAGATTCCTACCACTAATTCTGAACACCAAAGTCCTTGAAAGATGACCACGCTCCCTTTGTATTGTAATGACCAAAGAGGACAGCGATGAAGAACTCCTGACATACTCTGGTTCTAGTCCTGCTAATCTGTATGCAGTCGGGCTGGCCTAAAGTTAAGATCTCAGACTATTAACTCAACAAGTACCAGATTGAAATCCAACTGAAGACAATATGTTGAGGGCAATTGTTTGGTCATCATGATGATGTATCAGCTGGCTTAGAGGTCAGATCTCAGACTATTAACTCAATAAGTACCAGATTCACATCCAACAACATGTTCAGAACAGTTGTCATCATGTAGCAAGTCGCTCCCATCACAGCCCATCTAAAAGACTCTGGATCCTTTGCCAGTTTCCCACCTCATGTATGTTCACTCCCAGGTGTCTTGAATGTCTCATGTACCTCTTCGTGCTGGTTGAACCCAACTCCCTTCTTCCAGGAGCCACGACTTCCATCTCGTCTTTCCAAGCCATAGGGACGTTTAATGTGGTCAAACTGTTTCATTGTCCCACACACGATACTGTTGATGAGCCCAGTGCTCTTCAATGTCCAAACTTCGCAGAATGTATATATTTTTTCTTCTTCTTGCTCTACGATATTCTCAGAATTTTTATGTTAACATTTAAGTTCGAAGGTCCCAATTTTCTTTTTTTAGTTCTTGTGACATGGCCTGTCACTGACACCTATATGTTGCCACCGTATGGGTATCTATCTGAGGTTAAAATTATTTTAAAAGCATTAGCCTGAACACCTTGAACTGGGAGACTTGGCTATTAGTCTTATACTACAGGCCTATGAACCACTACTGTAGGGGCGGCGTGGCTTAGAAGTACTATGTTCTCCCCAACTCGAGCAGACGTACGATTCACGTGTGGAACTTCCACTGGAAGGAACGGATGTTGACAGAATAAGAAAAGATTGTCCCACTCCTGAGTTAGTGAATCTAACCTTGAATGAGTTAGCTGCATGTTCCTTACAGGATGTCGCTATTTTTTTTTTTTTTTATATGGAGCATTTGTTATCCCCAAAACATCCCCATAAATCGCAAAAAGACTTTGTTTTCAGTTTACTGATTACCATGGAGATAACACATCCTCCACATTTGAACATTTTCAGTGACTGCGTTTTAGTTTTACAGTATTTTCAACCAAGGTATAATTCAGTTGCTGTTCTCCCTGGTCTAGGTGTTAACGTCTTTCTCCGCAATCCCGTATATTCTCGTAACGTAATCTGCACGAGAATCGATAGCGGCTCTCGCCATGTTGGTAACTTACAGGGTATGTGAGCCGGCCGCTCAGAAAGCGGTGGCAAACTACTGAGCGTAATCTTGTCTAGTACATCAACAGCAGTTGAAAAATGCTGATGTTGACTGCGACGTCCTGTAAGGGATAGGCCTATGCAACAACAACAACAAAACAATAATTCAGTTATTTACTTAATGTGACATATTTCTGCAGTATGTGCATGACGAGATGCAGCGAAATATGCCAGGCAATAACTCATGCAACCTGTGCTTGTGGCTTCCGTGTTAATTCTTCTATAGTTATTGTTATCTATAATTATGGTTTCTCCTCTGTGTAATGGCACTATCTTTCCGGTCTTTTTTCTTGTTTTGGACTTTCCTGCAGGAGAGCTATTATTTACTGTTGTCTCGTCTGGCGCCTTCTTGCATTAGTCCTGATAAGGGTCGGTTTACTCTACGTGTGTTTCCGTTGTTTTTGATCGTTTATTTCCTGTTTTGGTTAGCGTTTTCCTGATAAGGAACCGTCCTGACCATGTCCCGACACTAGTTGATTAGTTTTATCTCTATTTGATTTGTAATGGCTACAGGATTAGTTTCTTCGAATCCAGCGTAGGAGGGGTGTTTGGCACTGTTTGGCAGTCTCAGTGCTATTGCTTGGAGAGCTTTTCTGCGTGTCTCTCAGTTTCACCATTGATTGTAAAGGGGGGGGGGGGGGGGGGTGTGCTAAGCGGAACAAGTACTCCAACTAGTACCCAAAGGTATCCCGTAGGTTAACGGAGGGAAGGAGGCGCCTTACTTCTCTTTTGAAAGGAGATATCCCGTATCCCGCCAGTTAGTAAAGGGCGCCTTATACGTACTTTAAGGCACATTGGGCGTACAGTGCTGGGTCCATATTTTAATAATAGACCACTCTTTGGATCAACTGGTCAGTATCACACCGGACCTCTACTTCCCAGATATTTCTTGGTATCCATTTTAGGCTGTCAACCTGGCCATTAAAAACAATTCGAGTCCACCACAATGCGGATCAAACCCAAGACCACCAAGCCGGCTGACGAGTGGCTAGCCACTACGCTACTTCAACTCCTTTTTCTATTAAAAATGTTGCCTGTCCTTTGCAGGATGTTGCGACCAATGCCATGTTAACTTTTTTAGACAGTTTTACTTTCGGTAGTTTGCCATTGATTTCTGAATGAGAAGTCAATGTGGTAGTCAAACTTCAAGGCCTCTCTTATTCCATGCTTGAGGCGGCATCTCACGTGTTCCATTGTTGGGGACGTTCCATGCTTGAGGCGGCATCCTACATGTTCCATTGTTGGCGACGTTCCATGCTTGAGGCGGCATCCTACATGTTCCATTGTAGGCGACGTTCCATACTTGAGGCGGCATCCTACATGTTCCATTGTTGGCGACGTTTCATGCTTGAGGCGGCATCTCACGTGTTCCATTGTTGGCGACGTTCCATGCTTGAGCGGCATCTCACAGTGTTCCATTGTTGGCGACGTTCCATGCTTGAGGCGGCATCCTACATGTTCCATTGTTGGCGACGTTCCATGCTTGAGGCGGCATCTCACGTGTTCCATTGTTGGCGACGTTCCATGCTTGAGGCGGCATCCTCACGTGTTCCATTGTTGGCAACGTTCCATGCTTGAGGCGGCATCCTACATGTTCCATTGTTGGCGACGTTCCATGCTTGAGGCGGCATCCTACATGTTCCATTGTAGGCGACGTTCCATACTTGAGGCGGCATCCTACATGTTCCATTGTTGGCGACGTTTCATGCTTGAGGTGGCATCTCACGTGTTCCATTGTTGGCGACGTTCCATGCTTGAGGCGGCATCTCACGTGTTCCATTGTTGGCGACGTTCCATGCTTGAGGCGGCATCTACCGTGTTCCATTGTTGGCGACGTTCCATGCTTGAGGCGGCATCCTACATGTTCCATTGTTGGCGACGTTCCATGCTTGAGGCGGCATCTCACGTGCTTCCATTGTTGGCGATGTTCCATGCTTGAGGCGGCATCTCACGTGTTCCATTGTTGGCGACGTTCCATGCTTGAGGCGGCATCTCACGTGTTCCATTGTTGGCGACGTTCCATGCTTGAGGCGGCATCTCACGTGTTCCATTGTTGGCGACGTTCCATGCTTGAGGCAGCATCTCACGTGTTCCATTGTTGGCGACGTTCCATGCTTGAGGCGGCATCTACGTGTTCCATTGTTGGCGACGTTCCATGCTTGAGGCGGCATCTCACGTGTTCCATTGTTGGCGACGTTCCATGCTTGAGGCGGCATCTCACGTGTTCCATTGTTGGCGACGTTCCATGCTTGAGGCGGCATCTCACGTGTTCCATTGTTGGCGACGTTCCATGCTTGAGGCGGCATCTCACGTGTTCCATTGTTGGCGACGTTCCATGCTTGAGGCGGCATCTCACGTGTTCCATTGTTGGCGACGTTCCATGCTTGAGGCGGCATCTCACGTGTTCCATTGTTGGCGACGTTCCATGCTTGAGGCGGCATCTCACGTGTTCCATTGTTGGCGACGTTCCATGCTTGAGGCGGCATCTCACGTGTTCCATTGTTGGCGACGTTCCATGCTTGAGGCAGGCATCTCACGTGTTCCATTGTTGGCGACGTTCCATGCTTGAGGTGGCATCTCACGTGTTCCATTGTTGGCGATGTTCCATGCTTGAGGCGGCATCTCACGTGCTCCATTGTTGGCGACGTTCC